>CM045988.1:69951851-70551851 GCA_025175895.1 Wurfbainia villosa
CACAAGCGGTGCGAAGGTCCCTATCTTATCTTGTGCTCACGATATTGAACTCAAGGCGAGCGATGACATCAGAATCCTGTTGCTTCCCCTGGAGGAGTTCTTCTACCTGCCTTTGAAGACGTAGTAACTCTTGAGCCGAGGAAGATTCTGCGTCAAGAGAGGCCGACTGGACTTCCTGCTGGGGGACAAGTGGCTCTGCACCTGGACGTGGTTGCTCCTTTAATGCTGCAATAGTGTCAGCATCCTTCTGAATTTGCTGGCAAGCTTCGGCTAATTGCTCTTGACACAGGTGCAATTGTTGTAACAGGAGTCGTTCTCGATTCTGAGCATTCGCCAAGCCTTCCCGTTGTTGTCGCTCCCATTCTTGGGCTTGAGCCTGGTATTGATGAAGAGAGCGATCCAATTCTTGATGGTTGGTCAGGGCCTACATACCGGTTGTGGGAAAAGAAATTGGTCAGCTAGACAAAGCTAAGGAAGCTGAGTAAGAAAACATACCAAGTCCAGAGCATGATGCAGGCCTTCCATGCAAGGAACCACTTCCTCTAAGTTCAAAATCCGAAGACTCCTGGGAGAAAGGGAAGAAGACGGGATGGAAGATGCTGAAAGAGGAATCTCGCTTATAAAGGGGAAAATGGGGGCGGTATCCATTGGTTGAGAATGAAAAGAAGGAGGAGTATCATTCGGACGGCCCCTGGAGGTGGTAGTCAGGGGCGGCATATCCGAAGTTGCGGGGAGAATATGTGTCACGCCTGGTTGGGGGTTGGGTTCGGAAGGAAAAACGGAAGGAGGCTGATCGGAGGAGGGATCTTGAGAAGACGAGACGATGAGCATTGGGCTGGAGGAGCCTTCGATGGGGACGCAAGAAGTAGAGGGACCCTGGTCAGGGTCCACAGGAGGAGAGGGATTCTTCAGGCGATGAACGAAGGGGGAAGTTGGCAGTGAAGGAATATCAACCGCCATGGGTTCAGAAAAGGAATGACGTCGGGAAAGAGAAGACAGTGGGTGATCCATCCTCTGTCATTGGGCTCGACATGGGAATACATCCTCCCTGTGTTCATCCCAGTGTCGGGAAGAAGAAGGCGATTTTGAGCAACGCCGTTGGCGGAAGGAGAAAGAGTGGGAAAGTTAGGGCTTGTAAAGACCGGAGGAAGTGAGGAGAGACTAATGACCCTGGCTTCCTCTGGGATGGAGGTACTAAGGGTCGCCGGAGGAGGAGAGGGAGAACGACGAGGTGAATCAGATATGGTGGTGATCGGGGAAGGTGAAAAGGAAGAAGAAGCGAAGGTCACCAAAGATCCCGTTTGCGATTCAGGTAGCGGCCCGCTATCTCCTGGAAGAAGTTGGAATGCATCTTGGGGGTCTAAAAATAAAAGGAAAAGAGGGGCTGGGAAGAAAGGATCGAGGAAACGAGGGTTGGCGGCGGAGGAGCAAGTAGATGAAGAAAAAGGAGACCAAAAGGTGAAGGGATGAAGATGGCAGAAGAAACGAAGACAAAAGAACCCCCTATAAAAGGGGGGAAGAATGGGCTTGCAGCCATTAGTGGGCTTCTCGTCTGTGGTGAAAGGGAAAGAAGGGTTTATATTTCTAAATGGCCCATTATGTGTTAAAAGCCCCCCATCTGCAGGGGAAGGGGCGGACATAGGCGTTCCCCCTTCAGAAGGAGAGCCAAAAGAGGAATTATATGAAGGCGTTGCCTCCTTTATGCTGATGGCCTTGGTGCTATACATATAAATTTCTATCCCCGCAAGGCAAAGCGGAAGATATCCCCGTGTGGTGGTGGAACGGAAGAACCGATATCCTTCGGTTATTATTTACTCTATGTATAAATTTCTATTCCCGCAAGGCAGAGCGAAAGATATCCCCGTGTGGTGGTGGAACAGAAGAATCGATATCCTTCGGTTATTATTTACTTTATATATATAAATTTCTATCCCCGCAGAGCCGAAGATATCCCCGTGTGGTGGTGGAATGGAAGAACCGATATCTTTCGGTTATTATTTACTTTATCTATAAATTTCAATCCCCGCAGAGCGGAAGCTATCCCCGTGTGGTGGTGGAACAGAAGAACCGATATCTTTCGGTTATTATTTACTCTATGTCTAAATTTCTATCCCCGCAAGGCAGAGCGGAAGATATCCCCGTGTGGTGGTGGAACGGAAGAACCGATATCCTTCGGTTATTATTTACTTTATATATATAAATTTCTATCCCCGTAGAGCGAAAGATATCCCCGTGTGGTGGTGGAACGGAAGAACCGATATCTTTCGGTTATTATTTACTTTATCTATAAATTTCTATCCCCGTAGAGCGGAAGCTATCCCCGTGTGGTGGTGGAACGGAAGAACCGATATCCTTCGGTTATTATTTACTCTATGTCTAAATTTCTATCCCCGCAAGGCAGAGCGGAAGATATCCCCGTGTGATGGTGGACGGAAGAACTGATATCCTTCGGTTATTATTTACTTTATATATAAATTTCTATCCCCGCAGAGCGGAAGCTATCCCCGTGTGGTGGTGGAATGGAAGAACCAATATCTTTCGGTTATTATTTACTCTATGTCTAAATTTCTATCCCCGCAAGGCAGAGCGGAAGATATCCCCGTGTGGTGGTGGAACGGAAGAACCGATATCCTTCGGTTATTATTTACTTTATATATAAATTTCTATCCCCGCAGAGCGGAAGATATCCCCGTGTGGTGGTGGAACGGAAGAACCGATATCTTTCGATTATTATTTACTTTATCTATAAATTTCTATCCCCGCAGAGCGGAAGCTATCCCCGTGTGGTGGTGGAACGGAAGAACCGATATCCTTCGGTTATTATTTACTCTATGTCTAAATTTCTATCCCCGCAAGGCAGAGCGGAAGATATCCCCGTGTGGTGGTGGAACCGAAGAACCGATATCCTTCGGTTATTATTTACTTTATATATAAATTTCTATCCCCGCAGAGAGTAAGATATCCCCGTGTGGTGGTGGAACGGAAGAACCGATATCTTTTGGTTATTATTTACTTTATCTATAAATTTCTATCCCCGCAGAGCGGAAGCTATCCCCGTGTGGTGGTGGAACGGAAGAACCGATATCCTTCGGTTGTTATTTACTCTATATATATATTTCTATCCTCGCAAAGCGGAGATATCCTGTGTGGTGGAACGGAGGACTGGAACTTCTCAGTTGTATATCACTTTGTCCCGTAAAGGGGGAAGTTGAAATTCTTGTTTAACTTTGTATTGTTGTATTCTGTGAAATAGCAGGTTGACTCATTTAAGGGTTCCATATACGGCAGATTGAAAAGACTAAGAGCCAAATATACAACTAAGATATCGGAGAAAGGAGATAAACCATGAAAGTTCATTAATGTGAGAGAATTACATATTCTCGAGTCATCTACAAGGGAAGATAACAAACAGACCCTTATATATCCTTATGCTTTGTTAGGAGGGACAGAGGGAGTTCCTTGTATGGTTGAGGTTGCACCATAGTTGACGCCGATAGGATTGGCCGCAGAAGGTCCCGCTTGCCGTTCCTTTTAGGACCCGACCAGTTGTTGGCGCAGGGAGCAATTATTGGCGTAAGTTTCCTTCAGCTGTTGCTGTAAACACTTCACTTGTTCCTCCAAGATAGCTATGTATCGGCGATCAGTTATCTGTTCTTTAGAAGGCGAGGAACTGCTACCCTGTTCCGATATCCTGTCCATGGCAAGCAAAGGAAAAAGGAGAATGATGGAAGCTATCAGGTAAAGGTCGGGGGTTTTTATGGCAACGAAGGGGAATAGTGCATTTATTGGTGGAAGAAGTAGCGACCATAAATGCCAGTAAAGAAGAGTAAACGTGGGGGCAGTAGTGGGAAGGTCGACGGGACTACAATTGTAATTAAGAGGGTCTGAATCCCCGAGAAATGATAGAGGAAGGTATGTTCGGATCAGACTACCGTCCTTTTGGAAGACAGAAACCTTACTTCTACAGGAAAAAGATAAAAACAGATCTCATTTGTCTCCCTTATTTTTTATTAACATATTTGAAATGATTACATTAGCATGATCTATAAAGACTTTCCATGATTACTCCTAACAGATGAAACGGGAGATGTCTCTTTGGGGGGAGAAGGAGCTAATATGACTCTGAAGCGTTCGCCTTGAGGGGGAGGAAGAACTGGTGGACCTTCATCGAAAGAGGAAGGATGAGTCCTCACTGGGGGAACTGGGACGAAAGCCAGTGCTGGTTGAAGTGGGGGAAGTTCAGCGGCAGCACGAGGATCTCCCACTGTATACTCCCACGTGAAGGGAGGATTCCACACTCGATTGCGGAAGGAGGGGAAAGGAGCACGGAAGGACCTCCCTGCCGGAGGGGTGGGAGCTGGACGGAGAGGCAGAAACGGAAGGGGGCGGAAGGCTGAAGTGGCAGTTGAGCGGGTCTCCGAATCTTCAATATCCTCAGAGACCCAGTCTTGTAGTTCAAAAGATTCTGACTTTGAAGAAACTTCGCTGGGATGCCCCGCTGAAGCCATGATAGAAAGATAGCAGGACGAAGACATGGGGGACGAAGGATTTATAATGGAAGGAAAGGGGCAACAGAGGTTCTGGGAAAGGGAAAGAATATGAAGAGGTTGATATCATTTCCAAAGCAGTAAGATAGATAGGGAAGATCAACAAGCAAGAGCTGTTTAAAGCGTCGCCCGAACCAGAATCGGGATGGGTATGAATGATGTCAGGCAGAGACCTTTCAAACGAATCCCCGAACCAAAATTAGGGTGGAGGGGAATAACGGTATTCTACATCTCTCCGATAAACCCGAACCGATAAGGTTATTGCGCCGTACTATACGGGAAAGAGATAACAGTGTAGAGCGAGGCCAAGTTAAAATTGGTTCAGAGTTCCCAATCTCTCAAGGAGCATAACAAGAGGATGATAACTAGTTATAGGGACAAAGGTATCGTTCAGAAGCAAGCGAGAAGCCCTCAGGAAAGTTACTAAAAAAGAGAATGTTATAAGTTACAGTTCAAAGAGATCGGGCGGACACTTGGCTAATGCCCTTACTGGATCCAAATAACTACGTGGTATCCTCGCCGGCGCTTGAGTCGAGGACCCCTCAAAGCCTAATACAAATAAATCTACCCCTTCTTCACATAGCGCCTTGCTCTTTCATCTGATCTCAGCATTGGGCTAGTTGAGCTCGACTTTTCGCCAGTTCAGTCGCCAGAGCATCTTTTTCACCGGCTGTTTAGATGGCCTGCCTACCCAGAGTCGAGAGGGCTTCGGAGTATTCTTGGTGAAGGATGGATTGCTGCTGAGCCACCGATGATAAGGTTCGGGGAATAGCCGCTACCATGGAGAAAAGCTCCTGACACTTCTTCGCATAGGATTCCCTGGTGACTGCCCAGGTCTGACGCTCTAGGTTAAAATGATGATGTTCTTGTTGAAGCTGTGTGATAGTAGCCGAAGAATCAGCATCCTTGATCATGATATCCATAAGATATCTCTTATACTCTTCGCCTCGAGTCAGATATCTAATTGCATCTCTCTAGATTTCAAAAAGAGGCGCTGTTCTAGTTCCTCATTTTTTCGTTGCAGTTCCTCTTTCTCGCTTCGAACCAAGGCTAGTTGCATCGTGGCATCTTCGCACTGGCCCCTAAAGTCCGCCTCCTTTGCCTCTTGCTTGTTTAACCGTCGCGCGAGCTCTTTCTGTTGCGACACGGCGGCAAAATGGCGAGTCTCCACACTAGATTGGAATTGGGCTAGATGGGCTACCATGTTGTTATGTTGGGTGGAGGCCTAAAAGGAGAGGAAAATTATCAGCCTACATCAGTATAGGGAAATACCCATAGCAAAGAGGAGGAGAAGAAGGAGTAAATACCTCTGCCAGCAGTTTGCTCACTTGCTCACACGGGCCTTGTATACCCGACTGGTTAAAGAATTTTACCTCCGAAGGGTGCCGAATCTTCAGCAAAGATCCCAGAGTGGCCCTCGGAGGAACCGGAAGGGAAGGATCTTCTCCTTCCGAAGAAGACGGGGGGCCTCGTATGGCGAAGATGGATAGGAGCGGTTCTCGAGTCAGAAGGTATTGGAGCTTGGAGGGATTCCGTATGAGAAGGCAGGGGTGAATTCTGTGCGGAGGGGGAAGAATGCAGAAATTGGGAGGGAGAATCTCCTCCTTGGGGAGCTAAAGAAGAGGCAGGGGAGGTGTTGCCTTCCCTTCTGGGTTCATAGATGATTAGGGGTTGAGCTTCCGGCTGGTGGGAAGACAAGGGAAGAAGAGCTGATGAACTTGAAGCTCCTTTCTTGATAAGTCGCAGCTTCTTCCGAGGAGATGACGGAGCTGCTGTGGATTTGCCTCTTTTAGTCAGGGTCTTCTTCTTCTTGGCAGCCTCGATTATCTACAAGATATACTGGTAAGAAAGATGAATGCCCTAAAAAGGAAGTCACATTGCAGGATAAATGTCACCCTACCTATAGCAACCGAAGTCGTCAAAGGTAGAGGAGACAATCCAAAGTGGCTTAAGAGGGGAGTTTCTATCAGATGGTTTGAGCAGTAATGTAGCTCTCCTAAGACTCTATACACTTCCGGGAAGGGACATTTGGTCCTCATTTCCCGGAAAGAAGGCAATTCAGGAAGGTCTACCTTCCAAGTATCAGAGTAAGGTAAAGACTCTGGAAGTTGTACAAAGAAATATAAGGCTTCCCAACCCTTGTGGGAAGTAGGCAAGTTAAATCAACGACTAGACAAATAGAAGAGGCTCGCCTTAGAAGACTTTAATCGGAAGAAGCAATGGAATATTTCGGGTTGAGAGAGGTTCAAATGTTGGAACACTATGTGGGCTCGATAGAATCCGGAAAGAGTTGGGGTGAATTGGTTCGGGGTAGTCCGTAGAAGTTTAGGAGGTCCAAATAGACTGTACCGTGAGGATAGGCCGTTAAGAAATTGTTCATAGAAAAAGCATGTCAAGCCGGGAGGAGGTTTATGAGGCCGATGCAGTTTGGTCGTGAAACAACATTTTATAGAAGGGTCTATGTAGTTGTTCTTCAGGTTAAAGAAATAATGGTTGCAATCTAACTGAGTTATGGTATGTTCATACCAGGCGGGTGAAGAGAGGGTCCTAGGAGCCATGGGTGTGAACAAAGCAGAACACTTACTCGGAGGATAAGGAAGAATCGTGTGAGAAAGGAAGGACTGGATCGCCGCAACGCCACCGGTGAGAATCACGGGAGAAGAAGAACAGACTGGATTATCAAGCACACTAAACGATACCTAAAAGAAGAAGGCGAGGGTTTATATAGGGTTTTCCGCGACGATTCAGCTGCACAGAAGGAGAAGGAGAAGCGGAGCCCATGGGCCCAGCGGGCCTCCTTCAATATACTGGGGGGAGTTATAAGGGAACGGATGGATTTAAGTCGAGAAATGAAGAATAGGTCAGAAACTTTATGTACATTAGGAAAGTCAAGCTTATAACTTCGCTTGACTATTTTTCGGGGTTGACTAATGATACTACTGGTACCTTCTCTACATAATCCCCGATAGAGGGGTTAGCGGGTGACCTAAGATCCGATCCAAAATACACGGCTCAGCTAAGAAAGGAAAGGAAGATTGGCACGGGCGAAACACGGCTTATTAGCACGGCGAACCTCGGCTATCGGCGCGGAAACAGGGTCATTGGCACGGGCGAACCTCGTGGCTATCGGGCGAAACGCAGCCATTGGCACGAGTGAACATCGAAGTCATTGGCACGCGAACCTCGTCATTGGCGCGGCAAACGCAGGCTTACCGCACGGGCGAACATCGGCCATTGGCACGGCGAACATCGGCCATCGCACGGGCGAATATTGAAAGTCATTGGCACGGGCGAATATTGAAAGCCATTGGCACGGGAGAACATCAGAAGCCATCGGTACGGGCAAATATTGAAAGCCATTGGCACGGGAGAGTTAATGAAAGCAATTGATACGGCAAAGGAGAGGCGAAAGGCGCTTCGCCAAGAGGCCAGTCCAATCTGATCAATACAAGGGGAATTTGATATGGGGAAAAGAGGAGTTGGTTTGGGTTGATAAAAAGCCTTAGGGCTAGGTCACCTGTGGGCTATAGACCTAAACTAGCTTCCCTCAACACGGAAGGTTGAGGGAGATAGTCTAGCCTAGTTTCCTGAAAAATAGAGGAAAGGGTGTTAGGCAACAGCCTAGGAGGCCCCACATAATATTCCAAGGAGTGTTCACTCCTGATATCTGTAACAGAATTATTCTCCAGGGAAAGGTGGTGGCCACGTGTACGATGGAGATAACCTACGATGTTACGATGAAGGAAGGAAAAAGAGATAAAAGGGGAGGAAGCAAGGAGGGAAGGAGGATCCGCAATCATTCCGACGCAGCAAGAGAGAGAAGAAGAGACAAGAGGCGAAGGAAGAGAGGGAACAACCATCTCTCCGGAGAAGAAGGACGGAGATCGGCCATTGCTACATCTCTTGTATCTTCCTTGTCTTGTAATATCATTGTAAGAGGTCTTTCTCCTCCACCTGCGGAAACTTGCTTTCTGTAAAGGAGGACCTTCATAGTAAAAGTGCTTAGGCACCGCATCTGGTGAGAAAACTCACCTCCGTGGAGTAGGAATCCTCATTCCGAACCACACTACATCTTGTGTCTGAATCTCGATTGCTGGCGTCAGTTTCTTGAGTTTCATCTACTTCATCCTCTTATTCTTTACTGATTACGGCCGGGGAGAATCCTCTGAGACCTCCCTCAGTGCTTCACTGCATTGAAAATGGAGCGACTAGATTTTTTCCCATACCCGCATCAGGTAACAATATATTTTAATTTTTCTTCTAATGAAAATACTTACTGCTTAGAGACATTCCACAGCCTTGATTCTATGGTTGTACTAGTATTGTCTTGAATCCTTTCTTCGTTCTTTCTTTCATTCGGGAGTTATGGGATATTCTTCAAAATCAAGTTTCCACATATGTTAACAGTGAATCCCTTTCAGTTTGAAATTCAAAAAAGCATGGCCTTATTCAGAGGCTTAAAGGAAAACAACGGTGTTTCCGTGGTAACTTATCTAGAAAATGAACTGAATTTACTGGAAGAACTATCATTTCTTCAGATCCAAATTTGAAAATTACTGAGGTCAGCCTTTTTAAGTTTTTGAGATCTCTACTGATCCAAAATGTTTTAGCATACTTGCCTTCCTCACATCAATTCATTGCTTTGATAGTATTTTAGGTTGCAATTCCTATCCGTATGACAAAGAAATTAACTTTCCCAGAATGGATTTCTACTCATAACATAGAAAAGTTGAGACAACGAATAGGCAATGGACCTGACAAATACCCAGGGGCAAATTTCATTTTACTATCAGATGGAACCAGACAGTAAGTTGTTAGTTATTGAATTGTCATAAAATGAGTGAAGGAAGATTATTAACTAACAACTTATTTAAGATATGTGGACAAGAAAACTGCAGCTAGTGAACTAAAATATGGTATTTTAGTGGACAAGCATTTAGAAGATGGAGATGTTCTTTTTAACCGGCAACCAAGTCTGCATAGAATGTCAATTATGTGCCACAGGGTATGCACATGTATTAGCTATTCATTTCCATTAGTACTACCTATTATGCCAATGATATGTGTTTGGAGTGTCGTTTCATTCTTTTTATTGTTTTTCTATGAATGCAGGCAAAGATAATGCCTTGGAGAACATTGAGATTTAATGAATCTATTTGCAATCCTTACAATGTTGATTTTGATGGTGATGAGATGAATTTACATGTCCCTCAAACAGAAGAAGCACACACTGAATCTCTTATGCTCATGGGGGTATTTTGGTTTCAGTCACTCTGTTGTATCTAATTATCTGAATTTAGTTTGTCTTTCTTTTATTGCTCTAGAGTGTTGTTATATCAAGTTTTGTTGTTTCTTTCTAAATAGCTAAATATCAAGTTTTGTTGAATTTTTTCACGAACAAAGTGACAATCAATTTCAATATACTTGGTTCACTCATGAAACACAGGATTTGATGCAATATGAAGAGCTGCTTGATTATCACACCATAGTTTTGTTGGTACCAACATTTCAAGTCCTACTTTAGTCAATAATTAATATATTCACATTATCTCACACGCAGATTGTGTGTCATAGCCCTATATTCTGACTCTGCACTAGATCATGATACAATATTTTGTTTCTTACTTTTCCATGAAACTAAATTTCCTCCAACAAAGATACAATAATTTGAAGTAGATCTTCTATACATTTTCGAACTTGTCCAATCTGCATCTGAGAAACATTCTGAGTATGTCCATGATTTTTATATACGATACCCCATTCGGGTGCTCCTTTCAAGTAACACTAAATTTGAATATCTTTACATTTTCTCGTTTAGTATGATATTCAATCTTTATCATTATTTCTATTAACTTTGGGTATTATTTTATTTCAGTGCTAATACAAATATATTTATTGTATTTGTAGGTGATAGGTACCTAAATTTTTGTGAATCAATATTGTGGTTGAAGATGGTTTGTCTAGTTGAGTTTATTTACAAGCACTACAACAAAAAATGTAATACACAACACTTAAAAGACAACACTTTTTATAAAAAACATTGTTGTTTGTAGTTTAACAACGCTTTTAGTGAAAAATGTTGTCTTTTTTTTGAAAAAATTAGCATAGACAACGGTTTTTATTTAGGTATTAGTGTTGTTTATTTGGGTCAAAGACAACGATTTTTAAATAGCGTTGTCTTTGACCTATTTTTATTAGTAAAAGACAACGCTTTATAAAAAGCGTTGTCTATGAGGTTTTTTTTTAATTTCTGTCACTTAAAAATTTTAAGTTATGATTTAATTTCTATATATATTTCTGTACGATTTGTAAAATATAAATTATTTATTTAATGATCAATTTTTTAAAATATAAAAAATAAATAAATTATGAAAATACAATTTTATTTCATTAAAACAATGAATGAAATAAAAAATTATCTTTGTTTTATTAATATTATTTTTTTTCATTTTTCTCTATGTTAGTTTTTTTCCATGGTTATTTCATTTAAAAATTATGTGTATTTTATTTATTTTATTTCTTTATTTTATTTTTCCTTGAAATCTCTCCTAAACCGCCAATCGCACATGAGGGTTGCCGCTTCTTTTTCTCCGTATCCGCTTCTTTCTAAATTATCTTTTATTTTTACCACTTAGAAATTTTGAGGTTATGTGCTTTGTAAAATAGACATTATTTATTTAATGTGTCAATTTTTTTAAAAAATATAAAAAAATATTTTTTAAATAAATTATAAAAATATAATGAATGAAATAAAAAACTATCTTTATTTTATTAATATTATTTATTTATTTATTTCTATTTTTCCCGTTGATTTTTTCCTATGGTTATTTTATTTAAAAGTTATCTTTATTTGATTTATTTTCTTTTTTTTTTCCTTGAAATTTCTCAATGCGCGATTTAGGGTTACTATTATCCTCGGCGCTTCTTTTCTCCATATCCCATCGCCGATTCATCCTCTATCTCCCATCGTCGCTCCAGCCAGCCGTCGTCGCTCAATCATTCGTCTCCGCTCCGACATTCAAGCATCAGTCGATGCTCCGAGCTTTTGTCGCCGATTAGAGGTTTTTCCATATAATTTCTAATCTATATTTGTGGTGGAACTTTGAAGATCTCTCTCTGCAAATTTTAGATTAGTTCATTGGAGTTATTTTTCACTCTTCAATCTTCATGGACTGTCCCTCCTCTAGTGCTTCAATTTTTTATCCGTGTTTTCTGATTTTTTTTTCTTTTTTTTGTTTTCTATTTTTTGTTGTTTCTTGTTTTTTATTTTATCTCCTTGTTTTTTTTTGTCTTTATTTTTTACTCATTGTTGTTGGTTTTCCATTCATATTTAAATATTGTGGTTTTTTTCCTCCTCTTTCAATTTGCTAAAATCTCGCTCTTAATTTTATTTTCTTCCTCTGATTTATGTAATATACTTGGATATGATATGACTTCAAGTCAGTTTAATTTATTAATGGTCATATTTAATCATAATTGATTAGCTTTAAGTTTTAATTCATTCCCTTTCTTATCTTTTATTCTATAAACAAAAATCATATCAAATCATATTGAATCAATAGCCATAGTGAAATATAGTTAATTTTGGTTTCTTTCATTTATAGCCTGAATATAGAAGGCGAACCATAATAATTTTTTCTTTTGATAAAAATAACATTATTTGCTCCTCAACTTCAATTTTGTGCTAGAGTGGATCTACATGCATGATTACCAACACACACTGGGTTCACTCTCCATACCTATTGCACGCTTTATCTGATCATAAAATCATGTTTATGTCCTACAAGTTGATGCATTTGATATTGTATGTACAATTGTTTGTTATATTTTTAATTAATGCACAATGAACCTAGTAATTAAATTTATTTGATTGTTTTGTTATTGTGTTTGCGTTTAAGATTTTGTTATATTATTTACAATTATTTTGAAGGTGTCGGTTCAAAGGTCCTTGATTAGTTGTAACAAGAATGGATAAAGAATGGATGTTAAAGGATAGACTATCACGTGAATATGAGTTTGGAGTTGAGTCTTTCTTGCAATATGCAATGAAAAACGCTAATGATCCGAATGCAATACCTTGCCCATGTGCAAAATGTGGTAATCTAAAGAAGACAAATGCAGCAAGTATAAGTGCTCATATGTATTGTAATGGTATATATTTAACATATCATACATGGATATGGCATGGGGAAAGATCAACGATAGGGAACTCAAAGAATGATAGTGATCGAGTGGGGCTAGATAAACAAAAATCTATTGCTGAGGAACCTGTAGATATGATACATGCTACATATGATAGTTATGTTGAGAATCCAACCCAATTCAATAAGCTACTTGAAGATGCCGAGAAACCTTTATATTCTGGATGCACTAAATTTACAAAGTTATCTACAGTTGTGAAATTATTTAACTTTAAGACTAAATATAGTTGGAGTGATAAAAGTTTTACTGATCTCCTGTGTTTGATTGGAGAAATGCTTCCAGATGACAATGAATTGCCTTTATCTGTGTATGATGCAAAGAAAAGCTTATGTGCATTAGGGATGGATTACAAGAAAATTCATGCTTGCCCTAATGATTGTATCTTATACCGGAAGGAGTATGAGGATCTCACCAATTGTCCTACTTGCAATATGTCAAGGTGGAAGTTGGGCCAAAAAAATACGATTAAGGAAGGAGTTCCTGCAAAGGTTCTGTGGTACTTCCCCCCTATTCCAAGATTTCAAAGAATGTTTCGGAATAAGGAGATATCTAAGGAGTTGACTTGGCATGATGATAAAAGACTTCGTGATGGATATTTACGTCATCCAGCTGATGCACCATCTTGGAAATTAGTTGATAACAACTGGTCAGAGTTTGCTACTGAGACAAGAAATCTTAGATTAGCCATATCAGCTGACGGGATAAATCCCCATGGTTTAATGAGTTCTGCATATAGTTGTTGGCCAATTTTAATGATCACTTACAATCTTCCTCCATGGTTATGTATGAAGAGAAAACTTATGATGCTCACATTGTTGATTTCTGGTCCCAAACAACCGGGAAATGATATTGATGTTTACTTAGCACCCCTGATTGATGACTTAAAATGTTTATGGGATATAGGTGTTGAAACATATGATGCATATCGACAAGAAACTTTCTTGCTTAGAGTTGTCTTATTATGGACGATCAATGATTTCCTTGCATATGGGAACATGTCAGGGTGTGTTGTAAAAGGATATCATGCATGTCCGATTTGTGGTGAAGAAACCTATTCAACAAGGTTGAAGCATAGTCGAAAAATGTCATATACAGGCCATAGAAGGTTTCTACCTACAACTCATCCTTATCGAAGGCAAAGGAAAGCATTTAATGGGAACCAAGAGTTTAACCCTGCACCAAAACCATTGAGTGGCAATGAAGTTTTTGAAAGAGTTGAAAGAATTAATTGTCATTGGGGAAAAATTAATGGGAAGATTCAGTTGCAGAAGGATGATGTAAAATCATGCTGGAAAAAAAATCAATATTGAATTTCTAGTGTAGTGTGTAGTTAGTTTTGGATGTAAAAGACTCATCAAGATATTTGTAATTTTGATTCAAATGATTGTGAGATGAATTTATATTTTCTATTAGTACTTTAAATTGTATTTTATAATTTTTTCTATTATAAATGGTGGATGAATTGTGATGATGTGTAAATATTGAATTCATATTATATATTATAAATTAATATTAGTGATCATTTTAATGTATTTATACATTATTATAATGATATTAAAAATGTCATTATAGATTAGTTAAGGTAACATTTTAAAATGATCTTATAAATTATTTTTACTGATAATTTTTGTAGTCTCTATAAAAACATATAAGATATTTGTAAATGTCAAAATAAATAAGTTTAGGTGACATTTAGCTTGGTCCTCATTACGATGACGATAAGGCATATGTAGATGTCCTTAAAATATGATTTTTCCTGACATTTTAGAGTGTTGTTACATATCTAAATTAAGATACTTTTATCGTCACTATTTATAGTGTATAATGACATTATATAATGTTAGGAAAGCGAGTAGGGTCTAAGACGACATCACTTTATAGGGTGTTTTTCAATGATGTCAGTAAAATGTTAGTGTCACTATAGACATACTATACAGACATTTATGGGTGTCCTTGAATACCATTATTCTTGTAGTGAATTTATCTCAGTCCATATCCTGGTAGGCAGATAGAAGTCTTACTTTCTTTAAGATATTAAAGAGGGCCACTTGATTCCAATGGGATGAACATTGTGATAGAGCTTTTCAATCTCTAAAAGAATACTTAGTCGAGCCACCTTTCCTAGATAAGCCTCAACCTGGGGAAATATTATGGGTATATTTAGCTCTTTCTGAAGTTGCTATGAGTTCAGTGTTAGTTCGACAGGATAAAGGTTAGCAACATCCAATTTATTATATCAGTTATCTCTTAAAGGGGCCTGAAGTACGTTATACTAGTTTGGAGAAGTTAACCTGGAGATTGGTTTTAATTGCTCAGAGATTACAACCCCATTTTTTCTATCACATTCTTTAGTGGTGCTCACTGATACTCCATTGGACAGAATATTTACTCATCTAGAGGCTACGGGAAAGCTTATTAAGTGGGCAACCGAACTCAGTGAATAAATATGATATTACTTATCAGCCTCACTCCTCTATTAAGGCTCAGGCATTAGCTAGTTTCTTGGTGGAAACTATACATAAAGAGGAGTCTGATCCATGGATGGTATGAAGATGGGTCTTCTAGAAAGGAAGGTGGTGGAGTTGGAGTAATTCTGATTTCACCACAAGGAGAAGAGGTTAAGTTAATGGTTTGATTGCACTTTAGGGCCTCTCATAATGAAGATGAGTATAAAGCTTTACTTATAACTTTACAAGCAGTTAAGAATATAGGAGGCGAGCAGGTGATAGTACATATAGATTCTCAATTGGTAGTACAACAAATTGGGGGAGGATTTGAAGTTAAAGATGATAGGTGTAGGAGTTATTGTGAGTTGGTAGAAAAAACCAAGGGGGATTTTTCAGAAGCATTGATAAAAAAGATCACTCGAGTAGAAAATCAGAAGGCTGATGAATTGGCTCAATTGGCCATTTCTTTGGGGAATTAGAGTACTCGTGAAGTGATTGCACAAATTGAATTACTGCCTCAGGGAGAAAGATCAGAAGAGTTAATAGAGGATGATTGGAGAAAAGAGTTGGTCTCATTTTTTCATGATAAGAGGACACCGAGTGACCCTATAGGGGTTCGATAATTTAAGCAGTAGGCAGTTCATTTCTATATGATAAAGGGAATTCTATATAAAAGAACCTATGCCAGAGCTTTGTTATGTTGTTTGGGAAAAATAGAAGCAAGTTATGTTATGAAAGAAGTGCATGAAGGGGCTTATGGAAGTCACATAGGGGGTCGGTCATTGGCTCGGAAGGTGTTATTACCTAGATATTTCTAGTCTACTTTGATGAAAGACTCTACACAGTTTGTACAACAATATGAAAGTTGTCAAAGGCATCATAATTGACAACATCAACCGACCGAGTATATGAAGGTAGTTGTATTAGCTTGTCCTTTTGATCAGTGGGGTATCGATATAGTAGGATCATTTTCGATTGGGACAGGTCAAAAGAAGTTCTTATTAGTAGCTATTGATTATTTTTCTAAGTGGGTAGAGGCTGAGCCATTAGCTAGTATTACTGAGCAAATGGTATTAAAGTTTTTATGGAAAAACATTTTGTGTCATTTTGGTATTTCTAAGAGGTTGATATCAATCAGATAATGGTCGACAGTTTCAGGATAAAAAATTGGCAAAATGGTGTCAAGATTTTAAAATTGAGCAAGTGTTTACATCAGTGGCTTATCCTCAAAGAGAGGTAACTAATTGAGAATTAGTATATGGATTAAATACTAAGTTGAAGCATGTAGGAGGTAGTTGGGTGGAAGAATTACCTAGTATACTATGGTCTTTCCTAACCACTCCTAGAAGGGCTACAGGAGCAACTCCCTTTAGTATGATATATGACTTAGAGGCAGTATTGCCTGTAGAAGTCGAGGTGGAGTCTGCCCGAGTGATAGCTTATATCCTGAGCGACAATAGGGTGGCTCGACACATGGAGTTAGACTTGATTCAAGAAAAGAGGAATGCTGCTTTATATAATGTTGAAAGGTATAGGTCACAAGTAATTAAATCTTATAATAAAAGGTAGTGCCTCGTTCTTTTCAGGTAGGAGAATTTGTTGATGCAATCGACCCACGTCACGATTGACCAGACTCGAGTTTGACTTGAGTAGTGTTTTGATGTTTGACATTGATGTCTGACAATGTGTTGGGGAGATTGTTGGTGCAATCAACCTAGGTCATGATTTTGATGTTTGATGATGGTTTGACCATTATCATGGGAAAGTCCAAGCATAGGTCTTGGCAAAGGAAATTCCAAGCATGGGTCTTGGCAAGGGAAAGTCCAAGCATGGGTCTTGGCATGGAAAGTTCAACATGGGTTGGCAAGGGAAAATCCAAGCTTGAGTCTTGGCAATTGGAAAGTCCAAGGGGAATATTGGCGGCGTAAAGTCCAAGGGTGGAGTCTTGGCAGCATAAGTCTAATGGTTGCCAGTGTAAAGTCCAAGCAGAGTCTTGGCAACATAAGTCCAATGTGCCTTGGCGGTGTAGACACCGTTAGCAAGTGGAGTATGTGATCGAAGTGATTTTGAGAATAGTTTCGGTATTGAAGACCTCATATGGGGAGATAATTTTATTGGTAACAGTGTTGCTAAACACTATGGAAATTGGAAGAACGTAAATTGCAATTATAGGAGGTGTTGGATGGGATATTTATTTGTCCTAGTATTTCTTCTAGAGAAGATCCGGAACTCTTTGTTAAAAGAGAGATGGACCTTTGAGATTATGCATCGATTATTGATGATGGAATATGGTAGTTGTTGAAAAGGAATATCCTTCATTGTGGATAGATGATATGTTTAGATCAGCTAAGGACACCTGTATATACTCTAGGGTTGGTTTACGACTGGAGTGTTGATATTTTAGTGACATGGTGTCATACAATTATCATTGTCGTTGTGATAATTGATATATCATCAGTTTAGAGTAAAGAGGATACAAGTGTGTAGAGACGACAATTTCATACTTGGTATAAATTTTATGAGCTTTTGATTATGTTGTTACACTATTTAACGATTTAGTCGTCCATGAATTTGAGAAATCGTGTATTCTGGACACGATTGGATTTGTTTATGGTTATTGGAGTTGCATAACTTGGCCACTACTGATGGTGGTAGTTGGAGTTGCGCACTCGGCAACCGTAGATGGTGGTTTCCATGTATGATTTGGGTTATTACTGTATATGTTGATAGAATGTTTTAGCATTACTATACCACAGACTTGTTTGACCAAGGAGGTGATGGAAATCACTTGGTCAGAAGCTTGTGAAACTAGTTTTCAGAGCTCAAATGATGGTTGACATTTGCACCAGTGTTAGCCAATCTTTTCGATGGATGGAATGCATCATTACAAGGATTGGAGCGATCCCGATGCGGTTGGATGAGACGTATCTCATGCTTACGCCAATTGAGGAACTACGAGATAGGCTATCATATACATGACATGGCTTTAGTAGTTATTATCTTGAGCAGTTATGCTCATGTGGCTATTATATTGATTTGTAGGTGTATGGAGCAGGAATGCTCATGGAGTTTTTGACTAGCTACTGGGTAGCTACTAGAGAGTTGCTGGAACACGGACAGTTACAACAAGGGAGATTGATCGCTATAGTCTCCCATGCACTAAAGAGTGTGTGGTGGAGTGGAGTTTGGACGGTAGATGGACTTCTCTTATGAGAAAGTATATCTCTGACTCCGAGGAGGATAGTGGTTTTCGAAGTTGCATTAGATTTTTTTGCTCGATGTTTAGTATGCCAGCAGATTAAGACTGAACATCAGAAAACCCGCTGGATTGCTTCAGGAAATTTCGATTACAGAATGGAAGTGGGAGCATATCACTATGGATTTTGTTACGAGATTGCCCAGAACTCGTAAAGGACATGATACAATTTGGGTGATTGTGAATCGATTAACCAAATCATCTCACTTCTTCGTGGGCCAGATTCGTTTGATCATCTTGGCAAAGTTGTACTGCCGAGAGATTATCAGGTTGCATGGAGTACCTTTGAGTATTATATCTGATAGAGACCCGCGATTCACCCCACGATTTTGGTAAAGTCTTTAGCCGGCCATGGCCAAAGAGCTTCAGCTCAGTATAACATTTCATCCGCGGACTGATGGATCATCTGAGCGTACCATTCAGATATTGGAGGATCTATTGAGATCCTGTGTCATGAATTTCGGAGGCAGTTGGAAGGACCATGTTCATTTAGCAGAATTTTCTTATAACAATAGTTACCACTGTTTTATTTAGATGGCTCCTTTCGAGACCTTATACGATAGACCTTGTAGATCTCCCGTGTTATGGGAGGAGGTTGGGGAATGACAGTGTTGGAGCCACAAAGCATTCAACATGATGCTGAGTTGGTATGTGTCATTAGATGACGGTTATTCGAGGCACAGGATCGACAGAAGAGTTATGTGGACCGGAGGCGAAGACCTTTGGAATTCTCAGTCGGGGAACATGTATTCCTACGAGTTTCACCCACCAAAGGAGTCAAGAGATTTGGGTTGAAAGGAAAATTAGCTCCATACTACATTGGTCCATTTGAGATATTGGAGTGGATTGGAGGTGTAGCTTACCGATTGACTTTACCTCTGACACTTGCGGGTGTTGACAACGTATTTCATATTTCTATGCTGAGGGAATATGTGGTGCGATCTGATCATGTTTTGAAAGAGGTACCGATTCCACTATAGCCTAATGCAACCTATGAGGAGATTCCAGTGTGGATTCTTGGTCACAAGGAGCTATAGTTGCGAAACAAAACCATCCGACTCGTAAGGATTGGATGACAACATCATACTGATGAGGAGGCTACATGGGAGTTGGAAGAAACTATCCGAGCTTGGTACCCTTATCTGTTCACATGAGGTATGTGGTGGTCATTTCGGAAACTTGCTTGAATTAATTTTTGCATGTAAGTACGCAATTTGGGGACCAAATTTTTATTAAGTGGGGGAGAATGTAAAATACCGCAAGTAAAATGGCTAAAAGAGTAATATTATTAGTGGGTTAATTAAAATTTTGAGGGATGGTTAGGCATTTAATTTAAACCTAACCTAGATCAAGAGTTTTATTGGTTTAATTGAATTTGGGTTAAATTGAATCAAAGGGTTAGCTGCTTATAAGGTCTGGAAACCGACCCGTTATCCCCAAAATCTGACCCGTTTACCTTCCTTTATTTCCCCGCCGTCTTCATTACATGCATCGATTCTTCCCAAACGTTTTCTCCCATTCACGACTTTTCTCTTCTGAAACGCGTGACTCCTCTTCTCTTCTTCTCGCGATCTCTGCAGTAGTCATACGTTTAATCGCCAAGATCTTGGCCTCGCCGGAGCACGGAGGAGAGCCAATTGCGGCTGGACGGTGACTTAGAGCAGGGGATCTCATCCTCCTGCTACGCCCTGTTCATGTTCCAACGCCGGAGCTGCTGCCCTCTCGATGGAGCATTTTTACCGGTCGTCGCCCCCTTTTCCACCCGATCTCTGTCGGCTGGTTCTCTTCTCTTCTTTGTGCATCGTCGGCCGATCCCTCTTCTCCATTCCATCGTAGGAGCCCTCGCACGTGACGGTTAGCGCCCATAACCCACGCTGGTGCATCCTGTCATTCTGATCATGAGCTGCTCTATCTCTACTGAGCAAGGTGTTTGGGAGTTGCTTCGTGACCTCTGCTGAAGCTAGGGCAGCAGGGGTCTTCCCGACAAACAAGGCAGAATTGGGGATTGCTGTCGATGGAGTCCAGGGAAGGTAAGCTTGTTCTATCCCCTCTCTTTTATCTATAAATTGCTTAATTTGGCTTGTGTGTTCTGTGAAGTTGTGGAGGGTTGTGAAGGAGGTTATTCTATTGAGGTAAGGTTTATGTTGATCCATGATTTTATCATGTTTTGTATGCTACAACATGGTTGTTTATGGTGATTTGGTTGTCGACTAAGGTTGTGCTGCTCTGTTTGGAGGTTTGTTAGGTTGTGGATGAGTTGTGTGATTAACTTCAGGTTGGTTAGATCTTCAAATTAGTGTGGACATGGATGTAAATGGTTATGGATTAAGCTAGGTTGCGATGAGGATGTCAATTAGGGTGGTTAGATCCCTAAATTGATGAAATTGTGAGCTATGAGGGCTGTGGTGGATTTATTTATGAAGAAAGGAGTATATTGATCTATATTTGGTTGTGCTGTTGAATTCGGTGTGGATAGATGTGTGTGTGATGATGATCTGCTCTGTAATTGTGTATGAAGTTGAATGTTGTAGGTTAGCATATTCGCTAATTAGAAACGATGGGTTTAATTACGGTGTTAATTATACAAGCTGGGGGATTAATGTGAAGGCTTGATTAAGTTAATTGGATAACTAGATCAATCTAGTTGATTGGGATACGAAGTCGATGTTGGATTCGATTCGATCATTCGTTGTATGCTTGCGCTTAACCATATTGTTATGACATGTGCAAGATGTGGAAACGAGATAGGACCGTAGCGGTCAAGATATTATTATTACGAGCATTATCGCAGGTGGGTAATATTTCCTATCCTGGTCAGGTAGTAGCTAAACCTTGAAGTATATAACTTCATATTGTTGTCACTTTGACCTTAAATCCATTGTAGTTTTTCTGATGCTTGATACTTGCTTTTGCATTGAAATACTCTATTATTGTTGTTATCTATTCATTAATCTTTGTTATGAATTATAGATATTATGGTAAGTGGACCTGTAGTGGTTTATTTATTTGTACGTAGCTAAATTCGATTATAAAATTGAATTGTACAATTTAGATAAATCATCCGGGGGTGGATGATTCTAGAAGCAAAGTTGAGTTTTCATGTTAGATCCTGATGTTGTGTACATATCCACTATGGATCATGTAGTCGGGTATGGACGTGTGATTTGTCGATACAACGTCGCTATGAACTGGAGGTCCTAGCTTGGGTGTTAATCAATTGAGTATGCCTTTCTATAGAATAGAGAGTGTGTTGTGGACATATGTATGACATGTGGATTGTGGATAGTGTGTCGCTACGGACCGGTGGTCCTAGCTTGGTTGTAATCAGTCAAGTATTACTCTCCGCAAGATAGAGAGTGTTATGATCAGTTAAGTACGACTCTCTGCAGGATAGAGAGTGTATTGATCAGATTGGTATGAGTCTCTGTAAAATAGAGTCTGTGGTGGATGTCTATATGTGTGACTGTGCATTCATGATGGCGACATGGTCTCCCTTGTAGTTGAGAGGGTCATCAATCATCCTGCCTCCCAAGTTACTCATGGAGGAGTAACTGGTGTGAGGGCAGAGCATTTGTTGTGTCGCACTCTACCACTATAGACGGTGGTAGTTGGAGTTGCATGCAGTTGTCCTGGGTGTGTGGCACTCGACTACTCATGGGTAGTGATAGTCGGAGTGGCCAGCAGCATGGTGTAGGGTCGATCGTGGTCGGCTAGAGGGGGGTGAATAGCCCTCAATCGTCGTATGGTGGAATTCGATCGTTCTTCTTGCGTCGCTTGTCTACGATTGTTGTTAGCACAGCGGAATAACAATAATAATGAAAATACTAACAGCACATACAAGCATACACAAGATATACGTGGTTCGGAATCGAATGGTTCCTACTCCACGGGCGAGCTCACCGAGCTCTAGTTATGCGCATGATACTAACTAACACTCCTTCTCGACAACACGTCGGAGGTGGAGAAATCTCTCACAAGCAATTACACTAAGTAATATTAAATACAAGCAATACAAAGACAAATACGAAATACACGTAAAGAACACTTTACAATGCTTGCTTTGAACCCTTTGCTTGTTGCTTGCTTTAGATGACTCTTGAAGGTCTGGAATGCAGCAGCAATTCCCCTTCAATAGCTTCACAAAAGTCTTGGTGAAATCCTCCCTCTTGAGCTCCATTTATAACCGACATCAAGTTGATTTCGCGCCCATCAGTCGACTGGTCCTGTAGCTATTGTCTCACAATGGCCAGATCCACGTTGGTTAAGTTCCAACGGATCACCCATCAGTCGACTGATGATACCCATCAGTCGACTGGTAACACCATCAGTCGAGTGCTGGCGTGAGCACTCGACTGAAAACCATTCTTTGGCTGAAATTGCCCTGATCAATCGACTGATGTCCATCATCAGTCGACTGATGGCGTCTGCAGTCGACTACCCTCCCTTGCAGTCGACTGGTCAGCCAGATCTTGGTCAGTCGTACACCAGTCGAACCCTAGTCGACTTAGACCAGTCGACTGGCACCTCTGTCAGTCGATTGATGTCAGGTAAAACCTCAAACACCAAATTGTTTGAGCATCCGACACTCAGTCTTAGCCACTTGGCCAAGTCCACCTCGTCCCTCATGGAGTTCCCCACCGAAGCTCTTTCCCTCTAGCCTACGTCCCTCGGATGCACCAAGATCGGATTCGTAATGCCATCCTTCTCGTTTTGCCCTCGAAGTCTGGTTCCCCTTTGGACCTCACTCCATTCGCTCCCCGTCCGGCGGTCCCTCAGATGCACCAAGCACACGGCTTCGCAATGCCATCCTTCACCGACTCAAGAAATCCGAGCCTAGTGAACTTGCCAAGTTCTCAAGACTTCCCAAATGCACCAAGCGCATGACTTCGCAATGCATTTCTCACCAAGCACCAAGCACCAAGCGCACGACTTCACAATGCTTTGGACTTTTCCACACCAAGCCTCATGCTTGGATTTTCCATGCCAACTCCATGTTGGACTTTCCACACCCAGCCCCATGCTTGCATTTTCCATGCCAACTCTGTTAAGGCAATCTCTTGCCATGATAAGGTTTTGATGTGTGTGGCAAAGGGTTTAAGTTAGGTTGTGATTATAATTTGATATGTGCGTTGGAGTCTTACAGGGCTTAGTAATTCGCACATGGAGCCTAGGCGGGTTCACCACTCACTACCTCGTGCCTGAGTCGGAGAAGGAGCATTGCAGAGCCGTGCGCTTGATGCTACCGAGGGACCGCCGGACGGGATGACTTGAAGCGAAGCCAAGGGAGCAGACTTTGGAGGCAAGAGACGCGAAGGAGCATTGTAGAGTCGTGCGCCTGATCCTGCCGAGGGACGTGGCCGCGAACGAAGAGAGCTTCGTCGAGGGACTTCGAGTGAGATGAGAGAATGAGTGAAATGTAAGTAGCTCATTAGGTGAACTTGGCCATTTGGCTAAGTGTCGGATGGGATTTCCCGACATCAAGTTGACTACCATGTTATGGTAGTCAACTACTCTAAGTCGACGGTGACTCGACTAGTGTTCGAGTCCGGTTCAAGTGCCAACAATGATCGCCATGGAATGACAGATCGCGAGACCACCAATGATCGATGAAGGCATCACGATCGATGAAGGCATCGATTGGTGATGAAGGCATCACCGACCGTCATAAGAGTTTCGGGCATAGAATGGAGTCGAGCTCGCGGAGCACTCGACTAATCGAGCATCAGTCGACTGATGGCAATATCAGTCGACTGATGCCAGTGTCGTTGGATGAAATCCAACGTGGAAAGCAGCCGTTATTGGGCAACAACTACAGGACCAATCGACTGATAGGGACATCAGTTGACTGCTCCTGTGTCAATGGGAAGAAACCCTCTTCCTCTATAAAGAGGAAGGGTGTGGGGCTTTGGGAACCTAATGCTTGAATTCCTAACAGCTCCCAAAGTGCCATAAACGATTTCCCACTCTTCTACTTTCTTTAATCTTCATTCTATTGTAGAAGAGTGATCCTTGTGTAAAAGAGGTTACCTCTACCTAGCTTTGTGCAAAAGAGAGATCTAGTGGAAGCTTGCAGAGTGATTCACCGTGGACGAATCGGACCGTGGATTAGCGGCATAGCTGTGAACCACGTTACATATTGCGTTAGCTTTTGTATTCTTGTCATTTCTATTTGCTTATCTTGTTTTGTTTTTCCGCTTGCGCTAATCTTGTTTATAGACGAGCAAATTCCATTATCCAACGAAAGAGGGCTATTCACCCCCCTCTAGCCGGCCAATCGATCTCCTACAAACTCCATGTTGGACTTTCCACACCATGCCCCATATCATAAGTTTTGTCTATCATCAAAATACTGCTCGAGTCAAACTTGAGTCAACCTGGGCCGATTGCACCAACAATCTTCCCCTTTTTGATGATTGACAAAACTACCATGTCAAGTCTACCAATTCTCCCATATTGGCAATTCTCATATCCCAATGAGAATTCCAACGAATCCTAATTGGTAACTTCTCTCCCTTTTTGACATTACATCAAAAAGGTCCTCAAGGGTGTCAATGTCTTATATCCCAATGAGATCTTACAATCTTCCCCTTGGCATGCCATCAATCTTTCTAGTTATAATCCCATATCACTTAAGAGAGGCGCAATCCCTCAATTTTCCTCCCATGAGGAGAAGTACATATCCATCTTTCCATGATGGATACCTCCCCCTAGAGACTTGCTTCCCCTTGATCATTGCACCAACAATGTCTTTGGAAAGCCCCTAAGCCAATAGGAACACAAAAACCATCAAAATTAAGGCAAAGTTCAACAATGAACTCTCATCCACCTTAAAATTGATATTCTCCCTAAACACTTCTCCTAATCCATATCCAATAGATTTCCTCCCTTTCTAATGCTCTCTCAAGCATGTCCTAGGTTTAGGAGTGGTTAGGGGACCAAAACATAGCTGAACATAGGCCTAATCACCAAGGTTTACCCGAAATCAACAGTATCAGTCGACTCTGTCAGCTACTAGTCAACTCCTTCCCACATCAGTCGACTGGCCTCCCTGCAGTCGACTGATAACTGCATTTGCATTTTTTCTGAATTTCAGAAACGTATTTCTAAAATTTATAAGTAAATACACATACGTTGATAAATCATGAAATTTTGTACGTATATTACTTATTACAATCATTATGGGTTAAAAATATTAGAAAATTATTTTACCCACAAATTAGCGAGATTGATACAAAGTTCAAAAATTTAGAAAAGCTTCAATATTGAGCCCTCTTTGTATCATCCCATTCAATGGTGATAGCTATCAAAAGATAGACTTCACCAAGGTTTTTCAAAATATTTTCAAATTGTTTTTAAAACCTTTAATTCCTTTTTCCTAAACATCTCACTTGTATCTAAATGTGCAAAACACATTCAAGTCAAATATTCTAGTGAGATATGGGTTTTTGTTCTTTAATGGTCTCATGCATATTCTAAGGCAACTCTATTTGATTCCCTTATGCATGGGACTTCAAATCATGCCATTGTCCTTAATTCCATTTTATTTTATCTATGATGATGATTATGGCATAGATATGATATAAATGAAAGCATATGCCAAAATCATGATGTCATGACATGTGAATGAAAACTAAGCATACATGACATATAAAAATAAGTCTAAACATGATCATGACATTTTTAGAGATAAAAATGAAAATGATATCATGACATGGTAAGACAAATAAATCATGGCAAGTAAAATATACTAAGGTATAAAATACCTAAGTGTTACATCCAAATTGCCATTTCTAGGAATTAAGTCCATTTTTGCCTTAATGCCATTTATCCCCCTAGTGTGCCATAACCCCAAAATGTCACACCAATACCTCTAAAGACCTAATTGTGCCAATTTATTTATTTATTTTTTCAACTTCTCAAGCATATTGGCACATCCTAATGTGTCAACTCACCAATGGCTAGGTAAACTACCCATCCACTTAGGGTTGACACACCCTAACCCATTTAGCGTGAATAGATCATGCTTCTAGGAACCCAATACCTATTGGAGCTCCTTGGGTTAACAAGGTATTCACTAGGGATAACTTCTATAGATACCTTCCTAATGACCCTTTTAGCCTTTGAAGTCATAGTCTTTTGGGTCTTTTTTAGGTCAACTCTAGAGGTAACTCCCCCAATGACCTTCTTAGTTGCTTTTTTGGTTTTTCTTAAGTCCTTAGCCACTAGGCAAAACACCATGGCTAGTCTTAGGGATAACTTCCCTATTAGCCTTGGTTTTCCTAGACCTAAATATTGTTCCATAATCAAATGGAACATTATGATAAGTCTTCTTGGGTTTAGGTTTGTGACCCAAACCTTCCTTGCCCTTAGACCATTTTTGAACCCTAGGTCTTGACTTTTGGGCATTTGACCCTTGAATAGAATTTTCTATAATCCTAAGGGTCTTTTCCATTTTCTCAAGTCTTGACCTCAAAACTTGGTTTTCTAATTCTAATTTTCCCAATTTTGATTGTTCATTAGGTTTTTGGGAAGACCTCTTCTTCTTAGGCATGTGCCTAGACTTTTAGGGATTAATACCCAAATTTTCTTCTATTCTCTTAATGCTCTCCCTAGGCAAGATAGGTCTAGTGTTATTGGTCCTAGGTTTGTCCTTAGATATATGAACATGCTTGGCACCTAGACAAACATATTTCTTCCTACTAGCATTTTTTCCATTAATAATTGCAAGAGAGCTAAAATAATTCTTAGCATGCTTTTTAACTTTAGGAATTGAAGGTGCATTAATTAAATTTACCTTAGGGTTAGCTTGGGAAGCTCCCCCTACATGAGATACACCTTCTTGCCCTTTCTTCCTCCCCCTAGGGCATTGGCTTCGGTAATGCCCCCTTTGATTGCATTTAAAGCACACAATGTGCTCTTTGCTTCTAGTTGTGGGGACTCCGACATCCTTTGACTTTTGGTTGACTTTTGGTGCCGATGCCTTTTCCTTAGACAATTTTGGGCATTTGCTCTTGTAATGCCCTTTCTCCCTACACTCAAAGCAAATTATATGATCTTTATTTAAAATCAATATGCTTGAATTACCTATGGAATTTTCTTCTTGGTCTTCATTTCTCCACCAAGCCTCATGCTTTGGACTTTTCCACACCAAGCCTCATGCTTGGATTTTCCATGCCAACTCCATGTTAACTTTCCACACCAAGCCCCATGCTTGGATTTCCATGCCAACTCCATATTGGACTTTCCACACCAAGCCTCATATCATAAGTTTTGTCTATCATCAAAATACTGCTCGAGTCAAACTCGAGTCAACCTGGGCCGATTGCACCAACACAGGGACTCCAGTAGTGTATCTAGCCCTTTATGCTTACATGCTACTTCATACTGCCCACTCTGCCACTCGAGACTAGTGGTTGGTATTGAGTGGGGACAGTTGTCATGTCGTGCCACCTATGACACACTAGGGTCGTGGTAGCAAGTAGGGGTGAGCAGGCATGACCATGTACACACACACACACACACACACACACATGCATACATGAATATATATATAGTTGAGTGTGATGAGAATATATATAGCTAGAGTCTATATATATGATCGTTGATTATTGCATTTGTTTGAACTATGCTTGCTGCATTTGATTGTACATCATCTTGCATTCTACTTGCATATTCTGTATGGTCGTGTATGGATTATCATTATTGAGTTGGCCAGACGGTTGTATACCTTTGACCAATACCTTGAGGTGATACGGGATGGACCCGGTTCCTTGTGTTTTGGACATAGATCGATAGTATGTTGGTGTTATGGTTTATAGAGTTGGTATTTACTCTACCATGTTGTAGGTGTATTATGGTACTGATACTCAGGTTGTGTGAGATACATCGTTGTCGAATCGTAGTTATGTTAGTACCTTACGTTATTGTTGTTCTGTTTAGTTATACAGTTGTTATATTATGTTGGTGTATATCCGTTATACTTGTATACAATATATTGATGACTCGCATGTGATACATATAAATTATGCATGCACTTTTATTCTTATTACCACTGAGTTAAACTCACCACAATAGACCCTGAGTTTCTTGTTGCCCAGGTAATAGGTACTCGACTCCGTGATGGGCTTGGAGCTTTGCAGGCTGGCAATATCTCATCTCATCTCTGAGGGTCCCATCATGGATTTCTGTTTTCTTTTGTTTTTGGATGTTTCTTATTTCGATCCGAATTTATGTGATGGATTGTAGTGTTGATCTTGTGGTTGATGTACACACTTGTGAATTCGAGTTTTTGCCGATGTTTCTGTTGTGTTTTGGTGTTAGTCATATCGGCATGCAATGTGTGTAGTTGTTATGTCATTGTGTTATTTTCCGCTATGTATTGTCATATTTACTTTGTTATATGAAGTTATGATTGCGGCTGAATGACCTTGTATAAACAACATATGTTGCCACTTACAGGGGAGATGCTATCCGTTTGTTTTCGGCTCGATATACTCCCGTGGCATGACACCAACAACCCAAACAAGAAACGTAACTCTGGTTCTAACCATATTAATGGAAGGTGTATGCTTTAATATTGTGTAAGGGTTTTAAGGTCCCATCCTCTTTCCATGCAAATAACTATTATCTACATAGCATGACACGCATAACATATGTGTGTACAACTGATGCATCTAAATGTCACGACACACATGACATAATGATATGCATATAATGTAATTACATGACATACAATTATGACATGTACAAATAGTTTCTTTATTTGGCATAACTAATTTTTGGAAATAAAATATGTTTCAGATTTGATTTCTCAAATAAAATCTTCATTAAATTAGGAAACAAATTTCTAAATCTAATCACATATTTTATTTATGGAAAATATAAATTAAAGAAATTCAAATTTAATTTAGGAAACAAATTTCCTAAATTGTAATTTCCTAATCACATTAGAAATTTCCAATTTGAATTTTTTTTACTAATTAAAACTTCCATAATTATTTCTAAACTTTTCAAAAGTAGAAAATTTTCAAAAATACAATTATGACTATTGAAAAATAATTTTACGATTATGTCGGAACACAGTCATGCTCTGATACCACTATTGAGATTTTCCGACACCGACATGGGTGTGTGTTCGAACACGTTTCGTAAACATGCACACAGTGGAAGAAAAAATAAGTAATAACTAACTTATTACAATACACACACCATACGTATGTAGGATACAACAATGTTAACATAATCACCATTTCAAATTTTACAATAAAGAAACTACTCTAGGTATACCTGACGGATTATGTGAAGCGAAAATGACATCAACCTTAGAGACTCTCGTAAGTTTCACCTCTATCCGTATCCATGTCTAGTATCGTCGGAATTGCTTCAATAAGCTACAAGCCCCATCTTCACATTAGATACTAGTCTCATATTGAAGACATTGTGATTCGAGAGATGATCACAATTTGAATCCAATTCGAATCCAAAAACAAGTTTCGTAAACTCGCTTCTCAAAAGCGATTTTCGTCAACCAATTGACAAAACTTTGATCCTTCACCAAAGAGGATTGTCAGAGAACCAATCCTTGGCAAGGAGGTCACTGTCAGAGTTCCAAATGCCGGCTAAATGACGCTCTCTTTGCAAAGGACATAAGTTGTCCAAGAGGGCAACTTGGAGGAGGAGATGGTCGGCCAAACAAGTGGTCGGAGACAGCCTTGTGGTCGACATTTGGAGGTGGCCGGTGGTTGGACTGTTGGCCGATTGATGGCCGACGGCTCGGTGGTTGGCCGGTGGTTGAAGGTGGCCAATGGTTGGGCTTGGGTGGCGACAACTCCAATGGGCAGTGCACAAGAAAAAGAGAGGGAGAGGAGAGAAAAGGTTAGGGTTTTAAAAACCTAAAATCCAACATGATTTTTCTCTCAACTCCATTATCTATAGAGAACGTGTCTCTTAACCATTAAGGGCACTTTTTTCAAGACCTTTTCTCAAAGGGTTATTGGATCACAACCAAAATTCGTTAACCTGCTCCATTAATTTAAGTTAAAATAAACCAAATCGCATTGGTTTATTTTAAGTTAAAATTAATCGAACCAATTTTAGTTCATTCGTTTAAAAAAACTAAACCACTTTGGTTTATTTTCCACCTTTGGATTAGAACCAAACTGATTTAGTTCATCAATCATGTCTTCATAAGACTCAGCCCATCCATGTTTTTTATGTGACTGAAACAATTTTATACTTGCTCTTTATTTGATCTAACTAAACCAAGTCTCTCTCGATCTAAGAATCCTATTCTCAAACTCGTTTCAAGTCATTCGGATAACACTCGTAGTACGTGTGACCAAATAGGTTCCCGATTTATGTTGGTCATCTATAATTAACCATTAATTATTGAATGATCATGAGTGACACCTATTAGTACATCATGATCCCCAATTAACCGAAAAATCAACGGTTGACCCAGAACAACTTCTGAAACCTTTCAGCAGCTATAGTAAGTCATGCCCCGTTCCCTTCACTCATCTTATACCCACTTGGTTTAGGACATGGTCCATTGTGTCAGTCCCCACTAGGCTGACCTTGTCACACCTAACCTAAGTATTACTTCCTCGTCCTCTGGATTCTAGTTACTGCACACGTATCCAAGAGTACCATACTCTAAACATGTAATTCTTTGGCCAAACACTTTAGTAACAATCCGAGGAGAGGTCATAGGGTATACATCTCCTCGAAAGGAGTGGTGAATCCTCTACAGGCTATTCAAACACCTTCGGCCACTTTGACTTATACACAATCATCCCGGGTCCACATCTCCTCAAAGATGCTTGCTTAAGATGTCAAAGCATAAGTCTTCATGGCCAAGATGACTTGAATACCGCAAGTCGAAGGAACATCACACTTAAGCTGTAGTAAGAACTTCATTGACATATCCATATTGCAGAGAACCATATGAAGTCTTACAACTAGTCACTTCAATGAACTAGTTACCATAACTAGCATCCACAGTTAACTCCGAACATCCCAATGTCTCTAGCCAGTGAGAAATAGCTGCTTGGATAAACCAAGGAGTATACCATGTGCTATTCTCAACAGAATTGATAGTGTCGTAATGCATCAATTCATCGACTAGGGATAATTTCAATACGTCACAATTACACATGTAGAGATACTCACTAGTTGTGATCCAATCACAAATTCTCTCATGCTATGAATTGTATTGGGGACATTCAGTAAATGAGTTTAAGATCTAATCAAATACATGAAAACATATATACTCAAATAATGAATCTTCATTTATCAAATAAATGGTACAACTATAAGGCGATTGCCTTAGGACACCTCTCATATATAACTAATAATTAACTCCCTTGGTTTAACCGATTAATCTCTTACCCCTTCTCAACGGCCGCATTTGAGTGCGATGGCGCCAATCTTTCTCGAGTTCAGAGTCATCACGTCGGGCTTCGCCTCGATGATCCGAGGCATGCCTCAATCTCACCATCTACGACGAGGGGGATGCCACTAAAGCTCTAGTGGCACTGCGCCTCTGTAAAATACCTCGGATAAAATTGGCGATAGTTTAATATCTCTATTATTCTCTAATTAGAGAACTTATTAGTGAGTTAATTAAAATTATTGAGGGATGATTAGGGATTAATTAGGCTTAACCTAGGTTTAATGCTTATGTGTTTAATTGAACCTTGGTTTAGTCTTATACGATTTTTTTTAAACCCTACCCATTTTCCCCCCAAACCTGACCCATTTCTTTAATGGATGAGTCGTTTCATCCATTTTGCCCCGCCCGAGCATTTTTTAGTTTTTCTTTTTTTACCTTCTGCCCTAATTTCTTTCTCACCATGACCTTTCTCTTCCTCATCGCGATCTCCTCCTCGCGATCTTTTCTTTCTCGCAACCTTCTCCTTGCGCGGCAACTCCAACTCTCAAACAACTCTCCCTCCCCTTCTGCAAGCGGTGGTCGTCTACCCTAGACAGTGCCCACAGACACGCCAGCGGTGAGGGTGCGCGTGGCAGGGAGTCGACATCGGCACCAACTTCACCATGTTCTGACCAGGAGTTTATCTTCGTGATCACCGCCGAAGCTAGGTGAGTTGATGCTGCCCTTCCTCGACCTTGGATGAAATCTATTCCTAGCTATGATTTCCACCATTTTAACTTGGATCCAGTGTTGGGCAGTTACTGTGAGCATTAGTTGCTCTAGTGAATTGGGGGAATTGGGGAGGATTGCCACCGGTGGAGTTCTAGTGCTGGTAAGCTTGATCTATCTCCTTCTCTTCAATTGCTATGGTTTAATTTTTGTTGTCTATCGATGTGTGATGATCTGTGGTGTGGGTTTCTTTTGACAGAGCATGTCGAATGGTGTTGTTTGGGAGATTTGTCCGGCTGGGATTGTGTGGAGATCAGGAACTGATGGGGCTGGGTTGAACGAAGTGTTTCATTTAGGGTTGGTTAGATCCCAAAATTAGTGTGAACTATCGATTGTTGATGGAGTTGTGTGATGCTCTAATCTTAGCTATAAATGGGGTTATGGATGAATTTGTGATGTGTTGTGGATGTGAGTTAGTATGTTTAATTGATTTGGGTGGAGTGTACTTAAGAGGTTTAATGATTTAAACCTAGTTGGATATTGTATCATGGTTACTCTTGATAATGGGGGTTGTAAAATTCTATTCGATTAATTGGAAAAAAATACCAGTTATATTAGGTGGAATGTGATCGAGATTTTATTTCATACTTAGTAGATTGATATGGATATGATAACGATGTAAGAGTTACTTTGAATATTTTACTGTGCGCTGAACTTAATACATGTTATGATATGTGCAGGACATGAATACAAGGCAGGATCGCAACCGTGAAGATTTTATTATTACGAGCTTTATATTAGGTGGGTAATTTCCTACCTTGGTCAGGTAGTTATAAATCTTGATGCATGAGGATTTAAATTATGATCATATTACATTGACTCTAGTTTTGTTATGCTATTGCTGGAAACTTATCCTTTGCCCTTTAAATACTCTATTGTTGTTATCACATTTTCCTTCATCATGATTATGAGATACATATGTGATGTATGGAAGCCTATAGTTGTTTAGTTATGTGTACGTAGTGGAGTACTAATCAAGACTTGATTTGTAAATTGGATAAAAGGTCATCCGGGGGTGGGTAATGTCCTGAACATAGAATTGATTTTTATGTTAAATCCTTATATTGCGTATCTATTATGGATCATGTGTTTTTGTATGGTCATGTGGATTGTGGATAGTGTGTCTCTATAGACTGGTGGTCCTAGTTTGGTTGTGATCAGTTGAGTATGACTCTCTATAGGATAGAGAGTGTGTTGATCAGTTGAATATGACTCTTTGTAGGATAGAGAGTGTGATGATCAGTTGAGTATGACTCTCTGTAGGATAGAGAGTATGTGGTGGATGTATGTATGTGTGACTATGCATTCATGTCATTTACATGCATGCTGGCGACTTGGTCTCCCTTGTGGTCGAGAGAGTCGTCAGTCATCCTGCCTCCACAGTTACTCGTGGTAGTAGTAGCTGGTGTGAGGGCAAAACATTTGTTGTGCCGCACTCGACCACTATAGACGGTGATAGTTAGAGTTGCGTACAGTTGTCCTGCACGTGTGGCACTCGACCACTCATGGGTAGTGATTGTCAGAGTGGCCAACAGTAGGGACCCCCATTGTGTAGCTAGATTTTTATACTTATATGCTACTTATTCATACTACCCACTTGGCCACTCGAGAGTAGTGGTTGGTGTTGAGTTCTGACAGTGTCATGTCATGCCACCTAGGCTGCATGGGGTCATGGTAGCGTGTGGCGTGAGCATGCATGACCATGCATTTTGCATTGCCATGTTGTGTGTGTGTGTGTGTGTGTGTGTGCGTGCGCGGGTGTGTGCGTGTGTGTGTGTGTGTGCGTGCGTTCGTGCGTGCATGCATGCGTGTGTGTCTGTGTGTGTGTGCGTGTGTGCGTGCGCGTGCGTGCGTGCGTGCGTGCGTGCGTGCGTGCGTGCGTGCGTGCGTGCGTGCGTGCGTGCGTGTATATATATATATATATATATATATATATATTATGCTGGTGTATATCTGTTGTATCTTTAGATGGTATATTGCTGAATCTCATGAGATTTATGTTATATATGCATTAGCTTTCATATTACCGCTGAGTTTTATATTCACCACCATAGACTTTGGGTTTTCATGTCGCCCAGGTAACAAGTAGAAGACTTGGTGACGTCTTGGAGCATCGCTAGCTGATCCATCTCATCTCACTTCAGAGGCTCCTGTGGTTATTTTGGTTTTTCATATACTTTAGCTATGCGCTTGGAATTTATGAGGTGTTATGTGTTGTTGGAGTTATTTTGTTGGTGTACACGTGTTGTTTTGAATTTTATGTCCGTACTTTCTTATTTTGTGGTCATTCATACCGGTATGCATTGTTGTGAAGTTTATTATTTTGGTGATGATTTCCGCTGTGAGTTTAATATTATATGTATATCTGTTGTTGTGGTTGTAGCCGAAAGGCTTTGTATGAATAGGATATTGTGTCACGTACAGGGGAGGTGTTATCCATTTTTTGGCACAGCATACTCTCAGGGCGCGACAACATTATTGGTATCAAAGCCCTAGGTTTTGCGATGCCATACAATGATGTTTTTTCGTTGAGTTTTAGATTTTCGGGAGTCGATTTATTTTGGTTTTGATTTTGTGAGATGGGATCGACAGCGGCATGAGCTCTGAGCAACACAAAGTAAGAATTCTTGATACTTTATATTATGGTTAGATACTCATCTAAAATTGTTCTACAGGTGTTGACAGACGGAGTTATGCCACCCGTACAGACTCGTACTAGGGGTCATCCACCAAGGCGACCAGTCGGAGGCGTAGATATAGTTGATTCATCAACCCCTCAAGGGCTTTGCTACTAGATTTACTAATTGATTATTAGAATGCTCAAATATAAGTTGATAACTTCATTGGATTGCACCTTCCTTGATGAAGTAACAATCAATCTCTATGTACTTGTCTCATGAACACTATATTAAAGACTATACGTATAATAATTTGATGGTTATAGTACAATATAATTGGCTCTATAGGGATATGCCACCTAGTAACCAAGTGATGTCAAATGATTTTTGAGTCAATCTTGTATTCTATCTCTCCACCTAGCATGCAATGGCTGCTTGCATAGGTTACCTCCTAGAAGAGTGCAGTGGTTTGATATGGATTGTCTATTTGCAGGAAAGCTTGCCAATCAACATTAGTGTAATCCACAATCACAATGTAGTATTAGAACAACTGATGAAAAGATTATTTTTGGTTGGGTGGAGACAAGAAAGGTATTCTTAAAGTCACTTGAGCTATTATATGATCTATTAAGGAAAGGGGCTTGGGTCTTCTGGATTTGTTCACTCATAGTTTTGGATGCCTTTTAAATTACATTTGGTCTATCACTCTCCAAGATAATTTATATATCAGGTGGATTACCTAAAAATTTCTTGTAAACGATTCCATTTTGGTTCTTTTGAATGCTTCCTCCTATTCTTTTGAGTGGAACATTTTTAATTTGAGCAGTTTGATTTTGTGCCAAGTTAAATATTTGATTGGGATGACAATGGTGCATTGGTTGGATCCTTGGTTGTATGATGAAATTATTTTTATGGGACACAAAGCATACAAAACCAATTCCTGATAAATGCACATTGGTGGCTAAGCATATTGAAGAGAATGGTTGGAATTAAAGATTCATATTTAGTCATTCCCTTTTGGGTGTTTGAGATGGAATTATTGATATGTTTTTTTTCTGGTTGGATCAAAAGGATGTGGTTGTTTGGGTTCCTCACAAGAACAATCTTTCCTTTGAATGCTTATGAAGCTTTGTAGGATGGGAATAGATCTATTGTTACATGGTTGAGCCCATCTACTAAGGTTTTCTTTCATTGCATGGATTTTATTTCATGGAAAATTGCTGACACTGGATATAATATGTTTGGGGAATTTTAATTCATAATTGTTGTTAGTTATGTAGAAACGTGAGAGATCAATTGACCATTTATTTTTGAATATTATTTGTCTCATGAAGTGTGGCATGTTATTATGATCCAAGGGCTTGCTTTTAGTCTCCCCTATGTAGTTGGAGTATAGAAGAGAAGGATGTGAAAGATTGGTAGATATAGATTATTCTCAGTGAAGCTTTGGGTTACACCAACCATTTACCATATTTTGAGGCTCCCAGTGGTAAATGCTTCAGGGTTCGTAGTGTATTCTGTTTGGTCTGGTGGGAAGGATCGTAGCTGATGTATGCTGTAAGATGAAATTATTTGAAGTGGACAAGTCGAATGTTGTTGGGAGATACACTTTCTGTTATGGACTTGTAGATTTTAGTGAATGAAGGTATTGTATTTCTTAGTGTGCTGAAAATTTTTGGATATGTAAATATGGCTGGTGTTGTAGGACCTGTGGGCTGTGTTGGTGTGGTTCAACTGTGAACACTAGCTAATCTCTACAGTTTTCATTAGCAAGCTGAAATTTGGTGCTTTTGGAAATATGTTGAAATAGAAACGAGCTTCTTAGATGTTATTGAATACATACCTTTATTGCTTTATGTTGAATTTGGTTTAATGAGCTAGTTTAAATTTTGGTGGCTGAGATGACTTGTTACTGATTGTAAGTTGTGAAGATGGGTTTTTTTCCCTAAATAGATAACTGTTCCAGAAATTGGAAGTTCATGATGGTCTATATGCTGAAATTGATACTGAGAATCTGGTACTTTTCTACTTTGAATGGGAGCATATGGAGGCTTAAATGATAATGGCTCTGTCGAGTGAAGTAGCTAGTGATGGTCTGTTTTAAAATTATGATGAAACATTTGGCATTGGGTCATAGTAGCCTTAATGCATGATAAAGGTCATGCTTCAAAACAATGGTTAGTTACTATGAGGTGTATGTGATATTGGATTTTACACTACTAATTATAATCAATTAGATTGGACTGTAATTTGGGATGGTAGCTTCAAGAAGGTTGAATTTGGTAAAGGTCATTGAGAATTAACTGTGCTTCTCTAAGCTGAATATATTTGGTTTCCATCTGGAAGCAATTCAAAATTCAGTTTGCTTGGCCAAGTTGGTTGAAATTCAGCTCAATGAGGTTGGTGTTTTGAACAAAGTTACTCATGGGAAGCAACTTGGTCGAGATTGTTTTGTATGGTTGGAAAGGTTGATGGTGTTTGCTATATCTATCCTATACTAGAAGGAAATTGTGAGGAGAAAATTTCTAACGATTGTTGTACCGATTGAGGAATGAGATTTTTTATCTAAATGTTTTTACTTATGGTGCATTGACTGAGGGCTAGTGTAAAGCTCACAAAGTAGTTAAAGCTCATGATTTATTCAATGCAATGTCATTTGATTGGTTGTGAGCCTAATCAGGTTGTTGTGATACCCTCATTGATCGGTTCTGCAAGTTGGCGAGGTTGATGATGCACATGAGGTATTTGCTAGAATGATAAATTTACGAAGTAATAATTTTATTGGTATCCTTTGTTCTGGATATATGACCTATTTAGATCAGCCAAAGGACACCTGTGTATACTCTAGGGTAGATTTATGATTGGTGTATTGATATTGTAGTGACTTGGTATCATACAATTATCATTGTCAAGGTGTTGATTGAGATATCATCAGCTTAGAGTAAAAGGGATGCAGGTGTGTAGAAGATACTATTTCATACTTGGTATGATTTTATGAATGTTTGATAATATTATTTGACTTATTATTGATTTAGTCATCCATGGACTTGAGGAATCGAGTATCTCGGAAGCGGTTGGATTAGATTGTGGTTGTTGGAGTTGCGTAATTTTACCATTGTTGATGGTGATATTTGGAGTTACACACTCGACCACCGTAGATGGTGGTTTCCTTGGGTTGATTTGGTTATTACTACAGAGGTGGATGGGATGCTTTTAGTGTTATCATACCATTGGCTTGTTTGACCAAGAAGGTGGTGGAATTCACTTGGTCGAAAACTGATGAAACCAATTTTCAAGGTCGAATGATGATTGACTTTTGCACAATTGTGTGTTAGTCCTTCTAGTGTGGATGGAAGGGTACTATACATAGATGCATCATTTCAGGGATTGGGAGCGATCCCAATGCAGTTGAATGAGACGTATCTTATGCTTACGTTAGTTGTGGAACGGTATGAAGAAAGACATTGCAGATTTTGTTGCTCGATGTTTAGTATGCCAGCAGGTAAAGGATGAACATCAAAAACTAGTTGGGTTGCTTTAGGAAATTTCGATTCCGGAATGGAAGTGGGAGCATATCACTATGGATTTCGTTACGGGATTGTCTAGAACCCATAAAGGACATGATGTGATTTGAGTGATTGTGGATCGACTAACCAAATCCGCTCACTTTCTGCCTATTCGTGGGACAGACTCGTTGGATCGTCTGGTAGAATTGTATTGCTGAGAGATTATCATGCTGCATAGAGTACCTTTGAGTATAATATATGATAGAGATCTATGATTTACCTCACGATTTTAGAAAAGTCTTCACCAAGCCATGAGCAAAGAGCTTTGGCTTAGTGCAACATTTCATTCACAGACAGATGGATAGTCTGAGCATACCATTCATACATTGGATGATTTGCTGAGATCTTGTGTTATAGATTTCGGAGGCAGTTGGGAGGACCACGTTCATTTAGTGGAATTTGCCTATAATAATAGTTATCACTCTTCTATTCAGATGACTCCTTTCGAGGTCTTATACTGTAAACCCCATAGATCTCCTATGTTGTGGGAGGAGATTGGGGAGTGACAGTTGCCGGGGCCACAGAGTATTCATCATGATGCAGAGTTGGTGCAAGTCATCAGAGGATGGTTATCTGAGGCATAGGATCGGAAGAAGAGTTAGCGGACCGGAGGCGAAGACCTTTGGAATTCTTAGTCAAGGATCATGTATTCCTACGAGTTTCACCCATCAAAGGATTCAAAAGATTTGGGTGAAAAGGAAAGTTAGCTCCATGCTACATTGGTCTATTTGAGATATTGGAGCAGATTGGAGGTGTAGCTTACCGGTTGGCTTTATATCCGACACTTGCTGGAGTTCATAATGTATTTCATGTGTCTATGCTGAGGAAATACATACCACGAGCTGATCATGTTATGAAAGAGGTACCGATTCCAGTCCAGCCTAATGCGACTTATGAGGAGATTCCAGTGCAATTTCTCAATCGCAAGGAGCGTCAGTTGTAGAACAAAACCATCCGACTGGTAATGGTTGGATGACAACATCATACTGATGAGGAGGCTACATTAGAGCTAGAAGATAATATCCGAGCTCGATATCCTTATCTGTTCACTTGAGGTATGTAGTAATTCAAGAAATTTCTTGAATGTATTCTTTTAAGTACGAAATTTGAGGACCAAATTTTATTAAGTGGGGGAGAATGTAAAATACCACAGATAAAATTGGCTACAGTTTAATATCTCTATTATTCTCTAATTAAAGAACTTATTAGTGAGTTAATTAAAATTATTGAGGGATGGTTAGGGATTAATTAGGCTTAGCCTAGGTTTAATGCTTATTTGTTTAATTGAACCTAGGTTTAGTGTTATAGGTTTTTTTTTAAAACCCTACCTATTCGCCCCCCCCCCCCCAAACCTGACCCGTTTCATTTATGGCCGAGTTGTTTCATCCATTCCACCCCACCCGAGCATTTTTCTTCGTTTTTTTTTTGCCTTCCATCCCGATTTATTTCTCACTGCGACCTTTCTCTTCCTCATCACGATCTCCTCCTCATTATCTTTTCTTTCTTGCGACCTTCTCCCTATGACGCATCTCTAACTCTCCCTCCCCTTCTACAAGCGATGACTGTCAACCCTCGACGGTGCCCATGGACACATCTATGGTGAGGGTGTGCGCAGTTGGCAGTCAGCGTCGGTGGCAGCTTCACCGTGTTCTGATCGGGAGTTTCTCTTTCTTGATCTCCGCTGGAGCTAGGTGAGTTGTTGCTGCCCTTCCTTGACCATGGACAAAATCTATTACTAGCTGTGATTTCCACCATTTTAACTTGGATCCAGTGTGGGGCAGTGATTGTGAGCTTTGGTTGCTCCGGTGAACAGGGGGAATTGGGGTGGATTGCTGCCGATGGAGTTCTAGAGCTTGTAAGCTTGATCTATCTCCTTCTCTTTAATTGTTGTGGTTTAATTTTTGTTGCCTACCGATGTGTGCTGCTCCATGGTGTGGGTTTCTTTCAATAGAGCATGTCGGATGGTGTTGTTTAGGAGATTTGGCCGGCTGGGATTGTGTGGAGAGGAACTGATGGGTTGGGTTGAATGAAGTGTTTCATTTAGGGTTGGTTGTGATTATATATATATATGGATGGTTGTGATTAGTATATATATAGATACAGTCTATATATATGATTGTTGTGATGTTGCATTTGTTTGTGCTATGCTTCCTGCATTTGTTTGTACATCATCATATATGCTACTTGCATTTTCTATATGGTTGTGTGTGGGATACCTGTGTATGAGTTGGTCAGACTATTGGATACCTTTGACCAGTATCATGATGTAGTATGAGTTAGACAAAATTTCTTGTTCGTATTTGTTATAGAATGTTAGTAAGGCAGTAGTTGTTGATTACAGAGTTAGTATTACTCTTCCTGTTCTATATTGTGGATATATGCTCAGGTTGGATGAGTGTAGCGTAGCAGACTTTCAGGTATGTCAGCACCTTACGTTGTTAAGTTGTTTAGTTCGTATATGCATGTATATATATATATATATATATATATATATATATATTATTTGGATGTATATTGAAAAGTCTATCTTTTGTATGAACATCTTTATTTTTTGAAATAAGAATCACATGTTCATTGTTTGCATATTTATGTTTATGCATATTGTCTAATACATTACATTGTAGATAACATGGTGTGTAGTGTCACACGGGAGATCATGTTATCAGTTCCTTGTATAGTATAAGTAAAGGCTCATAACCGAGATGGTTTTGGACAAACCATTGGTATGGTTGTAGTGTGATTTGGTATTGGTTTGTCTTGACCATAGAATTACACTAGTACACTTTGTGTGTTTTGAGCAAGACCGACTTAGAGGTCATTCGATTTATTGCTGACTACATAATTGAATCAGACCTCAGATATTATGGTGTACATGCTCTTAATCCCGATATAATAACGGACACATGTACTTAGTATTTATTTCTTTGATTTACCAATGGGTGAGATTTATAGAGTAAATCGATAGGCTCGGTAAGTTGGAAATAATATTATTTACATGGTGTGACGTTGATTATAGGAGAAAACCGTGTCATATATATTAGGATGATGATGTTCCCTTGAGGAGCTCATAAGGTTCATCATGTAAACCTTGCAGGTGGACTTGGTCCGGCATGATGATAAGGTTGAGTGGTACTACTCATGGAGTTAGATGTTGATTAATTAATTGTCAGGAAATTAATTAATTGACGGACATTCGAGATCTTAAACATGGGGAGATATTTGTACAATTAATATATGGAGCCCATATTTATTTATGGGGGTTGGTGAGGTAGATCAATGATAATCCTCTAGTAGAAAGGATTATCATTAATGGATCGGACTTTATGTGGGCTAGATCCATTGGGTGGCCAAGATCCAACTCCTCCTCATGACCCCTAATGTAGCCTATTAAAACCCTCATGAAGCCTAGATCCGATGGTGGAGATTAAATCTCTAGATTCGATGATTGAGATTAAATCTTTAGATCCGACGGTGGAGATTAAAAGGATGCTTAAGCCTAACTCTATAAATAAGGGCTAGGGCTCGAGCGGCAAGAAGAGTTAAGTTATCATCCAATTAGGGTTAGGGTTTTTGGAGTTGGCTTGAGAGAAGAGGTGGGTGGCAACCCTAGGTTGTCTTCTTCCAATTGGGCGGCGACAAGGCTTCTAGGTTTGGCTCTTCTTGGCCGACGGAGCCTCACCCTCTCTCTCTCTCTAGGTTGGCCGGCAACTCCTCCCTCTCTCTCTCTCTCTCTTTGGTCGGCGGCAACCTTTCTTCAAGGTTGGCCGGCGCTCCTTCATCCACTCCTTGGCCAACGACAACATCAAGCTCCTTGGCTTGGTGTTCAGTCCTAGATAGGAGAAGAAGTTTTGTTTTATTCTTCCCTTTGTTCGGAGCAAGCAAGGAAGGGAAGAACGTGATCTAGGAGGCTTCGACTTTTGGAAGATCATCGCCCACACGACGTCCAGAAGGAGGAAGGACATACAATAGAAGACCTTGAGGTAAATAAGAGGTATATGTTGGTGCAGTAGGCACCTAAGTCGAACCTGAGTTTTGATTATAGCAAACGATACAAAGTTAAGCTAATGTCATTATCTCACGAGCTGAATCGAGTGTGAAGAAAATTGCTATAGTTGGAGCTGAAGGCTAGTGACACCCGGAGGAAGCCGCGGTGGTCGGGCGACACTCGAGTGACTTCGGAGGGAGCCGAAGGAATCGAGTGGAAGGCCGGAAGCGAAAGTGACACAGTAAGTATCGAGGTAAGCTCGTGTGTGTACGAGTGTAAGTGAGGTCATATCCTCTTTACGGGGATAGACTTAAGCGTAGATCCGACACATGACATCCCATCGGTGATCTAGTTCGAGATCGGACAGTCGGAGGCCGTCGAAATAATATTTTTGTTTAGCTAACTTGTCATTTTAGCTAGCATCGATCATTGACCGGCTTGGAGGACTCATTGTTGTCAATCGATCGTATCTCGATCGCGATTCGAGATGTTGCCATCGATCGGATCGATGATGGCCATCGATCGTGATGGTCAAGGATCAACCTCGAGGAGTCAAGCCTTATCACCATTTTTCAAGGAGCCATGTGCCAAAACTCTATTGGGTGAAGTTCCTCTCGAAAAGGGGCTCAAAGGCTATAAAAGGAGGGTCTCTACTAGGGTTTTTCCTCATCTCTAAGTGCTCAAAAACCTCTGCAACTCTGCGATTCTCCGACGACTCAACGAGGAAGTGCTGTCAACAACCCTAGATTAGTTTCTACTCTTTAGTTGTTGATATTTTAATTTGTCGTCTCTTTAAATATTGTAATTCCTTTTATTAATCGAGGTTTTCTATCGTTGCACTTTACATTAATAGAAGAGAGGGTTTGTCTCTCTATTTTTTCTTTCGAAGGTTTTTTGTAATCGTCAAACTCCTACCTCTAACGAAGAGGAGTGTTTTTAGTGAATTGCCCTCCGTGCGTGATCAAGGTGTTAGTGAAAGCCCTAGAGTCAATCATGTGATGATTGTTGTATAGACTTTATTGTATCATATTCCTATTTATAAAGGCATGGTTATTATATTTACTTGTATTGGTGCCAAATAACTAAATATAATAATGTCCTTGAGTAGTAGGTTCTTATCTATATCAATCGATTGGTTGAATCGATAATGAGATGATATAGAGAACACTACTCTTAATCATTCCTAGTCAAGTATTAACATTCAGGGGACAATGTTAATGCGTAGAGACTAGCATGTAGGTCAACACAATGACTTGATCTCACAAGTCATGGATATGAGATATCAAGTTGACACATGGGTATGCATTGGAGAATGTATATTGAATGACCCGCCATGAGAAAATATCATGGATCATTATATGAGTGTCATATACTTTCTCATGTGGCTATTAGTATGACTATTAGTCCTTAGACTTGAAGTCACCATGGTTCCCTACATAAGGAGTTGCATACTTTGGCTTCGTCAAATGTCACCCGTAAATGGGTGGACTATAAAGGCGATTACTGGGTATGTAACAAATTATGCAGAGGGATGTGAGTGATGTAGATGGGATCTATCCCTCCTATATGACGGGAGTGACATCGATATTCTTGATAGAGTGAGACCACGAAGTGCATGGCCATGCCCAAATAAGTCAATATGAGATATTGAGCTCATTTGATTAGAGTGAGTCTACTTGGAGTTCAAGATATAGATTTTACCGAGGATGACACGGTCTATGCCTCGATTGGTCAATCTAGATGTCAAGGATAGATGGACATTGTCATATATTGTGAGAGTCACAATTAGTAGTCACAAAGGTGATGTTGGAGCTCAACATTCTTGTAACTTGGGTAACAATGATGTGTTGCTAGATACCGCTCATTGCTTATGTTCCTAAATCGGTTTAGGGACATTACCAACGTTACAAGAACCTATAGGGTCACACACTAAGGGCAATTAGATGGAGATTAGGTTCATATGATGAACCATGAGGATTAGGTTCATGGGATGAACCAAATTGGATTAAGAGTAATCCTAATTAGACTAATTGAGTTGGACTCAATTTGATTCAAGTGTTGAATGAGTCTAATTTAGATTTGATTCATCAAATCAATTTAAATTAATGAATAGAGATTCATTAAATTAAATTGACTTGAATCAAATGGTTGGATTTGATCAACCATGGGAGATAAGAGGTCAAGTTTGACTTGACTTGAGAGGGAAGATGAAAGGTCAAGTTTGACTCGACCAAATATCATGTCATGATGATGACTTGGCATGGCCAGCCAATGATGATGCTCCACATTATCATTGACTTAGTATGTGGTGCCACCTCATGAGGGAGACCAAGAGCCATTGGCTCTTGGAGGAGTTACATGCATGCATGTAAACCCCCCCCCCCCCCTAAGAAAAGTGGCCGACCACTATTACCATTAGATGGGAATTCATTTTGGGAGTTACACAACTTCAACTTCTTCCTTGGATCACCCTCTCAAGCTCTCCCAACCTCCTTGGCCGAAATTCCTAAAGGGTTCTAGCACACTCTAAGGTATTTTTCTCCACCTATTGCTTGTGTGGATACCAATAGAGGAGTGTGCACTTGACACTCTCGAGTTCCGGCGAACCTTTTGGACGAGCGGGATTTGCGAAGGGCGTCGCATCGACGGTAACTTCTTATCATGTAGATCTAGAGTAGATCTAAAGGTATTAAACACATACATGTTAGTTTTATATTTTATATTTCGCACGGATCCGTGGCCGGGGCTTCCGAGGTTTCCGAAATGCAAAAAGCGGTTTTTGCGGCTCAGAAAGTCCAACAGTGGTATTAGAGCCACGTGCGAAGCATGTATGTGTTTTGTTTTTGTGGTTTTTATATTAGATATAAAAATTACAGAATTTTATGTTTCTGTAAATTTCCTATTTTTATAGAATTTTTGGGTATTTTTCTCGAAGAGTCTAAGCAACGAGTGTTGGGACACTTGTCAGCTTCAACCACCGAGAAAAACTCTCCGAAACGGCGAGTTCTCGCTTTAGGTTTTTGGGAAAGTGACTTAAGTTGCTGTAAGATCATAGTAGGGACACTCGCAAAGTTTATTTTGCGAGTAGGGGTGCTGCCCCTATCCCCGAAAGGGGCCTTGTCCCGCGATCACGCCCGGAAACCGCTTATCGGGACCGTTACGGAGAGGTGACTCATAAAATTGAAATTTTTTTTGAAAAATTATAGAAATTTTCTGTAAAAATACATAATTTAGAATTATGTATAATTATGTGATTGTCATGGCCCAATGACCCCAATTTGATTGGATTATGATGTGTTGTAATTCATAATACGGCCTACGTGCCATTTTTGTGGTTGTGCGTGTTGTATAGTGTATGCGACCTGCGCGTCGTACCTCTTCTTTTGAAATTCTAGTTGTAAATAGTTTTAGACTCGAATGTAACTCGAGTTTCATATTTGTAATGTACAAAATAGAGCGGTGGAAAGTCCACTTGTAGACAAAGTTACGAGAAGGATGCTGACGACACATGGCGGTCAAAGGAAGCGCTTGGAGAAGCCGCTAGCCTTAGGTTGACCGTCCGATCTTCTCATTGGCTTGAGAAGATCGTAGTAGGGCCATGACTACATCACAGTTAATTTTATATATATATATATATATATATATATATATATATATTTAATTTTGCTTATATGTATGTGATGCATGCTAGTAGAATAATGCTTGTATGTATATGATACATGCTAGGATAATTTTCTTGTATGTATATGATGCATGCTAGAATAATGTATGTATGTATGTGATGCATGCTAATATAGGATATTAAAGGCCTTTAGATTAGATCTTAATCGAATCAACTCATAAATGCCTACCGGGACCTTGATACTCATCACTACCTCAGTCATTTGTAGTTGTTGAATCTACCAAAGCAGAGAAACACATATTATCTTGGTAGGGTGCGGAGGGACAATCTTGGTTCCGCCTATCACGGCTTGGGTTAGAGTAAGCTCAATTAGATTGAGTAAAACTAGTAAACTCAATTGGATCAAGTAGAACTATAAGCATATTCCAATCGTTGGAAAGATAGGATAAGATTGCATTTACACTAAATCTTCGGCGATTTAGCCAAAGCTAACTCAAGGTCTTTTGTAAATGTGGGTCTTGATCCTATAAACAAGAGTTGCATAGAGATGTAATCGGTAATGTGTTACCCGCCGATCGTACTAAGTCTTGGGCGATTTAGCCAAAGCTAACTCAAGGCTTAGTATGATGTGGATCTTGTCCCGCAAGAATTATAGCTAGTTTGTATGAATCTAGTAATGTGGTTTGACCACATCCATAACTCGATTCTACAAAATTCCTATAATTCAGTGGGAGCATCATTTGATTAAAGGCATAATTAAATGATAAAAGGAATATGATATTAATTCTCTGCATTGTATGTTGTAGATTACTATGTCGACAAACACGAACACTCTCTCTTTGCGTTCTGTCCTTGAGAAGGACAAGCTCAATGGAGCAAATTTCCTGGACTGGTACAGGAACCTGAGAATTGTTCTCACCCAAGAAAGAAAGTTGTACGTCCTGGAGCAGCCCATTCTGGAGGCACCTCCTGCCACTGCCTCGCGAGCTGACAAAGATGCTTACAAGAAGCATCAAGATGATGCATTAGATGTGTCATGTCTAATGCTCGCGACCATGAACTCTGAGCTTCAGAAGCAACACGAGTTCATGAATGCTTATGATATGGTTGAATATCTTCGTCAACTATATCAAGGACAAGCAAGGCATGAGAGATATGAAGTCTCTAAGGCATTGTTTGGGTCCAAAATGCAAGATGGGACTCCCGTAGGTCCAATAGCAGGGCATTGACAAAGGGCGAGGTGGACCTACGAGTAGGCAATGGAGCAAGGGTTGCTGCTGTTGCTGTAGGAACTTATGATCTATCTCTTCCCTCTGGGCTTGTACTAGAGTTAGATGAATGTTGTTATGTGCCTTCTTTGACTAAGAGCATAATTTCGGTTTCTTGTTTGGACAAGAAAGGATTTACATTTATAAAGAACAAATGTTGTTCAGTTTATTTAAATGATATGTTCTATTGTAGTGCACCTCTAATGAACGGACTCTACTTTCTAGACTTAGAGAGCCCTATCTATAACATAAGTACCAAAAGGTTCAAGTCAAATGAGTTGAACCAAACCTATCTCTGGCATTGTTGCTTAGGTCACATAAATGAGAGTCGCTTATCTCAGCTCCATAAGGATGGACTCCTTGACTCATTTGATTTTGAATCATATGAGACATGTGAGTCTTGCCTTTTAGGCAAGATTACCAAGACTCCCTTTAGTGGACACAGCGAAAGAGCAACAAATTTGTTAGGACTTATACATAGTGATGTATGTGGTCTTTTCAATGTTGCTGCTAGAGGTGGTTACAGATACATCATTACATTTACTGATAACTTTAGTATATTTGGTTATGTGTATCTTATGACACATAAATCAGAATCCTTTGAAAAGTTCAAAGAATTCAAGAATGAAGTACAAAATCAGCTTGGCAAGAGTATTAAGATACTTCGATTAGATCGAGGTGGTGAATACCTTAGCCATGAGTTTTGTGACTATCTAGCTGAGTGTGAGATTCTATCCCAACTCACTCCTCCTGGAACACCACAGTGGAATGGTGTATCCGAAAGGAGGAATCGTACCCTATTAGATATGATACAATCTATGATGAGTCACACAGATCTTCCTATATCCTTTTGGGGATATGCTCTAGACACAGTAGCCTTTACCCTTAATCGTGTACCATCCAAGGCTGTCATAAAGACACCATATACGATATGGACAGGGAGAAATCCCAAGATGTCTTTCATGAGGATTTGGGGTTATGAGGCTTACGTTCGACGTCAAGTCTTAGACAAACTGGGACCCAAATCCGATATGTGCTATTTTGTTGGATATCCCAAGGATACAAAGAGATATTACTTCTACATTCCCAGTCAGCACAAAGTGTTTGTAGCAAAGACTGGGGTTTTTCTAGAAAGAGATTTTGTTTCTAGAAAAACTAGTGGGAGTACGTTCGATCTTGAAGAAATTCAAGATAAGGACCATAACACTGAGGCCTTGATGGAGGTTAAACAGGAACCACAAAGTGTTGTGGGTGATGAGGTTGTTGCACAAGGAGTTATGGAACAACCACCTGTTCAAGTAGACCTACCTCTTCGCAGGTCTGATAGGGTATGTCGTCAGCCTGAGAGATACTCATTTCTCTTGTCTGACCATGATGACGTTATGCTCATTGAGAATGAGCCTACCTCCTATCAGGAAGCTGTGATGAGCCCAGATTCTGAGAAATGGCTAGAGGTCATGAGATCCGAGATGGAATCCATGTACACCAACCAAGTATGGACTTTGGTTGATCCACCTGAAGGGGTCAAACCCATTGGGTGTAAGTGGGTCTTTAGGAGAAAGACTGACATGGATGGACTTACGCATACCTATAAGGGCCGATTGGTGGCTAAAGGTTTCAAGTAAATTCATGGTATTGGCTATGATGAAACCTTTTCTCCAGTGGCGATGTTTAAGTCCATTCGGATCTTGCTTGCTATTGCAGCATACCACGATTATGAGATCTGGCATATGGATGTCAAAACTGCATTTCTGAATGGAAACTTACTCGAGGATGTGTACATGACACAACCTAAGGATTTTGAAGATCCACAACATACTGGGAAGGTATACAAGCTGTAAAGGTCCATTTATGGGCTAAAGCAAGCCTCTCGGAGCTGGAATCTTCGATTCGATGAAGCAATCAAACAGTTTGGTTTCATCAAGAATGAAGGTGAACCCTGTGTCTACAAGAGGGTTAATGGGAACACAGTTGTCTTCCTTGTATTGTATGTGGATGACATACTACTCATTGGGAATGACATCCCTTCGCTGCAGTCTGTGAAGACTTGGCTGGGGACGTGCTTCTCAATGAAGGACTTAGATGAAGTAGCCTGTATTCTTGGCATCAAGATCTATAGAGATAGATCTAAGAGATTGCTTGGCCTAAGTCAGAGTACATACATTGACATGGTATTACTACGGTTTGCCATGCAGAATTCCAAGAAGGGACTTCTGCCGATGTCACATGGTGTGAGTCTTTCGAAGACTCAAAGTCTCTCTTCTAGAGAGGAGAGAGACCGCATGGATAAGATCCCTTATGCATCTGCTATAGGATCTATCATGTATGTCATGCTGTGTACTCGTCCTGATGTCTCGTATGTTTTGAGCATGACGAGTAGATACCAGTCAGATCCAGGTGAGCGTCACTGGATAGCAGTCAAGAATATTCTTAAGTACTTGAGAAGGACTAAAGAATATTTCTTGATATTTGGAGGCGATGAGGAGCTAGCTGTAAAGGGTTATAGCGATGCCAACTTCCAAACTGACCAGGATGATTATAGATCGCAGTCAGGGTTCGTGTTTTGCTTGAATGGTGGCGCTGTGAGCTAGAAGAGTTCCAAGCAGGACACAGTTGCTGATTCTACAACAGAGGCCGAATATATCGGTGCTTCTATCTCATTCGAGAGATTATCGATAGAGGAGATGTGAAGATTTGCAGAGTACCCACAGAGGCTAACATCGCAGATCCCTTGACCAAGGCTTTGGCACAGAAAAAGCATGATGGTCACACTAGGTCATTGGGTATTAGATACTATGGTGATTGACACTAGTGCTAGTAGGAGATTGTTAGTGAAAGCCCTAGAGCCAATCATGTGATGATTGTTGTATGGACTTTATTGTATCATATTCCTATTTATAAAGGCATGGTTATTATATTTACTTGTATTGGTGCCAAATAACTAAATATAATAATGTTCTTGAGTAGTAGGTTCTTATCTATATCAATCGATTGGTTGAATCGATAATGAGATGATATAGAGAATACTACTCTTAATCATTCCTAGTCAAGTATTAACATTCAGGGACAATGTTAATGCGTAGAGATTAGCATGTAGGTCAACATGATGACTTGATCTCACAAGTCATGGATATGAGATATCAAGTTGACACATGGGTATGCATTGGAGAATGTATACTGAATGACCCGCCATGAGAAAGTATCATGGATCGTTATATGAGTGTCATATACTTTCTCATGTGGCTATTAGTATGACTATTAGTCCTTAGACCTGAAGTCACCATGGTTCCCTACATAAGAAGTTGCATACTTTGGCTTCGTCAAACGTCACCCGTAAATGGGTGGACTATAAAGGCGATTACTGGGTATGTAACAAATTATGCAGAGGGATGTGAGTAATGTAGATGAGATCTATCCCTCCTATATGACGGGAGTGACATCGATATTCTTGATATAGTGAGACCACGAAGTGCATGGCCATGCCCAAATAAGTCAATATAAGATATTGAGCTCATTTGATTAGAGTGAGTCTACTTGGAGTTCAAGATATAGATTGTACCGAGGATGACACGGTCTATGCCTCGATTGGTCAATCTAGATGTCAAGGATAGAGGGACATTGTCACATATTGTGAGAGTCACAATTAGTAGTCACAAAGGTGATGTTGGAACTCAACATTCTTGTAACTTGGGTAGCAATGATGTGTTGCTAGATACCGCTCATTGCTTATGTTCCTAAATCGGTTTAGGGACATTACCAACGTTACAAGAACCTATAGGGTCACACACTAAGGGTAATTAGATGGAGATTATGTTCATATGATGAACCATGAGGATTAGGTTCATGGGATGAACCAAATTGGATTAAGAGTAATCATAATTAGACTAATTGAGTTGGACTCAATTTGATTCAAGTGTTGAATGAGTTTAATTTATATTTGATTCATCAAATCAATTTAAATTAATGAATAGAGATTCATTAAATTAAATTGACTTGAATCAAATGGTTGGATTTGATCAACCATGGGAGATAAGAGGTCAAGGTTGACTTGACTTGAGAGGGAAGATGAAAGGTCAAGTTTGACTTGACCAAATGTCATGTCATGATGATGACTTGGCATGGCCGGCCAATGATGATGCTCCACACAAAGAGTTGTATGGGTTTAGTAAGATTAATTGAACTAATGTTATCTACGTGAAGTTTAGTATTTGTAAAGTCTAACTTAAAGTTGCGGAGAGTGTGCTTCATCCAAAGAAGCCGAGTGACACACTCACCCATGGCGATGTATTCGGCTTCGATGGTAGATAAGGCAACACAGTGTTGCTTTCTACTACATCAACTCACTAGACTCGAGCCGAGAAGTTGACAACAACCACTCATACTCTTTCTATCAAGCTTACTACCGGCATAGTCCAAATCGGAGTAGCCGATTAGTTCAAACTCGGTAGATCTAGGGTACCAAATACCGACGTTAAGTGTACCCTTTAGATATCTAAGGATACGCTTGACTAGAGTTAGGTGAGACTCCTTGGCATAGGTTTGGAACCTTGCGCACATAGTTACTGCAAATAGGATATCAGGTCAACTCACAGTTAAGTAAAGGAGACTCCCTATTATGCTCCTATAGTATTTTAAATCAATTGAGTTTTCGATTAAATCTTCTTCTATATTCACATTAGTTGCCATTGGAGTATTAATAATTTTAGCATCTTGCATTCCAAAGCATTTGATTAATTCCCTAGTATATTTGCGTTGATGTAGGTATATTCCATATTTAGTTTGTTTAATTTGTAGACATAAAAAGAAGCTTAACTCACCTACTAAATTCATTTCAAATTCACTTTCCATAAGTGAAATGAGCACATTTGGTAGGATTAAGTTGGTGGTTCCGAAAATAATATCATCTACGTAGATTTAGGATATGAATATGTCTTTACCTAAGGTTTTTACGAAAAGGGTTGGGTCAACTACACCTTGGTTAAATCCTTTGTACTTGAGATAAATCGAAAGTCTCTCGTACCAAGCTCGAGGAGCTTGTTTAAGTCCATAGAGAGCTTTCTTTAACCTAAGGACATGGTCGGGTTTGTCTAAACTTTCGAAATCGGGGGGTTGACTAACATAAACTTCTTCTTTAATGTATCCATTTAAGAACGCAGATTTCACATCCATTTGAAACAACTTAAATCCTCGATGTGCTGCATATGCTAATAGCATTCGAATGGACTCTAATCTAGCTACTGGGGCATAAGTCTCGTCGTAATCTAAACCTTCGACTTGACTAACCCCTTTAGCGACTAGTCTAGCTTTATTTCTAACTACTTCACCTTTATCATCAAGTTTGTTTCTAAACACCCACCTTGTTCCAACGATTGTTTTATCTATAGGTGGTGGTACTAATTCCCATACTTCATTTCTAGTGAATTGAGTCAGCTCTTCTTGCATTGCAATAATCCAATCGGGATCAAGAAGAGCTTGGTCAATAGTTTTGGGTTTAATTTTAGAAATCAAGGAGATTTGACTAAGGTTTCTGTATGAGGCTCTAGTTCGAACTCCTGGACTTGGATCACCTATCACTTGGTCGATAGGATGATTAGTTTGAGTCCTAGTTGGATTTGGGTTTGAGTCTACTACTTGATCCATAGGATGACTCGTTTGAGTTCTAGTTTGGTTGGAGTCATCTATCACTTGGTCGATAGAGTGACTTGGTTGACTTAGGTTAGGATTAACACTAGACCTGATCTCTAGATCAGAGTTAGGTCTAGTATGAATTGACTCGCTAATTGGGGTTGCCGGGGGTTTTGTAGGTTCGTGCCCTTCATCAAATACTACATTGATAGTCTCCTCGACTCTAAGTGTATCATGGTTATATACTCTATAAGCCCTACTTGTAGTCGAGTATCCTAGAAAGATTCCGGTGGTGGTTTTGAATGTAAATTTTCCTAGGTAATCCTTAGTGTTTAGGATATGTACCTTACACCCAAATACCCTAAAGTACTTGATGTTAGGTATTTTATCGTGATAAATTTTGTATGAGGTCTTAAGGTGCCTCTTTACCATAAGGATCCTATTTTGGACATAGCATGTCATACTCACGGCTTCCGCCCAAAACCTATCGGGTAGGTTATACTCATTTAACATTGTCCTAGCGGCTTCTTGTAGGGTTCTATTTTTGCGTTCTACTAGGCCATTTTGTTGTGGAGTTCTAGGGCAAGAGAACTCATGGTGGTATCCAGTTAGGTTCTGAGTCAGAAACCTATGGTTCTCGAATTCACCACCATGATCAGTCCTAAGTCTTTTGATTTTAATGCTTTGTTGATTTTCTATTAATTTAAATAGGTTGATTAATTGATCTAGGGTATCACTTTTGTGTTTGATGAACCTAACCCAAGTAAATCTAGAATAGTCATCAATTATGACTAAGCAGAATTTACTTCCATTAAGTGACTTAGCTCCGTGTGAATCAAATAGATCCATGTGTAGGAGGTCAAGCACACTTTTGGTTCGTTCTTGATTAGTTAGTTGATGTTGTGTCCTATATTGTTTACCTTGTTGACACACATTACATATTTTATTGTTCAAGTTATTGAGGTTTGGCAAACCTCTGACTAAGTCACTCTGACTCATCTTGTGGATGAGTCTTGGGTGTGAGTGACCGAGTCGTCGGTGCCACAACCATGATTCCTCTTGTCGTGTCATAAGACACTTAGTTGAGGAGTTAGTTAAGTTAATAGTGTAAATATTGTTATTTCTGGTTCCCTTAAGGATTGTTTTAGAGGTTTCATTTGCATTAATTACGCATTCATTTTCTAGAAATATGACCTTATAGTTATTATCATACAATTGACTTACACTAAGTAAATTATATTGAAAATTTTCTACTAATAAAACATTTTGAATAATAAAATTTGAGTTGAGCTCAATATCACCTGATCCGATGATTTTGAGCTTGCCGTTATTTCCGAAGGCTACCGATCCTTGTCGTTTGAATCGAAGCTTCGAAAACTTGAGTTGATCCCCAGTCATATGTCGGGAGCAACCACTGTCCAACATCCATTGATCCTACATGCAAGGTAGTTGGAGCGGATATTGGATTTATTAGAGATTGGTTGAAAATTATTAACCTAAATCATCTCACCCATGTCTACATGATCAAACACGTTAACCCTATATGTTTTTGTGAGATGACTTCCAATTTTACTTGATTTAAATTTAATGACTTAAACACTTGTCAACCTTGCGTTAGATTCAGATTTGACCTTAGGCTCATCAAGTCACTTTTTCAAGATCATGGTTTCTAGGTCATGGCAAGGCACAGAGGCCTTCTTTGATCGGAACAACGACCACTTCATTAGACAAAGCCATTTTCAAGAAAATAGACACTTGACTTACCTAAGACCACTTCCTGGTGTAACTAGTCTAGGATACGACGAGGTAGCTTCAGCTAGTTCCGCTCGGTCAAGTGCACCGAACTAAATACGCCTTATCTAGCCCGAATACATAAGACTCCGCTTTCCTAGCGTACTATCATCTCGTCGTGTCCTGGTACTATGTTATCACGTATTTAACGAGTTATAGTCCTATCTAACCATTCTAAAAAGGAAAATCAAACTAAATAAAAACCTAAGCATGCAATTTCTAGGTTAAAACACAAACAAGTTTTGTACTAGCTCCCCCTGGACCGTTGAATCGATTCGGTCTCTCCACATAGTGGATTTGGTCCTTGGGAACCCAGTACTGGTTCGAACCTAAGTTTGAAATTAAGGTGGTCTTAAGGACCCATGCTTGGACACGTTTTTTATGTCGACTTACAATCGACATATACGACTTGTTGGTCGTATTTGAACTAAACCCTAGCTCAACCTTGTTGTACACGGCCCTTTGCGATCCAAGTAGGAGGTCAAGTCCTTTGGATCCCAAAGTAAACCTTTCCAACGTATTCCTAAGATCTTCGACTTGACTCTTCAAGAGTGAGTTCTCAACTTCGAGTTTTTCAACCCGAGTTGAGTCCTCCTCTTGAACTCGACTAGTCGAAGAGGTTAGGGAGACCTCGTGTTTGAGGAGTTTAACTTCCTCAACCAGGGTCTCGAACTTGGACTCGGACTTAGCTAACTTTCTAGTTAAAAACTTAATTGTACTATAAAGTGTACTAATGAGAGACCGACTTACCTTGAGTGTATCTTTTGAACCGGATGTGTATCCGTGGCTTGTCTTGAATAGTGCTTTGCAGTCTGACACGTCTTCGGTTTCCGATTCAGGTTCCGATTCCGACTCTGTCTCCAATTCCACCGGTTTAGCCATGAGAACACGATCATTATCTTCTTCCTCGGATGCTTCTTCCCAAGTAGCGTTGAGTGCCTTTTTGTGTTTTGGTGCTTTGCTCTTGAGTTTTGGGCATTCGGACTTGATATGTCCAAACTTGTTGCATTCATAACATCTAATATTTGAACTTTTAGGCTTACCTTTGTTGGGTCGAGTGACGGTTCATTTTCGGCCCTTGACTATCCTCCGAACTAGGTTGACTAGTTCGGCCTCCATTTCCGAGTCGACCTCCGAATCGGACTCATCCTCTTCTTCCTTCGGGGGTGACTTGCTAGCGGTTTTCTTCCTTGAACCTACAAAAAGTGCTATACCCTTCTCGGGTTCCGAGTTAGACTGCTCATGAAGTTCAAAATCAGAAAATAGTTCATCTAACCTAAGTTTCGAAAGATCCTTGGAGACCTTGTTGGCATCGACCATGGATGCCCACAAGGTAGTCCTCGGAAAGGAGTTTAGGACATACCTTATAAGGTCGCGGTTTTCGACCTTTTGCCCGATCGCGTGTAGATTGTTGACTATGTCTTGGACGCAGGTGTGAAGTTGCATCGCGGACTCGTGTTCCTGCATTTTTAGATTATATAGTTTATTAAATAAAAGATCACGCTTACATACCTTTGCTTCATCGGTCCCTTCGTGTAGCTCCACTAGCTTTGTCCAAAGGTCCTTTGCATTTATGAAGGGGCCGATGTGATTTAGCTCCTCCTTGGACAAACCACATTGGAGAATTTGAGTTGCCTTGGCGTCGGCTTCGACTTGTCATTTTGTCACAATGGTCCATTGGTCATAACCCAAGGATTCACCCACTTCGTTAGTTGGAAGTGTGAAACCCATTTGGATTATGATCCACATCTCGATTTGGGTTTTGAGAAAGCATTCCATCCGACCTTTCCAGTAACGGAAATCATCTCCGTTGTAAAACGGAGGTCGGACGATGCTAAAACCCTCGAGATGGGCCATTTGGAAGGGAAAACCTTGCACAAAAAATACCAAAAAAAACACAAAAAAGGTTCCAAGACTTCGCCTTGGATTAGTAATGTAGGAAATAAAAATAAACAAAAGGAATAAACGAGAAATAACCAACTAAAATAAAAGATGAGCACTTACAACCTTCGATGTACCAGAAATGGTACTAAACGATGGTTTTTGGGGATGAATACAGCTTGTTACGAGGGTTTACCCTCATAAGAAGTGTAGATCTCTCCGAGAGCTTCGTTTTGGTAGGTAGCCCGTTTCGTGGGTCAACTTGTACAAAAAGTTATGCCCGTTTTACCGTCGGCTACTCCAAAAGCGAATACTTACAAAACAAAACCAAACGAAGAGTACCAAGACTTCGTCTTGGATTAGTAGTGCGGGAGAAAAATTTAAGCGAACAAAAAACAAATCTGTAAAAAATGCTAGATTGGTGGTTTCACCAAATCTAAGCGCCCCCGGCTCTAATACCAATTGTTGGATCGAAGCGAATCGCTAGAGGGGGGGGGTGAATAGCGATAAAACCTTTTTTGTTCGTTCGTTAAAACCCGAGTAGATAATTAATTGTAGCGGAAAGATAAGCAATAAATAAAGGAGACAAATATTTTTACTTGGTTCGTAGCCTTCGGCAACTACTCCAAGGCCCTAGTGGTCCTTGACCACGCACGGAGTACAAAACACTAAAGAACTCCTCATCGTTAGAGGTAGGAGTTAATCGTTACAAATAAAAGCAAAAAGCTTGAGGTAGAGGGATACTCCCCCTCTCCTCTGTTGGGTTTCCGGCACCGCGGCGTGTGTGTGTTCGATCATGTTTCGTAAACATGAGCACAGCGGAAGCAACAAAAATAATAAATCTATATTTATTACAACACACACAACACACGCATGCATATTACAACAAGTGTAGATATAACCGTAAATTAAAATTTGCAATAAAAGAAATTTATCTACGTTATACCTTTAGTATGACGTGTAGCGGGAACGGCATCAACCGGAACGATCCTCGTAAGAATCGTCTCTATCCGTATCCACGCCGAGCTCCTCGGGATGACTTCGCTAAGCCACGAGCTTCGTCTTCGTACGGGTTACTAGCCTCGTGTTGAAGACGACGTGATCGAGAGATGATCACGATCCGAATCCAAATTCGGATCCTAAAATGAGTTCTCAAAACTCGCTTCTCCGGAGAGGTATTCGTCAACCAATTGACGAATCCTTCGTCCTCCACCTCAGAGGATTACTGGAGATCGAATCCCCGGCAAGTTAGCCGCTGTCGGAGCTCTAACCGTCGTCCAAACGACGCTCCGACGAGAGGAGAAGAAGCTGTCCAGAAAACTGGACAGCTTGGTGGAGGCTATAGGCGCCGGCCAACCAAGGAAAGAAAAGGCTCACCTTGATGCCAAACCTATAGGAGATCACCGGAGGGTCGCCGGAGTGTTCACCGGCTGAAGCTTGGTCGCCGGCAATGACTTGGACGGCGGCACAAAGGCTGGGCGGCGGCACACCTAGGGTTGGCGCCGACTAGTGGAGGAGAGGGAGGGGGCGGCACAACTAAGTTGGGCGGCAACTCCAATTAGGGTTGTAGGATTAGGGTTTAAGCCCTATTTTATAGAGAACTAATTCTCTTAACATATCCATAAAGCCCGTTAACCCGCTCCATTAAGATAAGTTAAAATAAACCAAACCATGATGGTTTATTTTAAGTTAAAACGAACCGAACCAACCTTTGGTTCATTCGTTTAATATAAACCAAACCCTTTGGTTTATTCTCCTCCATTGGATTAGAACCAAACCATTTTGGTTCATCCATTATGTCTTCATAAGACACGGCCCATCCATGCTTCCATTGCGACTGAAACGATTTCATGCTCGCTTTATGTTTGGTCCAACCAAACCTAGTTTCTCTCGGTCTGAGAATCCCATTCTCAAGCTCGTTTTAAATCCTTTGGATTACGCTCATTGTGCGTGTGACCAAATAGGTTCTCGGTTTATGTTTGCCGTCTATAATTAACCATTAATTATAGAACGATCATGAGTGGCACCTAGTAGTACATCATGATCCCCAATTAACCGAAAAGATCAACGGTTGATCGTAACTATTTACGAAACCCTTGAAGAGCTTCGAATGAATGCGCGCCCCATTCCTTCACTCATCTTATACCCACTTGGTTCAGGACATGGTCTATTGTGTCAGTCCCCACTAGGCTGACTACGTCACACCTAGCCCAAGTATCATTTCCTCGTCCTACGGATTCTAGTTACTCCACATGTATCGAAGAGTACTTTACTCTAAACATGTAATGCTTTGGCCAAAGACTTTAGTACAATCCGACGAGAGGCCATGGGTATACATCTCCTCGCAAGGAGTGGTGAATCCTTTATAGGCTATTCAAACACCTTCGATCACTTCGACTTATACCCAATCATCCCGGGTCCACATCTCCTTAAAGATGTTTGCTTAAGATGTCAAAGCATAAGTCTCATCATCAAGATGACTTGAATACCGCAAGTCAAAGGAACATCGCACTTAAGCCACAGTAAGAACTTCATTGACATATCTATATATGTAGAGAACCATATGAAGTCTTACGGCTGGTCACTCCAATGAACTAGTTACCATAACTAGCATCCACGATTAACTCCGGACATCACTATGTCTCCAAACTGAAAGGAGAATCACCGCTTGATACACCAAGGAGTATACTGTGTCTCAACATGTAATTGATGGTGTCCAAATCCATCAATTCATCGACTAGGATAATTCCGATACATCACAATTACACATGTAGAGATACTCACTAGTTGTGATCCAATCACAAATTCTCTCATGCCGTGAATCGTATCGTGACATTCAGTAAATGAGTTTAAGATCCAATCAAATACATAAAACATGTATACTCAAATAGTGAATCTTCATTTATCATATAAATGGTTCATACATAAGGCGATTGCCTTAGGACATCTCTCATATATTACTAACATCCTCATTACGATAAAAGCTCCGAGATTTGAAAGTAATAAACTGAAATAAACAACTTAAACCGACATAATAAAAAGAAAACAATTAAACCTAGACGTCGGAGAAGAAGCAATTTGTTGTCGGAAAGTTGTAGCTTGGCGGAGGCTTTTAGAAGCTTAGAATTGATGAAGAAACTCTAGGATTGACCCTCCTTTTATAGCCTTTGAGCCCCTTTTCGAGAGGAACTTCACCCAATAGAGTTTTGGCACATGGCTCCTTGAAAAATGGTGATAAGGCTTGACTCCTCGAGGCTGATCCTTGACCATCAGTCGACTGATGGTAGCATCAGTCGAATGCTAACCTCCGGCAGTCGACTGTTGGACGACAGTCGAGTCCTCCAAGCTGGCAGTCGACTGATGCTAGCTGCAAGGCAAAGTTAGCTTAACAAAAACATTATTTTGACGGCCTCCGACCGTCCGATCTCGACCTAGACCACCTATAGGATGTCTTTGGTCGGATCTACGCTTAAGATTATCCCCGTAAAGAGGATACGACCTTACGCTCGCACACACGAGCTTACCTCGATACTTACTATGTTGCTTTTGCTTCTAGCCTTCCACTCGATTCTTTCGGCTCCCTCCGAAGTCACTCAAGTGTTGCTCGACCACCGTGGCATCCTCCGGGTGTCGCTAGCCTTCAGCTCCAGCTATAGCAATTTTCTGCACACTCGATTCATCTCGTGAGATAACGACATGAGCTTAACTTTGTATCGTTTGCTATAATCAAAACTCAGGTTCGACTTAGGTGCCTACTGCACCAACAGAGGTCTCCCTAACCTATTCGACTAGTCGAGTTCAAGAGGAGGACTCAACTCGGGTTGAAAAACTCGAAGTTGAGAACTCACTCTTGAAGAGTTAAGTCGAAGATCTTAGGAACACGTTGGAAAGGTTTACTTTGGGATCCAAAGGACTTGACCTCCTACTTGGATCGCAAAGGCCCATGTACAACAAGGTCGGGCTAGGGTTTAGCTCAAATACGACCAACAAGTCGTATATGTCGATTGTAAGTCGACATAAAAAACATGTCCAAGCATGGGTCCCTAAGACCACCTTGATTTCAAACTTAGGATCGAACCAGTACTGGGTTCCCAAGGACCAAATCCACTATGTGGAGAGACCGAATCGATTCAACGGTCCAGGGGGAGCTAGTACGAAACTTGTTTGTGTTTTAACTTAGAAATTGCATGCTTAGGTTTTTATTTAGTTTGATTTTTTTAGAATGGTTAGATAGGACTATAACTCGACAATACTTGATAACATAGTACCAGGACGCGGCGAGATGATAGTACGCTAGGAAAGCGGAGTCTTGTGTATTCGGGCTAGATAAGGCATATCTAGTTCGGTGCACTTGACTGAGCGGAACTAGCTGAAGCTACCTCACCGTATCCTAGACTAGTTAGACCAGGAAGTGGTCTTAGGTAAGTTAAGTCTCTATTTTCTTGAAAATGGCTTTGTCTAAGGAAGTGGTCGTTGTTCCGATCAAAGAAGGCCTCTGTGCCTCGCCACGACCTGGAAGCCATGATCTTGAAAAGGTGACTTGATGAGCCTAAGGGCAAATCCGAATTTAACGCAAAGTTGACAAGTGTTTAAGTCATTAAATTTAAATCAAGTAAAATTGGAAGTCATCTCACAAGAACATATAGGGTTAACATGTTTGATCATGTAGACATGGGTGAGATGATTTAGGTTAATAATCTTCAATGAATATATAATAAATCCAATATCCGATCCAACTACCTTGCGTGTAGGATCAATGGATGTTGGACAATGGTTGCTCCCGATACATGACCGGGGATCAACTCAAGTTTTCGAAGCTTCGATTCAAACGACAAGGATCGGTAGCCTTCGAAAACAACGACAAGCTAAAAATTATCGGATCAGGTGATATTGAGCTCAACTCAAATTTTATTATTCAAAATGTTTTATTAGTAGAAAATTTCTAATATAATTTACTTAGTGTAAGCCAATTGTGTGATAATAACTATAAGGTCATATTTCTAGAAAATGAATGCGTGATTAATACAAATGAAACTTCTAAAACAATTCTTAAGGGAACTAGAAATAACAATATTTACACTATTAACTTAACTAACTCTTCAACTAAGTGTCTTATGACACGGCAAGAGGAATCATGGTTGTGACACCGACGACTCGGTCACTCACACCCAAGACTCATCCACAAGATGAGTCAGAGTGACTTAGTCAGAGGTTTGCCTAACCTCAATAACTTGAACAATAAAATATGTAATGCGTGTCAACAAGGTAAACAATCTAGGACACAACATCAACTAACTAATCAAGAACGAACCAAAAGTGTGCTTGAGCTCCTACACATGGATCTATTTAATTCACACGGAGCTAAGTCACTTAATCTTAGTCATAATTGATGACTATTCTAGATTTACTTGGGTTAGGTTCATCAAACACAAAAGTGATACCCTAGATCAATTAATCAACCTATTTAAATTAATAGAAAATCAACAAAGCATTAAAATCAAAAGACTTAGGATTGATCATGGTGGTGAATTCGAGAACCATAGGTTTACAGAATTCTGTAACCTAAATGGATACCACCATGAGTTCTCTTGCCCTAGAACTCCACAACAAAATGACCTAGTAGAACGCAAAAATAGAACCCTACAAGAAGCCGCTAGGACAATGTTAAATGAGTATAACCTACCCGATAGGTTTTAGGCGGAAGCCATAAGTACGACATGCTATGTCTAAAATAGGATCCTTATGGTAAAGAGGCACCTTAAGACCTCATAGGAGATTTATCACGATAAAATACCTAACATCAAGTACTTTAGGGTATTTGGGTGTAAGGTACATATCCTAAACACTAAGGATTACCTAGGGAAATTTACATCCAAAACCATGACCGGAATCTTTCTAGGATACTCGACTACAAGTAGAGCTTATAAAGTATATAACCATGACACCCTTAGAGTCGAGGAGACTATCAATGTAGTATTTGATGAAGGACACGAACCTACAAAACCCCCAGCAACCCCAATTAGTGAGTCGATTCATACTAGACCTAACTCTGATCTGGAGATCAGGTCTAGTGTTAATCCTAACCTAAGTCAACCAAGTCACTCTATTGACCAAGTGATAGATGACTCCAACCAAACTAGAACTCAAACGAGTCATCCTATGGATCAAGTTGTAGACTCAAACCCAAATCCAACTAGGACTCAAACGAATCATCCTATCGACCAAGTGATAGGTGATCCAAGTCTAGGAGTTCAAACTAGAGCCTCATACAGAAACCTTAGTCAAATCTCCTTGATTTCTAAAATTGAACCCAAAACTATTGACCAAGCTCTTCTTGATCCCGATTGGATTATTGCAATGCAAGAAGAGTTGACTCAATTCACTAGGAATGAAGTATGAGAATTAGTACAACCACCTAAAGATAAAACAATCGTTGGAACAAGGTGGGTGTTTAGAAATAAACTTGATGATAAAGGTGAAGTAGTTAGAAATAAAGCTAGACTAGTCGCTAAAGGGTTTAGTCAAGTCGAAGGTTTAGATTAGGACGAAACCTATGCCCCAGTAGCTAGATTAGAGTCCATTCGAATGCTATTAGCGTATGCTACACATCGAGGATTTAAGTTGTTTCAAATGGATGTGAAATCAGCATTCTTAAATGGATACATTAAAGAAGAAGTTTATGTTAGTCAACCCCCTGGTTTCGAAAGTGTAGATAATCCCGACCATGTCCTTAGGTTAAAGAAAGCCCTCTATGAACTTAAACAAGCTCCTCGAGCTTGGTACGAGAGACTTTCGATTTATCTTAAGTCTAAAGAATTTAACCAAGGTGTAGTTGACCCAACCCTTTTCGTAAAAACCTTAGGTAAAGACATATTCCTAGCCCAAAACTACGTAGATGATATTATTTTCGGAACCACCAACTCAATCCTACTAAATGAGTTCATTTCACTTATGGAAAGTGAATTTGAAATGAATTTAGTAGGTGAGTTAAGTTTCTTCTTAGGTCTACAAATTAAACAAAGTAAAGATGGAATATACCTACATCAACGCAAATATACTAGGGAATTAATCAAATGCTTTGGAATGCAAGACGCTAAAATTATTAATACCCCAATGGAAACTAATGTGAATATAGAAGAAGATTTAATCGGAAACTCAATTGATTTAAAATACTATAGGAGCATAATAGGGAGTCTCCTTTACTTAACTGTGAGCCGACCTGATATCCTATTTGTAGTAAGTATGTGCGCAAGGTTCCAAACCTGTGCCAAGGAGTCTCACGTAACTCTAGTCAAGCGTATCCTTAGATATCTAAAGAGTACACTTAATGTCGGTATTTGGTACCCTAGATCTACCGAGTTTGAACTAACCAGCTACTCCGATTCGGACTATGCCGGTAGTAAGCTCGATAGAAAGAGTACAAGTAGTTGTTGTCAACTTCTCGGCTCGAGTCTAGTGAGTTGGTGCAGTAGGAAGCAACACTGTGTTGCCTTATCTACCACCGAAGCCGAATACATCGCGATGGGTGAGTGTGTCACTCAGCTTCTTTGGATGAAGCACACTCTCCGCGACTTAAAGTTAGACTTTACGAACACAACTCCACGTAGATAACATTAGTTCAATTAACCTTACTAAAAATCCGATATGTCACTCTAGGACCAAACATATAGAGGTCAAACACCATTTCATTCGAGAACATGTGGCCAACGGAACCATACAACTCGAATACGTCGAATCGAAGTCTAACTTGGCAAACCTATTTACTAAACCCCTACCCGAAGCCGAATTCAGTCTATTAAGATGAAAATTGGGCATGCGCGTAGTAGAATAGGAACTTACAAATTATATTTTCTTACTACTATTTCTTACTTTTCATTTTTTTTTATGGAACTAGCATAGGACATACCTTAGATATTATGCACCTATAGATTTAAGGAGCCAATATATCTCACAACACATAGGACTAATGTGTTTGTGTACTTAGCCACATAGATGGGCATGAAATGTTAGGACCTTACTCCTAGTTCCAGATGTAGAGCTAGTGCATCGCCATGAACCACGGAGTATAATCATACATACTAACCGACTCTGACCAGGACTGGTTGATCTTTCATATCAATCAAGCCAAATATGAGTCGAATATTTTATAGATGAGCTTATTTTCAGTATATTATTTTCAAAATAATGTGGAACATGGTTGGACTTTAAATTTAATACTTATTTTTTGTTGTTTTCCACACACCTTTACACTTTTCGATATATGGCAAAAGGGGGAGGAAAAGGCCAAAAGTTAAGGGGTCAAAATTTTTGATAACTTAACTCTTACTTCATATTTATTTACATGACCAAAAGTTAACTTTAAGTTTAAGCTTTGAAAACTTAACTTTTTAACAAAAAGAAGCAAAGGCTAAGTTAAGAGAATTCTTAACTTAACAAAAACGTTAATGTTTTACTTAAGGGTGAGAAAGGGCCAAGTTAAGAAGACCTCTTAACTTAAACGTTTTACTAAGGCCAACTTTAAGTAATGTTAATTACTTAAAGCAACCCTCAAGGGGGAGGATTAAGGTCTTTCTTCAAGACTCGCCCTCGGTCAAGGGGGAGGTTTCCTCAAGGGGTAGTACTTGAAGAAAATCCTTACTACTCCAACTTAATCATCATTGTTGTTTCTCATGCACATTATTATTCTTAATGCTTGCTATTTACTTAACTTTGTATGTGAGTTTGCCATAAATCAAAAAGGGGGAGATTGTTGGTGCAGTAGGCACCTAAGTCAAACCTGAGTTTTGATTATAGCAAACGATACAAAGTTAAGCTCATGTCATTATCTCACGAGCTGAATCGAGTGTGTAGAAAATTGCTATAACTTGAGCTGAAGGCTAGAGACACCCGGAGGAAGCCGCGGTGGTCAGGTGACACTCGAGTGACTTCGGAGGGAGCCGAAGGAATCGAGTGGAAGGTCGGAAGCGAAAGTGACACAGTAAGTATCGAGGTAAGCTCGTGTGTGTGAGAGTGTAAGTGAGGTTGTATCCTCTTTACGAGGATAGACTTAAGCATAGATCCAACCCATGACATCCCATCGGTGATCTAGATCGAGATCGGACGGTCGGAGGCCGTCGAAATAATGTTTTTGTTTAGCTAACTTATCATTTCAGCTAGCATCAGTCGACTGTCAGCTTGGAGGACTCGACTGCTATCAATCAGTCGACTGTCTACGGTCAGCATTCGACTGATGGTCAAGGATCAGCTTTGAGGAGTCAAGCCTTATCACCATTTTTCAAGGAGCCATGTGCCAAAACTCTATTGGGTGAAGTTCCTCTCGAAAAGGGGCTCAAAGGCTATAAAAGGAGGGCCTTTCCTAGGGTTTTTCATCATCTCTAAGTGCTCAAAAACCTCTGCAACTCTATGATTCTCTGACGACTCTACGACGAAGTGCTGTCAACAACCCTAGCTTAGTTTCTACTCTTTAGTTGTTGATATTTTAATTTGTCGTCTCTTTAAATATTGCAATTCCTTTTATTAATCGAGGTTTTCTATCGTTGCACTTTACATTAATAGAAGAGAGGGTTTGTCTCTCTATCTTTTCTTTCAAAGGTTTTTTGTAATCGTCAAACTCCTACCTCCAACGAGGAGTGTTTTTAGTGAATTGCCCTCCGTGCGTGATCAAGGATCACTAGGGCCTTGGAGTAGTAGCCGAAGGCTACGAACCAAGTAAAAATATTTGTCTTATTTTATTTATTGCTTATCTTTCCACTGTAAATTAATTATCTACTCGAGTTTTAACGAACGAACAAAAAGAAAAGGTTTTATTGCTATTCACCCCCCCCCCTCTAGCGATCCGCTTCAATCCAACAGTATAATTCTTGTTTATGTATGTTTTCTTATTTTATGCAAGTTGTATGTATTGTATATGACTAATTTACTTGGACCCCGAAGACAAACACAAAAACTGGCGATCCATACATCATCTATTCCGCGGCTAATCGAAGATGAGAGGTAGGTTGCTTGAACAACAAGTTTGTTCAAGTGACCACTCTAATCGAATAGCACGACGATGGATCGATTGCTTGGGTAATTCCTCTTCATCAAGGATTAATTTTTTTAATCCGGGGACGTAGATGGGATTGCCATGTACAAGCGACCGAAGTAGGAAGTGAAGCTTCGGATCCACAACCCGACAAGTGATATCAAAGCCACGGTTTTTGGTTTTGTGTGTTTAGGATTTGGTTACTTTTATGCACTTATCATATATTGTATGTGCCGGATAATAGTAGGATGTGCATAGGCTAAATTTTTAGTTGCAGGCATAAGATCCAACTATTATGGTCATTTGTATGTATATGTGATTGGATGTGTGTAATTGTAATATTATTTGAATCCTCGGGATTGGCGAGGTTAGTATTTAATTTTTATAATTAAGTACGGTATTATTTAGCCACTCTTTTATTTTAGTTTACTTTCAATCTAGATTTCATGTACACTCCTTCATGGAGTATATGATCGATGGATGTAAATTAAAATAATTTTTCTCGGCTCGGATCTCCGGATGGCTTGTAGATGGCGTAGGGAGGAGTGGACGAGATGACGATATGACGTGAGGCATATTGGAGAACAAAAGCCATAACAGTTGGAAAATATTTTTTTCATATTTATTGCTTCTTGTTTGATATACATGTCATGTGCTAGGAAAATTCCCACGGCCTCCATTACGATTTGACATGTGATGCAAACAAACTTGCGCATCGGCTCTGAGTGCCTTCCTCCCCATCAGATGAGTTTGTTTTGTAGATCACAAGGTCAAATATGGTTATAGAAAATTATTTAGGAGCGTGTGTACTTCTCCATCGGAAGGCACATAATCCGAGATAATTGCCTTGGTATTGAGTAGTGGTGAACACTTAGATGCAAATAGGAGTATCCTCCCCATCGGAGTCACTGCTTTTATTTGTAGGGCCGAAGTGGAACCAACTATTAATTTTATTTTTCAAAAAGTTAGGTTGACAAGATAGTAAAATTAGTGGGTAAACCTCCTCTTACAAATGTAGAATTCGTAAACATCCACACGATCGTGGCATACGATATTCTCGGTGTTTTGAGGTGTTGGTTGATTTTAAAATTTATTGTTTGAGGAATCAATAATTTTTTGAAATCTAATGTTTTGATCTATGTGATTCTTAGGTTTTTCAAAAATGACTTTCAACCCGCTTGCTGTGATACTAAAAGAGAATAAACGTACAGGAACCAATTATGTTGATTGGAAAAGAAATCTTGATATTGTCCTGACTGCTGAGGAGTATAAGTATGTACTCTTTGAAGAGTGTCCTCCTAAGCCTGCGAATGATTCTGGAGAAAAGGAGGAGATTTAAAAGAAGTGGATAAAGGCTGATGAGATGGTGCGGTGTTATATTTTGGCTTCTATGTCAAATGTATTGCAACATTAGCATCAAGCCTGTAACACCCGTAAAATTTCAAGCAATTTTATAAGAATTTTTAGCATGAATATAATGGGATTTATGTGGGCTCTTTCAAAAATAAAAGAAATAGAGCCAAAAAGGATGCAAGGCCTAGGAATTGAACCCCAAACCACTAGTAGATACCTAAGCCCTAAAGATGCATCCAATAACCAGAATCTCAGCAGGGTTGTGCTATTAGAGGAATATGGGAAATTATAGTTAAGGGTAAGGGAGACTAAGGGACACTTCAAGTGAATAAATAGGGGAATAAGGAGACATGAGAAATCAAAGTTAGCATCTTCTCCTTCTCTTCTTCTTCCTCACCGAAACCTATCCCTCTCTCTCTTCCATTTTCCGAGATCTTTCCAAGAAAGAAGAAGGCTTTAGGTTTGGCATCCCTTAGGGTATTTTCCAACTATTAGCAAAGTAAAGGATGTAAGTATCCCCTCACCTGCATACAAGTAGTTTTTCGATTGATGTTATTGTGTCAACCTCTTCTTGAACCATTCGGCCAAGATCTTTATTTGCGTTTTCAATGAAGATTCATGCCATACCTTGGATGAATATGAGGAAGATAAGATGCTAGATGGATTAGGTTAAGTGTTTGACCTTAAAAACCCTAAGGAGCCTTCGACCAAGACCAATATTTGTGCTCTCCATGATGATTCATGCTATAACTTGTGTAAATATGAAGATGATAGGTTCCTAGATGAGTTTGGTTAAGTGGTTGATCCCCAACTCCCTCTAAGACTCTCGGCCAAGTCCCTTTAGACCCCTATGTATTCTTTTATGCCTTGTTTTAGAATGAGTTCATGATAACTTTTGATGTTAGATGAAGATAACATGCTCTATGCTAGGTTTTAAATGAGTTCATGCCATGTTTGATGTTAGAAGAAGATAACATGTTCTATGCCATGCTAGAGATGAGTTTATGCTATGTTTTGATGGTAGATAAAATAACATGTTGTTGGCTAACCTAGAGTTAAGTGGTTGAGCCTTATGTCCCTTTAAACCATTCGGCCAAGACCCATTTAGGCCTATCATGATATGATCTATAAATTACCATGTTATGTTTTGAATGTAGATATAGGTAACCTGTGAAAGCTAAGCTTGATTTAAGAAATGGATCTTAGGTTGTCTTGGAATTCTCGGCCAAGGCTTATTTAAAATCCTAAGTTCCCTCCCATGCCATGCTTTATATGTTAAAGAATTAACATGTGGTTAGTTAGACCATATATAAGTTGTTTGGTGTTTAAAACTTGATAGAGCTCCATGAAGTTTAGGTTACTCCATGTGTACTTGTTCATGATGTTTATGCCTTGTGTCATGCCCTATATGTGTGTGATGTTAACATGATGTTAATAGGGTCCTTGCTCAAGTTGTTTAGCATGATTGGTTAGGTCACTACCATATGTCTATATCAATAGTAGGGATGCATGATAAATTTCTGCTCATTACCATGTTAAATTTATGACCATGTTATGCTCATTACCTTGTGATTGTATGAATGTATGATGTTTTATAAAGAAGGAACATGATATGCATGAAAAGAAATATGATATGTTATGAAGAAGAAATATGTTATGAGAAGCAATATGATATGTTATGAAGAAGAAATATGATATGCCATGATAAGGAACATGATATGTTTATGAAATTAAATATAATATGTTATGATAAGAAGCATGATATGTATTTTACTTTCTGCATGGCTTGTACCAGGACCCTAACAAGGTCCAGGGGATGGGCTCCCAGATGCCCTAGGCCGACGGTCATAAGTACGGGCTTAGGATGAGCCTCTATGTTATGTTGCCCCTAGGTCGACGGACGTAGTACGGACCTAATATGATGATGATGATGTGGTACAATGTCAAGCATATAATTTATGTTATGCCTGCTTATGTCTATGATGTTATATTCATGTTATGTCTGCTTATGTCTATGATGTTATATTCATGTTATACCTGCTTATGTCTATGATGTTATATTCATGTTATGTCTGCTTATGTCCATGATGTTATATTTATGTTATGCCTGCTTATGTTCTACGATGTTATATTCATGTTATGCCTGCTTATGTTCTTGTATGTTTACATGTTATGCTTACGTATGGTTTTTGTGAGTAGGACATGATCTTACTAAGCCTATGTACTTATAGTTTATGTTCCCTTGTACTGCAGATAAGGGTAAAGGGTGGCTAAACTAAAGGGAGCAGTAGGAGGGGCAAAGTGTGTGTGGTAGTGGCATGGTGGAGGAGATCTGTTATGTTCTTTATGCATGTTTTCCCTAAGATAATTTTGTTTATGGGCTTGAACTAAGCACTAAGTACTTATGAAATAATGATGCATGCTCTATGTTAAGAAGAAGTATCTATGAAACGATGCATGTTTATGTTTAAAAGAAAAAAAATATGTCTAAAGTCTTCCGCTATAAGAAGTATATGTAGTCTTCCGTCATAATGTATGTTTGTACGATCGCGTCACGCGTCGTCCCTCCGGACCCCCTGGGAAAGGGTGGGCGTGACAAAGCCATGCCCACTGCTTATGACATGATGCTCAATCTCAAGGAGCTTTTCGGACACTAGAATCGGGTTGTTAGGCAAGAAGCCATGAGGAACTTGATGACGACCACCATGATCGAGGGAACACCCGTGAGAGATCATGTTCTCAAGATGATGGCTCATTTGAATGAGTTGGAAGTCCTTGGAGCTAAGATCAATGGGGAAACCCAGGTCGATATCATTCTCCAGTCTCTACCTAGGAGTTTCAAGCAGTTTCGCCTAAACTACAACATGAATAAGAGGTTGTATTCGTTGGCGGAGCTTCTGACAGAACTCCAAGCGGTAGAGGGGCTTTTTCGTCAGAGTGCTCAGGCTCAGGCCATGGTTTCCCAAAAGGTTTCTACTTCTAAGCCACAAAGGCAAGAAGAAGAAGAAACAAGGTGGGGCAAAGGTGGCGGGAGGATCTCAGGGAGGAGTGAAGAAGTCGAAAGGCAAGTGGTTCACTTGCAAGCAGACTAGACATTGGAAGAAGGACTGCCCCAACTGGAAGCAGAACAAAGGTATATCTTTTGGTCTAGTCATTAAAATATGTTTAGCGGTGTTATATACCGGCACCTGGTGTGTAGATACGGGAGCCACTGATCATGTCTGCAATACTTTACAGGGGTTTCAGGAAACCAGACAACTGGCTGAGGGGGAGATTACCATTTACTTGGGCGATGCTATGCTACGAAGGTAGCGGCTGTTGCAGTGGGAGATGATTATTTGTCTTTTGATAGAAATAAAACTTTGGTTCTGAGAAATTGCCTTTATATACCTTTATTTAGAAAGAATTTGATTTCAGTTTCTAAATTATTTTTGGATGGATATTCTTTTTCTTTTAATGACAGAGTTGTTATAAAAAGGAATAGGAAAATTATCTGTTATGGTGCATTGATAGGGAATTTATATACACTTGAACCAAAAGCTCCCACGATGCAAATAGAAGTAAATAACTCATCTTCTAAATCTAATAAGAAAAAAGAACATTCGAAATTGAACCAAACATATCTTCGGCATCTAAGGTTAGGTCATATTAACCTAAGTATAATTCAAAGGTTGATATCAGATGGACCTCTGGGTTCATTAGTGGTGGAAGATTTCCCAACCTGCGAATCTTACTTGTAAGGTTAAATGACCAAGAGGCCTTTTAAGGGCAAGGGGTATAGAGCCAAAGATGTGTTGGAATTAGTTCATTCTGATTTGTGTGGTCCTATGTCTATCCAGGCAAGAGGTGGTTTTGAATATTTCGTCTCTTTTATAGACAATTATTCAAGATATGGATATATTTACTTGATGCAGTGCAAGTCTGAATGCTTTGACAGGTTCAAAGAATTCAAGGATGATGTGGAGAATCGTCAAGGTAAAAGTATCAAGACACTACGATCTGATCGTGGTGGTGAGTACCTCTTGGAAGTGTTTAGGAATTACTTATCAGAGGCTGGGATTCAATCCCAATTTTTTGCATCTGGCACACCCCTGCAAAATGATGTAGCGGAGCGAAGGAATAGAACTCTTATGGAGATGGTTAGATCGATGATGAGTTATTCTGAGTTGCCAGATTCGTTCTGTGGGTATGCTCTGGATACGACAGTGTATATTCTGAACTTAGTACCATCTAAATCAGTGCCTTCTACTCCCACAGAATTGTGGAATGGGTGAAAGCCTAGTCTGAGACATTCGGATTTGGGGGAGTCCAGCACATGTGCTGAAGGTAGATGCTGGTAAGTTGGAACCTCGTACAGAAGTGCGCATGTTCGTTGGCTATCCTAGAGGAACGAAAGGTGGTTTATTTTATATTCCTAGAGATCAGAGGGTGATCGTTAGCACGAACACCATATTTCTAGAGTAAGACTATGTGATGAACCACAAGCCCATGAGTAAGATTGTTCTGGAGGAATTGAGAGGGGAAGTCACTACTTCAGTACCATCGGTAGAAGAGGATATACCACAAGTGACTGCACCGCGTGTCATAGAAGATACACAGGTGATACCTCGTCGTAGTGGGAGGGTTGTTAGACAGCCTGACAGATTTATATTCTTGGGAGAATCTTCTAATTTAGTCCCTGGCGAACATGAACCTGATCCCCAGATATATGACAAGGCAATCCAAGATAAAGATGCAGTTCTTGGCAAAGTGCAATGAATTCTGAGATAGAATCCATAGATTCAAATCAGGTCTTGGAGCTAGTAGAACCACCCAATGGTGTAAAAACCATTGGATGCAAGTGGATCTACAGAAGAAAGAGAGGAATAGATAGGAAGGTTGAGACCTTCAAAGCAAGGCTTGTTGCGAAAAGATATTCTCAGAAAGAGGGTATCGATTATGAGGAGACTTTTTCACCGATAGCCATGCTTAAGTCTATCCAGATTCTCTTATGTATTGCTACTCATATGGATTATGAGGTATGACAGATGGATGTTAAGACAACTTTCCTTAATGGAAGTCTTGAGGAAAACATCTATATGAAGCAACCAGAGGGATTCATTGCAAAGGGCAAAGAGCATCTTGTGTGCAAGCTTAATCGGTCTATTTATGGATTGAAGCAAGCTTCAAGATCTTGGAACATCCGCTTTTATAAGGTAATCCAGTCATATGGATTTATTCAAAGTCTGGATGAGTCTTGTGTATACAAGAGATGTGACGGAAACATAGTGGTATTTCTTGTACTATACATAGATGACATTTTGTTAATTGGCAACAATGTCAAGGTGTTATCGGACGTAAGGGTATGGTTGTCCAAACAATGTGATATGAAGGACTTGGGAGAAGTGGGACACATCCTTGGGATCAAGGTTATAAGGGATGGCAGGAAAAGGATGTTGTGTTTATCTCAAGCTTCAAACATAGACACCATTTTAGCTTGTTTTAGCATGCAGAACTCCAAGAAAGGTTTTCTACCTTTTAGGCATAGAGTTCCTTTATCTAAAGAGATGTGTCCTAGAACATCAAAGGAGATAGAGGAGATGAAAGCGGTTCCTTATGATTCAGCAGTAGGAAGCCTCATATATGCTATGCTATGTATGAGACCGGATATCTGCTTTGACGTTGGCATGGTTAGCAGATATCAGAGTAATCCAGGACAGGGATATTGGACTGTGGTAAAGCATATATTGAAGTACTTGAGAAGGACTAGGGATTATATGCTGGTATACCAGGCAGATCAATTACTCCCTGTGGTTACACAGATTCCAACTTCCAATCAGATAGGGATAACAGTAAGTCTACCTCAGGTTTTGTGTTTACTTTGGGAGGTGAAGTCATTGTATGGAGGAGTGTTAAGTAGAAATGCGTGGCGAACTTTACCATGGAAGCTGAGTATGTGGCAGCCTCTGAGGCAGCCAAAGAAGCTGTATGACTTAGGAACTTCTTGATGGACTTGGATGTGATTCTTGGTTTTCCCAGAACTATCACAATTTATTGTGATAACAGTGGTGCAGTTGCAAACTCGAAGGAACCACGAGCCCATAAGGCAAGTTAACACATAGAGCGCAAGTACCACCTGATATGAGAAATCGTAAAGTGAGGAGAAGTTGCTATGGCCAAGATTGCATTAGAGGATAACCTAGAAGATCCTTTCACTAAGGCCCTTCTAGCGAGAGCTTTTGATAGGCTTGTGGAGGGAATAGGAATCAGATGTATGGCTTTATGAGGACAGTATAGTCTTTTAGTATAAGTTGGAGATTGTTGGGATGTATACTGAAAAGTCTATCTTTTGCATGAACATATTTATTTTTTGAAATAAGAATCACATGATCATTGTTTGCATATTTATGGTTATGCATATTGTCTAATACATTACATTATAGATAACATGGTGTGTAGTGTCACACGAGAGATCATGTTATCAGTTCCATGTAGATTATAAGTAAAGGCTCACAACCGAGATGGTTTTGGACAAACCATTGGTATGATTGTAGTGTGATTTGGTATTGGTTTGTCTTGACCATATAATTACACTAGTACACTTTGTGTGTTTTGAGCAAGACCGACTTAGAGGTGATTCGATTTATTGCTTACTACATAATTGAATCAGACCTCGAATATTATGGTGTACATGCTCTTAATCCCGATATAATAACGGGCACATGTACTTAGTATTTATTTCTTTGATTTACCAATGGGTGAGATTTATAGAGTAAATCGATAGGCTCGGTAAGTTGGAAATAATATTATTTACATGGTGTGTCATTGATTATAGGAGAAAACCGTATCCTATATATTAGGATGATGATGTTCCCTTGAGGATCTCATAAGGTTCATCATGTAAACCCTGCAGGTGGACTTGGTCCGGCATAATGATAAGGTTGAGTGGTACTACTCATGGAGTTAGATGTTGATTAATTAATTGTCAAGAAATTAATTAATTGACGGACATTCGAGATCTTAAACATGGGGAGATATTTGTACAATTAATATATGGAGCCCATATTTATTTATGGGGGTTGGTGAGGTAGATCAATGATAATCCTCTAGTAGAAAGGATTATCATTAATGGATCGGACTTTATGTGGGCTAGATCCATTGGGTGGCCAAGATCCAACTCCTCCTCATGGTCCCTATTGTAGCCTATTAAAACCCTCATGAAGTCTAGATCCGATGGTGGAAAATGGAACTCTAGATCCGACGGTGGAGGTTAAATCTCTAGATCCGATGGTGGAGATTAAATCTCTAGATCCGACGGTTGAGATTAAATCTGTAGATCTAACGGTGGAGATTAAAAGGATGGTTAAGCCTTACTCTATAAATAAGGGCTAGGGCTTGGGCGGCAAGAAGAGTTATGAGATCATCCAATTAGGGTTAGGGTTTTTGGAGTTAGCTTGAGAGAAGAGGTGGGCGGCAACCCTAGGTTGTCTTCTTCCTATTGGGCGGCGGCAAGGCTTCTAGGTTTGGCTCTTCTTGGTTGGCGGTGCCTCACCCTGTCTCTCTCTAGGTTGGCCGACAACTCCTCCCTCCCTCTCTCTCTCTCTCTCTCTCTCTCTCTCTCTCTCTCTCTTTGGCTGGCGGCAACCTTTCTTCAAGGTTGGCTGATGCTCCTTCATCCACTCCTTGGTCGGCGGCAACATCAAGCTCCTTGGCTTGGTGGTCGGTCCTAGATAGGAGAATAAGTTTTATTTTATTCTTCCCTTTTTTCGGAGCGAGCAAGGAAGCGAAGAACGTGATCTAGGAGGCTTCGACTTTTGGAATATCGTCTCCCACACGACGTCCAAAAGGAGGAAGGACATACAATAGAAGACCTTGAGATAAACAAGAGGTATAATTCTTGTTTATGTATGTTTTCTTATTCTATGCATGTTGTATGTATTGTATATGGCTAATCTACTTGGACCCCGAAGACAAACACAAAAATCTGCGATCTATACATCATTTATTCCGCTGCTAATCAAAGATAAGAGGTAGGTTGCTTGAACAACAAGTTTGTTCAAGTGACCACTCTAATCGAATAGCACGATGATGGATCGGTTGCTTGGGTAATCCCTTTTTGTCAAGGATTAATTTTTTTAATCCGGGGACGTAGATGGGATCGCCGTGTACAAGCAACCGAGGTGGGAAGCGAAGCTTCGGATCCACAACCCGACAATTATGGTGGTGTATACTTGTATCTTTAGATGATATATTGTTGAATCTCATGAGATTTATGCTATATATGTATTATCTTTCATATTACCATTGAGTTTTATACTCATCACCATAGACCCTGGGTTTTTTTGTTGCCCAGGTAACAGGTAGAAGACTTGGTGACAGCTTGGAGCATCACTAGCTTATCTATCTCATCTCACTTCCAAGGCTATTGTGGTTATTTTGGTTTTCCATATCCTTTAGCTATGTACTTGGAGTTTATGTGGTGTTATGTGTTGTTGGACTTGTTTTGTTGGTGTACACATGTGTTGTGTCAGATTTTATGTCGGTACTTTCTTATTTTGTGGTCAGTCATACCGGTATGTATTGTTGTGAAGTTTGTTATTTCGTTGTGATGATTTCCGCTATGAGTTTGATATTATATGTATATCTGTTGTTGTGGTTGTAGCTGAAAGGCTTTGTATGAACAGGATATTGTGTCATGTACAGGGGAGGTATTGTCTGTTTTTCGACTCGGCATACTCTCGGGGCGTGACAACCTCAATCCTAAAGCTGGAGCAGAGGGGGCAGATGCGGACGAGGAGGCCTCTAGGGCGGGGAACTTGGAAGCAGGAGCGGTGAAAGCTTGCCACGACGCGGCGGTCGGAAGTTGGTCCCAGTGTGTTGCAAGTTGGGGACAAAGAAGGTTGGTTGTGGTCGGAGCCGAAGTGGTGACGACTCGTCGGGATGGGCGTAGTGTTCCGACGACGGAATTGCGGGTGAAAGCATCTCTATTTCTGCACACGTTCTAGATCCCAGCCACTATCTCAATCTCGATCTCGATCTCGATGATTATCGCGGTGGAGACCCAAGCTACGGCGGTGGCATGGCAGCAGGCACGCGCGAGGAGGTGACAAGCAGTGGGCGAAACTGTGGTGATTCGATGCGGGCAAGTCGCGACGGCAGGGGGACGTCGACGTGAGGAAGAGGAAGAAAAAAAACTAAGGTTTTATATAACTTAAACTTAGGGGACACAATCAATTTAATGATTGGATAAAATCGATTAGACTTAGTCAAAGTCTAATAAAATTAATTCAAAGTTTTTGATAAATATTTATTTAATAACTAAATTCTACTTTTGAAACAATCAACTTTATTACTGGATAAAGCTAATTAGACTTAGTCCAATCTGATAAAAGCTTATCCTGAAATTATCAACTAAAATACTAATAAATAACTAATTTACATTTAATAAAATAAATTAATTAATTCATTTTATTTATCTCATTTTTAAATTATATTATTATTATATTATATTATTTTAATTTTATTTAATTTGTTTAATTTGTTTTTTTTTTCAATATCTTACAATGAATGCATGAGTCTTAAATGCTCTCTCAACATAGAGAGAGTAAAAATAAAATTCTTACCCTGTACTCTAGTTGAATATGTAAGATCATCAATTTTACTAAAATTATTGAAAAACTTTGCACATACATCTATGCTAATAGAGTTTTTAAAATAAACTAGTTTCTCTAATCCGTAATGTGTTATGACTTCTATACTAGGCATGCATGAGTTATTAAAAAATTATCTACTAATGTATCTAGTTGGCATGTGAGTATAAAGGATGTTCTCAAATCTAATCCTATGCCCCTTAGTAGGAAACCTAATGTCCATGCACGGAGTCGATGACTCAACCTCAATGGCTCTTCATTTACCCCTAATTAAATTGTAACTATTTAATATTTATTGAAAAATAATTGAATTTAGGGTTTAGAATTATTACCTCGGCATTGTAGATAATATTATGAAGGAGATATGACAACCTAGATGGTTTGAAAGGCTGAAAATAAGGGTTTTGTGGTGGGATGAGATGGTGATGAGAAGATTTGGCGTTGCCCTAGCGCTGTTCTTATAGACGAAACAAAGATGATTGGAAGTAGTTAAGTCAACTTAATTAGAGTCGACTAGACTTGTTTCAGTTGACTATAATTAATTTTACTATTTATTGTGATGCCTAATTCTTATCTACCATCATATTTCAGTCGACTGAATTAGATTAATTCGGCTGGAGTCGTGTTTTACCTTTCTGAGTTTTAGAGGCAACTGAAATTGATTCAATCGACTATTGCCAAGTCGAATGGAAATGTTCCAGTCGACTGAATTCGGTTATTTTTAATTTTGGTTAATTTTTATGTTTAATTTGATTTAATTGATTTTATTAGGTTAATTTCGTTGATTCACTTAATTGATTTGACTTGATTAAGTTGGTTGGATTGAATTGATTAGATGATTAAGTTTATTTTAGTAAGTTAATCATGTTCTGTTTAGTAGGTTAATTAAGTTTAGTTTATTTGAGTAAGTTCCTTTAGTTTAGTTTTGGTAAATTTAGTTTAGATTAAGTAAATTAATTAGGTTTAGTAAATTGTATTAAACTAATTAAGCTTAATTAAATTCTAAATCATCTCACCCAAACTAGGTTTTCAATACATGTTACTCCTATGAGTTTTGCGAGATGAGGATTTCTTTTTATCTTAATTAATTTAATGAACAATTCTAAAGTTTTTAAACTTGTGTTAGATTTAAGCTTGGCTTGAGCTAGTCGAGTAAGTTTTTCTAGCATTGACTTCCAGGTTATGGTGAGGCACATGACCTTCTTGGATATCGGAGCAACGACTACTTCCTAGACAATATCAATGAAAGAATCAAGTACTTGATTTGCTTTGGACTATGCCTTGGTCTAACTAGTTAAAGACTTACTTAGTTTGCTTCGGTTAATTCCACTCGACTTAGTGCATCAGGTCGTGGCGAGGCACATGACCTTCTTGGATATTGGAGCAACGACCACTTCCTAGACATGTACTTTGAAAAGCTTCCCTAACTTACTATTAGTTCACTTCATTTTAGTATTAGGTTATTCAAGTTTAAACTACTTTGTTTCCTATCTAGTCCATTCTAAATTAAACAAGTAAAGTAAACTAAAATATGCAAGAATTTAACTAAACAAGGAAACAAGCAAAGTTTTATCTCCCCCCTAAGGCATAGCTAGGTTGAGTTTTGTTGACTAAGTGAACTTGACTCTTGGGAACCCAAAATTGATTTGGTCCAACTTGGTTGACTGAGGTAGACTTAGGAACCCATGCTTGGACTCGATTCCTAGCATTTCGGCTATGTAATGACATGTATGATTTATAGGAGGATCTAGTTTTGTGTCTGAGTCCGAACTTGTTGTAAATGGCTCACTGAGATCCAAGCATCATGTTGAGATACTTGGAACTCGAAGTGAACCTTTCCAACGATCTGGTTAGATCTTCTGTAAGGTATCAAAAATAAAATACCCCTTGTTAATAAGGAAATTATCTTATATATTTTTTCAGGAATTTTTAGAAATTTTTTGGGATTAAAATGGAAGTTTTATGGACATTCTATGGGGATAAAGCGGATAGTTTTTTTTAAAGTATGTTTAGACTATCTGCGATGGAGGGATTAATAGGTTAATTTCGCTAAGGTTTAGATATGCATAACCTAGGTTTCCTCCCTTATTTTTCCCCGACTCTTTCCTATTCCCGATCCTTCCAGTTTTCTCCCGATTTCTCACTGCCGCCTTTTCTTCGTCGAGCTCGAGGCGCCGTTGCCACCTAGGCCATTCCTGTGTCAGCACCTTCGACCTCAGTCGGACAACATCGCCGCTGCCTTCTTCCCTGCATGGTCGCAATTCGCCGCCATTCACCAGGAACCTCTCCACTGGACCCGCACAGATGCCACTCAAAGAATCGCCATCACTCGAGCCAACTCGAGCCAACTCGCTAGTCCCGATCTCCGCCATCCAACAAGCTGACCTTGCCTCCTGAAAGAAGAATCGTTAATCGACCTTCTCAGTGAATTAAATCTGAATTTGCTACCGTTTATCTCCGTTGCAATTCCTAGGGGAGCTGACAAATAACAGCTCTGCTTGATTCCCCCTGTGTTCAGCCATCACTGCATCTCATGACGGGTTGAAGGATGGGATCAGTTTGGGGACGATTGGTGCTGAGGTCACTACCGTCGAGTGTTCCCCTGATCTATGCCACTCGGTCAAGGTTGTGAAGATCCTTGTGAATCCAATTTGAGCTGTGGAAGTTCAATTGAAATAGGTGAGTTCAAATCTAGGTAAGTGTGGATTTGATTACGTGGTGATATGGATATTATGTTGTTGTTGTGTAGTTATTAGGTTGTTAATAATAGCTAATGGAGGAAGGTTGTTCCTTATAATGATCTAGTATATGTGATTCAGAAAATGGATAGATCACTTGATGGAGTGAGTAGGGAAGCTGAATTTGAATTGGAAGTGTAAGGTAAGCATAGATTGGTGTGGTTGTAGATCATATTGTGAGTTTGTATGTTGAATTGATTGATCAATGGAGTTGATGTAGGATTCGACTTAATTACTTGTTGTATGATTAGAACTTAATAGTAGTTTGTGTTATTTGTAGGGCTTGGTTACGAGCAAGTCCGCAGGCGTGATGATTTTTGCCACGAGTTTCATATCAGGTGGGTAATATCCTACCTTGGTCAGGTAGTAGATAAATCATGTGGATGATATTTATGTTGACAATATCTTTACCTTGACTCCACTCTAATTTAATCATGTGCTTGATACTTAGTCTTTGCACTTTGAGATATACTGTTGTTGTTATCTATCGTTCATCGTTGTTATAAATTACCAATGCTATGGTAGGTGGATCTTTAGATGCTTAACCATGGGTATGTAGCTGAGTATGGATGTTGATTTGACTCGGATCATCAGGAACAATCATCCGGGGGTGGATGGTGTCCATAATGTAAAGTTAGTGGTTGTATCATTTTATCTTTCGTTGTATAACTATTACAGATCATATGTTTGTACATGGTAGTGTGGGTTGTCGACGGTGTATTGCTACGGACTAGAAGTCCTAGCATGGTCTATTGTTAGTTGTATACAACTCTCTGAAGGATAGAGGGTGTGTTGTGGGTGTACGTATGTGTGGTTGTGCATTCATTCCATTTGCATGCATGCTAGCGACTTGGTCTCCCTTGCGGTTGAGAGGGTCGTCAGTCATTTTGCCTCCACAGTTACTCATCATAGTAGTAACTAGTGTGAGGGCAGTGCATTTGTTGTGTCGCACTCGGCCACTCTTGATAGTGGTAGTTGGAGTTGCGTGTAGTTGTCCTGGGTGTGTGACACTCGATCACTCATGGGTAGTGTCAGTCGGAGTGGCTAGAAGTAGGGACCCCCATTGTGTAGCTTATGTTGGTGCAACAATGCTCCAAGCATTTATATATGTTTTGATGTTTGGATAATCATCTAAGTTAGGCAATATCTTGTGATCTAATTGCGAAAATGTTTAAGTGACAGGGAAGTCCAAGTATGAGCTTGGCAAAGGAAGTCCAAGTATGATCTTGGCAAAGGAAGTACAAGGGATGGACTTGGCAGCGTAAGACCAAGCTTGTAGTCTTGGCAGTGTAAAGTCCAAGTGAACCTTGGCAAAGGAAGTCCAAAGTAAAGTCTTGGCAGCGTAAGTCCAAGCATTTGGCAACCCAAGACATGACGAAACCGAAGGAAGCTCTTGGAAGCAAAGCGCAAAGGATGAACAAGTCGCGGACTCGGAGGGATCCTGAAGGCGCAAGGCTTATTGAGGAGCTAGAAGGTTGAGTCTAGGTTTAGGGTATAAAATCAAGTATGAATTACTCATACTTGATGAGTATCGATCGAGTCGATGTATCGATCGGCGTCAGTCGCGTTTGGTAGTCGGTGAAACCTAACCATCGATCAAGCCTTGGCAAGCAGCCGATCGATATCGTGATTAGTCGATCGCTAAGGAATCGATCGATTAAGGGAATATCGCAGAATCGCGACTCATTGCGCCTTGATCACTCGACTGATCACCCCATCAGTCGACTGATGGAGGGATCAGTCGACTGATCACCTGGCCGTTGGAAATTACGGCTACGAATCTCCACGGAGATCGCATTCAGTCGTTGGCCGGCAATGCATCGATGGTAAGCATCACGATCGATCGCTCAACGGGAAAACAACCTCTTCTATAAAAAGGGGCCATGGGGAGCTTGGTGAAGCTAGTGCTCTTGCTCCCAACTACACCTACGTGCTCACCAAGCTTTCCAAGTGTTTTTAGCAATCCAAAACCTCCTCTTCTCTAATCCTAATCTTCCATCATTGTAAAGAAGAGGAGTGCATTGTAAGATAAGGTTTCTCCACCTTGGTTCATCCAAAGGAGGTTCTAGTGAGGATTGATTAGGGCTAATCCACCTTACGGATTGCCGTGGAGTAGGAGCGTCATCTCCGAACCACGTTACATCGGGTGTTAGCTTTGTTTCTTGCTTTTGTTTGTGCTTATATTTGTATTGCTTCCGCTAACGTTTTTGTAGAAAGAAAGAAAGGCTAATCACCCCCCCCCTCTAGCCATTCCAAGGGTCCTAACAAGTGGTATCAGAGCCCGGATAGCTTGGAAGATCTCACCATCAACCAAGACATCAATGACTCTTCAAGAGGGATATAGCACCACCAAGCTACCGCTCTTCGACGGGAGTCATTTTGTGTATTGGAAAGGTAGGATGAAGTACTATCTTATGAGTAATATTGAAATTTGGCATAGCATTGTAGATGGCTTCGAGGAACCGGTGGATGAACATGGAGACCTTATTCCAAGCAAGGATTGGACAAGGGAAATGAACCGCAAATTCGAATCAAATGCCAAGGCGGTACTCACCATTCAATGCGGCATTACCATGGAGCAACTCAACAAGGTGGGGCCTTTCGAATCCGCCAAGGAGCTATGGGAAAAGCTCATTGAGCTAAATGAAGGTTCCAAGGAGTCAAAGAGGGCCAAGAAGGACCTACTAATTGGACAACTTCAAGCCTTCCAAATGAAGATGCATGAAACCGTGAGTCAAATGCATGGAAGGTTCAAAGAAATTGTTAACGGACTCCATATCATAGGTGAGCGAGTTGACAACCGGGATTTGGTAAGGTATATTTTACAAGCATTTCCTAGAAATTCTTTATGGACTTCTATAGTTGATGCCATTAAGGTAACTAGGGATCTTTCGCAAATTAAAATTGATGAACTATTTTGTGAGTTTGAATTGCATGAACAAACTAACATGTCTTCTAAGGAAAAGAGCTTAGCTCTATTTGTTGAGAAGAAAGAAAAGAAGAAGAAAGAAAGGAAAGAGGTGTCATCTTCATCCGAGTCGGAGCGTGAGTCAAGTAGTGACGAAGATTCGGCTAGTGAGATGACCCATTTCGTCAAGAAGTTCCTTAGAAAATCAAAGGAATTCAAGAATAGAGATGCAAGAAAGGGGTCCCATTCTTCAAGAGGTAAAAATAGTGGTAATTCAAGTTTTAACAATAATGTGATTTGCCATGCTTGCAACAAGAAGGGGCACATAAAGCCGAATTGCCCGGAGCTAAAGAAGAAGGAGGAAAAGGAAAAGAAAAAGAAGGACAAGAAGGAGGAGAAGAAGAAGGAGGCCATGGTGGCTCAAACCACATGGGACACACCAAGTGTTGAAGACTCTTCCTCCGATGATGAGCTTTGCCACATCACACGCCATGTGGCACTCATGGCACTAGAAGATGATTCGGGCACATCAAGCCAAGAAGATTCCTCAAGCGATGAATCGTCATCTAGTGACGATGAGGTAATGAACTCTCCCAAGGTTAAGCTCCTTTATAAATCAATTGCCTATCTTCAAGAAGCTCTAGATAAGTCTAAATCTAAGGTTAAGAGCATGAAGGTAGAACTAAAGGCTATTAGAAATGAAAAACCTTCACATGTTGATTCTTGCATGCTTAAGGAAGAAAATGACAAACTTAGGGATGAGGTTAGTGAATTGAAAGCATGTTTAGAAAAATTTTCAATTGGCTCAAAGTGTCTTGATATGATTCTTAGTAGGCAAAGAGCGGTTTATAACAAGGCCGGTTTAGGATATAAGCCAAAAGAAAAAGAAGTTGCTTATATTTCATTGATTAATAGGAAAGCAACCATTAAGGGAAAAGATAAGAAAGCATGGGTACCTAAGAAGTTTTTACTTAATGTTACCGGTCCAAATGTTTGGGTACCAAAAGCTTGTGTTTTTTATGTGATTTAGGTAGGAGAGCGAGGTATGTGGATTGTGGATAGCGGTTGCTCAACACATATGACCGGGGATGTGAGCAAGTTCTCCACAATTAAATATGTGAAGAAGGGAGCGGTGTCCTTTGGGAATAGTGGAAAACTCAAGATATTAGGTAGAGGTACAATTGAGGTATCCCCCAAGATTGTCATTCACAAAGTTTTACTAGTGGAAAATATGAAATTCAATTTATTAAGTGTTAGTCAACTTTGTGATGCAAACTATCATGTCTCCTTTGAATCCTCTAAATGCATGATTAAACATAAGGAATTAAATGATTGTATGTTAGTTGGATATAGGAAATCAAATATCTATTATGTTGATCTTTCATATGCTTCTAATGTTTCTACTAAGTGTTTTGTTGCAAAAGAAGAGGAAAGTTGGCTATGGCATAGAAGATTGGGGCACATCAACATGAAAAACATAGCCAAGGTAGCCAAGATGGAGTTGGTCAAAGGGCTACCAAAGATCAAGTATGTCAAGAACAAATTGTGTGATGCATGCCAAGAAGGAAAACAAACAAAGGCATCACACAAAGGTAAAACTCTAACTAACACCTCTTTACCATTAGAGTTATTGCATCTTGACTTGTTTGATTGCCATAGTACTCCATCTTTAAATGGTAATAAATATTGTTTGGTTATAGTAGATGATTTTTCTAGGTATACTTGGGTCCACTTTATGAAACATAAGGATGATACCTTAGAAATAATCATAGGATTTAGTAAAAGGGTTGAAAATGAAAAGAGTCTCAAAATCAACCGAATCCGTAGTGATCATGGTGGTGAATTTGAAAACATAAAATTTTCACAATTTTGTTTAGAGCAAGGGTACAAGCATGAGTTCTCTTGTCCTAGAACACCCCAACAAAATGGGGTGGTGGAAAGGAGAAATCGTGCCCTACAAGAGGCGGCTAGGACTATGCTTAATGCATATTCTCTACCTAGCTACTTGTGGGCGGAAGCGGTTAATACCACTTGCTATATCCAAAATAGGGTTCAAATCCATAGGTTTTTAGGAAAAACACCATTTGAATTATGGAATGGGACTATACCCACAATTCATTATTTCAAAGTATTTGGATGTAAAGTTTATATTCTAAACACCAAAGATAACTTAGGAAAATTTGAATCTAAAGCGGATGAGGGAATCCTAGTTGGATACTCATCCACAAGTAGAGGGTATAGAGTCTACAATAAGAGAACCAAAGGGATTGAGGAGTCTTCCAATGTTCAATTTGATGAAAATACTAGTACCTACCCTAGAAAGTCCTCCATTGATAAGGATATTAATGACAATAATCAAGACATTACCCAAAAACTTCAAAATTTGACCATTAGAGGTAATGATCAAGGGGGAGGAAGAGGAGACTCCGATGATGAAAGAAGGGTGGAAGATAACAATGATCAAATTGAAACCCCTTCTAGAAACCTAAGAATTCATCAAGATCATCCACTTGACCAAGTAGTAGGAGATCTATCTCAAGGAGTAAGAACTAGGTCATTTCATAGACCTCCTACTAGTCAAGTTGCTCTTATCTCATAAATTGAGCCCAAATAGATCAATGATGCATTACATGATCCGGATTGGATTTTGGCAATGCAAGATGAATTGGCTCAATTTAAGAGAAGTCAAGTGTGGGAATTAGTACCTAGACCCAATGATAGCACCATAATTACTACAAGATGGGTCTTTAGGAATAAGCTAGATGATCAAGGAAATATCACTAGAAATAAGGCTAGGTTGGTTGCTAGGGGATTCAATCAAGTTGAGGGGCTTGACTATGATGAGACTTATGCCCCGGTTGCAAGGTTAGAATCTATTAGGATTCTCTTAGGGTATGCTTCCTACATGAGATTTAAACTTTACCAAATGGATGTTAAATCGGCATTCTTAAATGGTTTTATTAAGGAGGAAGTATATGTAGAGCAACCACCCGGATTTGAGAACATAGATTATCCAAATCATGTATGTAAGCTTAGGAAAGCATTATATGGGTTAAAACAAGCTCCCCGGGCATGGTATGAAAGATTGTCATCCTTCTTAATTTCTAAGGATTTTAGAAGAGGCCAAGTAGATCAAACTTTGTTTATAAAGTCAACATTAAAAGATATATTCATAGCCCAAGTATATATTGATGATATCATTTTTGGGTCAACAAATGATGATCTTCTTCAAGACTTTATAAAAAATATGGAAAATGAATTTGAAATGAGTTTGGTTGGAGAGCTTACCTTTTTCCTAGGTTTACAAGTCAAACAAACCAATGAGGGTATTCATATTTATCAAACCAAATATGCAAATGAAATGATCAAGAAATTTGGTTTGGAAAATGCCAAAATTGTAACCACTCCTATGGCCACTAGCACTAGGATAGATAGTGATCATGAAGGTAAATCAATTGATCTTAAACTTTATAGGAGTATGATTGGTAGCTTACTATACCTAACCGCTAGTAGACCCGACATTTTATTTGCGGTAGGTATGTGTGCAAGATACCAATCTTGTGCCAAAGAATCACATTTGGTAGCCGTCAAAAGAATATTAAGATATATTAAAGGCACCCTAAATGTAGGACTTTGGTATCCTAGGACTAAGTCATTTGAATTGCTTGGTTATACCGATTCCGATTATGCCGGGTGCAAATTGGATAGGAAGAGTACTAGTGGTGGATGTCAATTTCTTGGGTCCTCCCTAGTTAGTTGGAGTAGTAGGAAGCAACATTGTGTTGCTTTATCAACCACCGAAGCCGAATATGTGGCTATGGGTGGTTGTGTAGCTCAATTACTTTGGATGAGACATACTCTTGTGGACTATGAGCTACACTACTCTAACATTAAAGTTTATTGTGATAATGTGAGTACCATCAACTTGATCAAAAATCCGGTACATCACTCTAGGACCAAGCACATTGAAGTGAAACATCACTTCATAAGGGATCATGTGGCAAGAGGGGACATTGAACTTAATTATGTAGAATCTAAGTCCAACCTTGCCGATATCTTCACCAAAGCTCTTCCCGAAGCCGAATTTTCATCATTAAGGAGAGAACTTGGTATGTGCTTTGTAGAGTAAAATTCTAGGTTTGCATGATCCTATACTTATATAGCTTCTTTATACCTTGATGCATCTCACAAAAGCTTTAAGAAACCTTGATTTTTGTATTGAAATACTTAGAAACATGTGAGATGATAGGGAAGGTGTACTTGGCTCATCATGCTTGTTATGATGCATTACTATGAGCCAATGACATACCTAGAGACATAAAAACCTTATGGACCAATCATGGGGAAGACTTGTATTCAAGTAATGAATACATAGCTCAAAGAACATGGTTGGAAATTCCAAATAATATGTATTTTAAATTATGTTCATTATATTTTGAAAAATAGTTTTCAAATGGAACACAAAAGTGATACAAAGTTTGCAAAATCTTTAGAACTTTTGATAGGTTCCAAGTTTGTATCAATCTTGTAATCTGGAAAATATATATTTTTTAAATTATTTTTCCTTGATAAACTATGATTTCAAAATGTGTACGCAAAATTTCGTGATTTTTTGAGATTTCTGGAATTTCTAAGATTTGATTTTGAGTCGAAAGGTCAAATTTCGATTCGTGTCCGAATAAACTCCATTTTCTTATATTTGGTGTATCTTTGATGTCCTAACACTATAGTATGATAAAATTGCGTATGAACAAGTTTTAGGACTAATTAATGCAGTGTTTTAGGGGGAGGTTTCATAAATTATATCTTTTTCATCCCCAAAACCATTGTTGGTGCAAAGTTAGGACTTTATTTTTGAAATTCTTTGCTTCAACTATTGTTTACACATTATAAAGCATATCTTGGATTAAGGGGGAGCTTACTTTCTATCTTATGCCTTCGTCCAAGATCCAACACCTTTAATTCTTTCATTTTTGAATCCTTCTCTTTTTGATGTATGTCAAAGGGGGAGAAGGAGTGTTTTAAGTTATAATTCATATTATGTGAGTACTTTTAAAGACCTAACTTAAATGATTGTCAAACATCAAAAAGGGGGAGATTGTTGGTGCAACAATGCTCCAAGCATTTATATATGTTTTGATGTTTGGATAATCATCTAAGTTAGGCAATATCTTGTGATCTAATTGCGAAAATATTTAAGTGACAGGGAAGTCCAAGTATGAGCTTGGCAAAGGAAGTCCAAGTACGATCTTGGCAAAGAAAGTACAAGGGATGGACTTGGCAGCGTAAGACCAAGCTTGTAGTCTTGGCAGTGTAAAGTCCAAGTGAACCTTGGCAAAGGAAGTCCAAAGTAAAGTCTTGGCAGCGTAAGTCCAAGCTTGTAATCTTGGCGGTGTAAAGTCCAAGCATTTGGCAACCCAAGACATGACGAAACCGAAGGAAGCTCTTGGAAGCAAAGCGCAAAGGATGAACAAGTCGCGGACTCGGAGGGATCCTGAAGGTGCAAGGCTTATTGAGGAGATAGAAGGTTGAGTCTATGTCTAGGGTATAAAATCAAGTATGAATTACTCATACTTGATGAGTATCACGATCGATATCGATATCGATCGGTCAGTCGGCGTTCGACCGAGTCGGTGAAACCTAACCATCACCGATCGCCGCGCAGAGCGATCGATCTCGTGATCGATCGCCAAGGAATCATCGGTGATTAAGGGAATATCGCGCACGCAATGACACTCGATCGCCTTGATCACTTGATCGATCACCCCATCACCGATGATGGAGGGATCGATCGTGATCACTGGCATCGTTGAGATTGCGGCTACGAATCTCCTCGCGAGATCGCGTTTAAGTGGTTGGCGGCGGATCGTCCGATGGTAAGCATCGGTCGGATCGATCAAGCCAACGGGAAAAACAACCCCTCTTCTATAAAAAGGGGCCATGGGGAGCTTGGTGAAGCTAGTGCTCTTGCTCCCAACTACACCTACGTGCTCACCAAGCTTTCCAAGTGTTTTTAGCAATCCAAAACCTCCTCTTCTCTAATCCTAATCTTCCATCATTGTAAAGAAGAGGAGTGCATTGTAAGATAAGGTTTCTCCACCTTGGTTCATCCAAAGGAGATTCTAGTGAGGATTGATTAGGAGCGTCATCTCCGAACCACGTTACATCGGGTGTTAGCTTTGTTTCTTGCTTTTGTTTGTGCTTATATTTGTATTGCTTCCGCTAACGTTTTTGTAGAAAGAAAGAAAGGCTAATCACCCCCCCCCTCTAGCCATTCCAAGGGTCCTAACAGCTTATAGCTCTTTAGCTTATCGCTACTTCTTTATACTGCCCACTCGACCACTTGAGAGCAATGGTTGTTATTGAGTTGAGACAATTGTCATATCGTGACACCTAGGCCACACTGGGGTCGTGGTAGCGAGTGGGGTGTGCAGGCATGACCATGCATTTGCATCATGACAATACTTGTTGTATTGTTGCATTTGTTTATGCTATGATTACTGTATTTTATTGTACATCATCTTGAATGTTATTTGCATGATCTATACTGTTGTGTGTGGGATACTAGTGTATGACTTGGACCAGCTTGTTGTACGCCTATGGCCAGTGTCATGATGTTGTATAGGACTGACCAGGTTTGATGATGTTGTTTATAGGTTAATAGGGCATTGTGTTGATTACATGCTTAGTCTTGTTCATTCATGTTGTATTTTTTATATGGTAGTTTGTGTGTTCAGGTTATACGAGTTGTATCGTTGCAAATCTTCAAGTATGTCAGTACATTACGTTATGTACAGTTGATCACTTTGGTATATGCACTGATTAGTATCATAATGATAGCTTCGTCTGTTTCTCTTAAGACCGTAAACTTGTTGATCTCCCTCGGTATACCTATTCATTTCCATTTGTATACCTGTTGCTCTTTGTTCTTTATATTTGTTGTTCATGCACTAATTGTTATATTACCACAGACCCTAGTTTCCTGCCACCAAGGTAATAGGTAGAAGATTCCTTAGATACTTGGAGCTCCGCCAGCTGATCCCATCTCACACCAAGCATTTGGAGTTTAAATCGTATTTGTTCTGCTATTGTGTTTTGTATTGTAGTCATGTATGTGAGGAGTTGTATTTGGCTTTTATGTTGCTTTTGGTTTTGATCATATTTTGTTTAGTGCGTAGAGTCGCATCAGTGCGCATTATTGTGTCTTTGTGGTTGTGTTCATTTGTTGGTCATTTTATTATGTTGTGTGGTGGTGGTCGAAAGGCTTTGTATTAACAGAGAATTGTATCACATATAGGAGAGATGCTGTCTGATTTTCGGGCTCGGCATACTCTCGGGGTGTGACATATTCTACTTGCCTTTTTAGGACTGAAATCTCTTCCTCAAGCTTGGCAACTTGAGTTGAGTCTCTATCCTTAGTTTGGCAAGTCGAAGTCTTCGAGTTGACTTGCACCTTAAGTAGTTGAACTTCCATAAAAAGCGAGTCAACTCAATTCTCGAACTTAGCTAACTTCCTAGCTAGGCATGTACTTATATTGTACAACTTATCTTCTGTTGGACTCAGGATCGGACTCGTACTCGGAACTTAACTCGGCTCCAGAGGTTGAATTGGCCATGAATGCCACGAAGCTTCTCTTCGTGTCTTCTGCGTCGAACTCATCTGAGGATTATTCGTCCCAAGTTGCCTTAAATGTTTTCTTCTTCTTTTCCTTATTTGGTTTTTCTTCCTTTTTTAGATTCACACACTCAAATTTGTATTGTCCTTTTTTATTGCACTCGTAGCAGGTCACTTCTGATCAGGGTCTCGGTTTGTTGTCATGACTCTCCTAACATCATTCTTCGTAAACCTCTTTCTTCGGTTGAACATCTTCCGGACCATGTTTACGATTTCTTCTTCTTCATTTGGGTCTGACTCCGACTCGTCTTTGGACTCACTTCTCGCTTTTCGAACCTGCCACTAAAGCAATACCATTCTCAGTTTGACCTGAGTTAGCGTGTTCGTGTAGTTCAAGTTCACAAAATAATTCATCTAGTCTAATTGTGGAAAGATCCCTGGAAACCTTATAGGCATCGACAATGAATGCCCATAAAGCGTTTCTCAGGAATGTCGTAAGTGTATACCTAATTATGTCCCTATTTTCTATTTGGTGTCCTATTTATTAAATGCAATCCATTTAAAATGTCTTTTATTCTCGAATGAAGTTGACTAGCATTTTTATTTTCGTTCATTTTACAATTAAATAATTTATTTAGTAACATGTCCCGTTTAGCTTTCTTAGTGTCATTTGTACCTTCATGCAATTCAATTAATTTGTCCCATAATTCCATAGAGTTTTTGAATGGACCAACCCTATTGAGCTCTTCTTTGGTAAGTCCGCATTGCAAGGTGTTAAACTCCTTGTAATCAACTTGAGCTCGTTTTCTAACGTCCGCTGTCCATTTTTTTTGTTCTAACAACTCACCCAAGTTGTGTGCCGGAGATACGCACCATTTCCTAATCGAAAACCAAACCTCTAGGTCAGTTTTCAAGTAACACTCCATTCGTTTTTTTCAATAGGAAAAATCCTCTCCGTTGAAGATAGGAGGGCAAACGGTGCTATATCCTTCTAAGTGTGACATTCCTAAATAAATATTTTAATAATAAATTTTAAATTAAAGTTGAGAATTATTTCTAGAGTTATTTAAATTAAATAATATTGTGTAAGAATTAAATTTATACTAAGTGCACAAATTAATGAAAAATTTATTCTATGTTAAAAGCAAAATATATTCTAGAATAAAAATTAAAGTAAGACTAGAAATTATTTAAAAATTAATCTAATACAGACAATTAATTAAATTTAATCTAAATGCAGAAAATTAATTTGATTATTATAAAATATAGAAAATTAATTTAATTATTCTAAAATACAGACAATTAATTTAATTATTCTAAAATACAGAAAATTTAATTAATTATTCTAAAATAAAAAAATTAATTTAATTATTCTAAAATATAGAAAATTAATTTAATTATTATAAAATACAAAAAATTAATTTAATTATTCTAAAATACAGAAAATTAATTTAATTATTTTAAAATGTAGAAAATTAATTTAATTATTCTTGTGTTGGAAAATATTTAAAAATTATTATAGTGCTGAAAAAATATTTAAAAATTATTTTAGTATTGGAAAAATATTTAAAAATTATTCTAGTGTTGGAAAAATAAAGAAAATTATTCTAATGCTCTCAATGGTGGTTGCACCAAATTCGGAGTTCCCTCGCTCTGATACTAATTGTAGGATCGCAATACTCCAAGAGAGGGGGTGAATCTCAGAGGTTATAATTTTCTTTAAAATTTAAAAACATATTTTAATATTTTGAAATTAATTAAGAGTATGCAACAATAATAAAAAAAATGGAGACAATTTCTTTTACTTAGTTCACAACTCTAACTGGGTTGCTTCTCCAAGGCTCATATCTCTTCCGAGAGCTACCTCGATGGGCAATTACTATATACTCTCTGACTCAAGAACTCTCGACTTCGAAGGGTTTCACTTTTTACAAAAGTAATAGATGGGTAACACACTACCCTCTCTTGATGTTAAGTACACAAGCAAAAATAAATACAGGAATTAAGAGCTAATTATACCGACACTAATAGGATCTTTGAAGTAGGCACGGAGTGTCGGGAAAGCATCTTTATGTGGAACGAAAGCTCTTTATGGACGAGAATGAATAGATGCAGCACTTCGACGTAGTAGTTTTGTTCTAGTTAGAGTTGGTCGAGCATTTGTTTTATAAACCTTTTCCAGTAGACTCCATATCAGCCCGTCGATATGGAACTTCTATCTTCCAGTTGACTGAATACTCTCCAATCGACTCCAGGTCCATTCAGTCGACTTATCCCTGCAAAACGAGATTAGCACAAATAGATAAAATCAAATATGATAACAGTAGTAATACTGCTCGATCTCGACTATTAAATCCCACATGAACTTTCCGTCGGATCGACGCCTAGTTTTGTCACCTACAAAGGACTCGGCCTCACCTCTCCACTCGAGGTTTATCTGTTGACTACCTGCCGGACTTACCATTCATGATGTCACGCCCCGAGAATATTCCGAGCCCAAAAAATGAATAGCATCTCCCTGTACGTGATACAAATCTCTGTTGATACAAAGCCTTTCGGCCACAGTCACACAACATAATGAAATGACACTACCAAATATTACAACCACAAAGACACAAAGATGCACACCTGTGCGACACCCTACACAAAATATGATCAAATCCAACATCCAAACCAAAACCATAATAAAAGCCAAATAAAACACTTCACACACATGACTATAATTCAAAAATAGTAGTGGAACAAATATGAACTAAACACCAAATGCTCGGTGTGAGATTGGATGAGCTGACGGAGCTCCAAACATCCTAGGAATCTTCTACCTATTACCTGGGTGATAGGAAAACTCAGGGTCAGTGGTGATGAGTATAAAACTTAGCGCTAAAGAATAGATAGTGCATGGACTAAATAAATGCAAGGAGATCAACAAATATACAGTCTAAAGGTACAACATATAATCACCAATATAATATAACCCATGCATATACTAAGAAAGATCAACTGAACAACATAAGGTACTGACATACCAGAAGATCTGCAATGCTATAACTCAAACCACCTGAGCATATATACTAGAATATGACACATACAATATGGAAGAACAACACTACCTCTGTAATCAACAAACTTCCATAGGGATGTTCTATAACAAATACAACAACGTATCTGGTCCATCCCATACCACATCATGATACTAGTCAAAGGTGTACAAAAATCTGACCAACTCGTACACTGGTATCCCACACACAACCAACATAGAATATGCAAATAACATGCAAGATAATGTATAACCAAATGCAGCAAACATAGCACGAAAAATGCAACAACACAATAAACATATAACTCACACACACACACACACACACATATATATATGCAAATGCCCTCACACATGACAATGGAAATGCATGGTCATGCCTATGCACCTCACTCGCTACCACGACCCCAGTGTGGTCTAGGTGGCACGACATGATAACTGTCTCAACTCAACAACAGCCACTGCTCTCGAGTGGCCGAGTGGGTAGTATGACTAAGTAGCGATAAACTAAAGAGCTATAAGCTACACAATGAGGGTCCCTGTTGTTGGTCACTCCGACTGACACTACTAATGAGTGGTCGAGTGTCACACACCAAGAACAACTACATGTCACTCCAACTACGACTATCAATAGTGGCAGTGTGCGACACAAAAAATAAACTGCCCTCACACCATTTACTACTACCATGAATAACCGTGGAGGAAGGATGACTGACGACCCTCTCAACCACAAGGGAGACCAAGTCGCCAGCATGCATGTAAATGGAATGAATGCATAACTACACACATACATCCACAACACACTCTCTATCCAACAGAGAGTCATACACAACTGACAGTTAACCATGCTAGGACCACTACTCTATAGCAACCCACTTTCAACAATCTACCAAACACAAATCCATAATCTATATTAGATACACAATGTAAAGGCATATATCATGACAATCCACTCCACATACTGACAACAACCCACTTATCTATGCATTGATGGCCAAATCCACCATCAAAATCATCACCATCAAAATCATCACCAAACCCCAAATGTAGCATGATGAATAAAGCTGAACCCACAATTGTGCCCTAGTAACATGCACTTAAATGAACCTCTACAGGTCAACTTACAATAGAGTCTATAATCTATAACAGTGATGAACGTACTGTAAAATAATGATAATGCATCTCAAAGTACAAAGACTAAATAATAAGCACATGATTAAATAAGAGTGGAGTCAAGGTAAATGTATCGTTAACATAAATATCATGCATAAGATATATAAACTACCTGACTAGGGTAGGAAATTACCCACCTAATATGAAGATTGTACTGATTGTCTCAGCATCAACAAGTCTATCTCAAATCAAAGTCCTAGTCCGATACAATTACCACCAGCTCCTGAATCTACTTAAACAAATATGATCTGCCTCAATCAATCGGACTAAAAAACAAATCCTTATTTCAATAATCCAAAACAACTTGAAATCACAATATACGAATATAGCTAAGTACCAACACGATCTAATGTCGTAATAACATCCTACATCAATCTTAACCCATAAGTTAACCATTCATTAAGCTACACATTATTTACTTAATTGAACTTATCATTCTCAGAATTATATATATATACTATAGTCTATCTCAATCTCCATATAAACTAACTATGAATCTAATTTGAAATCATAATACTCAGATTCAAGCTTACCTAGTCTCATTTTAGTCGTCAACAATGGATCTGGAATAAGGCCTATTGGTAATTGGGATCAACCCTAATCAGGTTACCTTTCTTCCATAACAATCACAGAGTATCATAGATAAGTTATCAATGAATTGAATGAACATCAACAACCTTTCACAAATCATCTTCATCACCTGCCATTTACCCCAATCCTATCTAAATCTGCCTCATTAAATCCACAATTAAGAAATAGAATGATGGCTAAGGGAATACTCATAGATAGGAAGCAAAATCACAAAATTAGCTGCACATCCGTTGTTTGTGGGGAGAATGAAAATGATCAGATCATTAATACCCATTTACTCTTGCCCGCTCACTCCAAAAATCCCTTGGCCGAGCTCCCAGGACTACAAAGGAAAACAGCCACACTATGATGTTAGTGTCGGACGAGATGGAGAAAAGTTCCGGTAGTGACAATAAGGCGACATCAGGCGAAGGCAGGTCAATGTAGGATCTCTGGCGACGATGTGGCGGCGAAGATCGGAGGATGAGAAGAGGCGGCAATGCTAAAATCGGCATTGGCGATGACAAATCTGAGCTGTTGCGGTGGAGATTAGGAAGAAGAGACGCTGAGCACCTTTGATCGGTGAATAGAGGAAGAAGTCGGCGATGGGAGGTCGGGCATGGGAGATTGAGGGGAGGTGCGATCGGGAGAAACGAGTGGCGGTGGAGAAATAGGTATCGGGGAAGAAATGGGAAGGAATCGGGATAACTAAACATAGGTATAGGTATTTAAACATTAGGTTAATTACATTTATTAACTCTCTTAAACAGGTCCTACCAATGCCTATTTATTTTATCCCCGTGAAAGATTATAAAATTTTCCTTTAAATCCAAAAAAATTTCAAAATATTCTTGGAAAATTATATAAGATAATTTCCTAATTAACTAGGGTATTTTATTTTTCCAATATCTTACATTTCCCCCACTAATAAAAATTTGATCCATAAATTTCCAACTCAAGTATAATGAGTAAGCAATGCCACATTGCTCAACTCAAGTACTTGAAGAAAGAATCATACATCTCAAGTAACTAAGTGGGAATATTGACAACCTCTAAAATCTATCATGCATGCCATCCTCAACTCTTCTAAAGTATGAACAGTTCATTCATATTGACCATCTATCAAAAGGTAAATAATCGTACCAGAGTGGAGCTCTATATCAGTGACATGTTGGAGACTTTTCCAGGGTTTGTGAGGTGAACCGTGAATCTCTATCAGATATGATATTCAAGGATACTCCATAAAATATGGAAATCTCCTTGCAATATAAATCTATCAAGCAATCTATCAAATTCATCTTACGGATCGGAAGGACATGAATAGACTTAACTAATCGATCATCGATTACCCCAAATCGCATCAAGTCCTTTCCAAATTCTAGATAATCTCCCAACACAGTCCATCGTACTGAGCTCCCACTTTCATCTCGGTACACAAACTTACTAATCACTAGTATTCCACTTTACTTGTTGACATCAAACTATGAAATCAACCTTGACCTACATGTCATTCCACCAATAAGAACATTTTAGAACTCGCTATTTTCGGATACACTCTGAATACATCACTAATCTCGAATGACGAGCCTCCTCAATCAACTCGTCCTGAAACTGAAATAACTTTGGGTCATAGTCTTCCTCGAAGATGAAGAATCTCTCTATCATCGCAACTGAGATCTGTCTGCTATCCTGAATCAAAAGTAACTCTTCCTAAATCTGATACAACTTCGGAAACCACTATCCTCCTCAAAAACATAGAATTATTCTCTCATAAGAGAAATCTTCTATCCAAAATTCACTCTCTCTTGTTATATCTATCCGTGTTCTAGCAACTCTATGCAGCTACCCAGCAGCTAGCCAAACTCCATATGCATTTCTGCTCCATACATCTACAATTCCTCAACTGTCGTAAGCCCTAATATGTCCCATTCAACTGCGTCAGAATCACTCTGATCCATGTAATGATGCATTTGCATACAATATCCTTCCATCCACCCCGGAAAGATTAACTAATACTCATGCAAAAGTTAACCACCATCTAGGTCCTAAAAACTAGGTTCACAAGCTTTTGGCCAAGTGAATTCTATCACCTTCTTGATCCAATAAGTCAGTAATATAGTATCGCTAGAGCATCTTATGGTAATAACCAAATCCATTCAAGGAAACCACCACCTACAGTGGCCGAGTGCACAACTCCAACTACCACCATCAATAGTGGCCAAGTTACACAACTCTAACATCCACAAACTGATCCAACTGCTTCCAGGATATTCGATTCCTTAAGTCTATGGATGACTAAATCATTAAATAAGTCTAACAATATTATCAAAAGCTCATAAAATTCATACTAAGTATGACATCGTCTTCTACACACCCGTATCCTTTTTACTCTAAGCTGACAATATCTCAATCATCACACTGATAATGATAACTGTATGACACCAAGTTACTACAATATCAACACTCCAATTATAAATCAATCCTAGAGTATACACAGGTGTCCTTTAACTGATGTAAACAAATCATCTATCCATAATGAAAAATATTCATTCTCTACAGCTACTGCACTCTATCATCGAGAATCGATGCATAACCTCAAAGGTCCACCTCTCTTTCAACAAAGAGTTCTGGATCTTCTCAAGAAGAAATACTGGGACAGATAAATATCCCATCCAACATCTCCTATAATCGCAACTTATGTTATTCCAATTTCCATAGTGTTTAGCAACATTGATATCAATAAAGCTATCTCCTGGTAAAATCGTCATTCCAACAAATACCTCTTGTGCATCATCAACCTTGCCAACTTTGCAAAACTCAAATAAAGTCGTCACCCGGTATGAGGTCTTCAATACTGAAACTATTCTTAAAATCACTCCGATCGCATACTCCACTTGCCTATTGTAACGCCCGAAAAATAAAATATGGTTCGTGATAGCTAGGATTTGAACCATGAACCTCCTAATTGTGAGATAGCTCTGATACCATATAGTAACACCTCCCTTACTAGAGTAAAGTTAAGAGAGAGGGGGGGGGGTGTTACAGTAAATAAGTCCAATCTCAAATTTGATTTCTCTTTTAGGAGCTAGCCAAGGCAACTCATCAGGGAATACTTCTGGGCAGTCACATACAACTCGGACTTCTTCGAGCTTTTGGCCTCTTTCTTGCTTTGTATCAACCACATGCGCTAGATACCCAGTGCATGTTGGATCGAGAAGCGTTGCTAGAGGGGGGGGGGTGAATAGCGAGCGTAAATCTTTTCGTTCGTTCGTTCAATACATGAGTAAGCGTAGCGGAAAATAAAGAGACACGTTTATTTTACTTGGTTCACAACCTAGCGGTTGCTACTCCAAGGCCCTATCGGTCCTAGACCGCGTACGGAGGGCAAAACACTATAATGTCTCCTCCTCATTGGAGGTAGGAGACAATGATCACAAAACCGAAAGTACGAGGATGAGGCAACAAGCCTACCTCACCTCATTACAAATAAAAACAAAGAATACAATATCAAAATATATTACTTGATGTTGCTGCCGACGAAGAAGATCAGAACTTGTCGTCGCGTCGGCGTTATGATGGTGTTGGAGCATTGACGTTGTAGGAGCACTTGAGAATAAACTTGATGATTTTTGGAGTTGGAATCCTCCCCTCCTTTTATAGATTTTAGCCTCTGAATATGTCTCCTCTTTTTTCGGAACATATCACGAATTTGTATAAATTTTATCGCAAAGTGGCCGCGTAAAACGTTATCCGTTTTGACCTAGCGCAAAGGCTGATTCATCGCCATCAGACAACTGATGCCTCCCATCAGTCGACTGATGAGCATCAGTCGACTTCCCAATGTCCAGCAGTCGTCTGCCAACCTAGCAACTTCCCTGCAGTAAGAGGTTATCTCAGAAAATGATAAATGCGACGGTTTCTAACCGTCCGATCTTGACCTAGACCTTCCATAGGAAGTCTTAGTCGGATCGCCACCTACGGTCGTCCCCGTATAGAGGGCACGACCTTACCATCTCTCACTCACACGAGCTTACCTCGATATTTACTGTGTCGCTTTCGCTTCTGACCTTCCACTCGATTCCTTCGGCTCCCTCCGAAGTCACTCGAGTGTCGTCCGACCACCGCGGCTTCCTCCGGGTGTCGCTAGCCTTCAACTCCATCTTTAGTACTTTTCTGCACACTCGATTTAGCTCATGAGATAACGATGTAATCTTAACTTTGTGTCTTTGCTATAATCAAAACACAGGTTCGATTATCTAGTGCCCCTGCACCAACAATCTCTCCCTTTTTGATCTATGACAAATCAACACAAAGTTAAGGAAAATTAAAGCATAAAACAAGTATAGTAGATGATGAATGTCATTCCGAAAAACTCCCCCTTAACCAAAACTCTCCCTTAACCCTAGATGAGTTTTGAAAGAGAAACTTTTGTTTTCAAAATCAAATTTTGTGTTACTCCCCCTTAACTTTCACTCTTCTCCCCCTTTTGCCATAAATAAAAAAAAAGGTTGAGGTTTTTGTATAAAATAGGGGTTTACAAACAATATCGTATATGCATCCATCTAGATAAATCAAATATGAGTCCAAGTATGCGTCTACCAGTAGTTAGATAGATTAGTTCGAGGTGTGTCCCTCTGCACCAATAATCTAAAGGTTTGTAATATAACCCTTAGGGTTAGTTTGCTCTCCCCCTTAGTCAAATATATGAAGTATAAGAGATGTAGGGGGCGCTAAACTTTGGCCTAAGAGTTGTAACTAGTCGTTAAATACAATAGTTGAGAAAATAAGTGGTATTTTGAAAAGGTTATTTTAAGTATATTTCAATTATCCTTAACATCTCACCCATTCTATGTGTCTCAGAATTTGTTCACCTTATATGTTTTGTAAGATGATTTTAAATTGATTAAAGATAGTCAACCTTGGGTTAGATTCGGATTTATCCTTTAGATCGTTAAGTAACTTTTCGAGAAACTGGCTTCAGGTCATGGCGAGGCACAGGGGCCTTCTTTGATCGGAACAACGACCACTTCCTTAGACAAAGCCAAATTCAAGAAAATATCACTTAAGTCACTTAGGGTTACTTCCTGGTCTAACTAGTTTAGGATACAGCGAGGTAGCTTCAGCTAGTTCCACTTGATCAAGTGCACCAAGCTAGATACGCCTTATCTAGCTCGAATACACGAGACTTTGTTTCCCTAACGTACTATCATCTCGCCGCATCCTGATACTATGTTGTCAAGAGTTGACTAACTATTTTCCCTATCTAGCCATTCTAAAAATTAAAATGTAAAGATTTTGCTAAGTAAGTGGGTATACTATTTTAGTATCAGCTCCCCCTAGACCATTGAACCAATATGGTCTATTCAAATAATGAATTTGATCCTGGGGAATCCAAAATTTATTAGTCCTTATATGTGAGTTCAATAAAACCTTTGGGACTCATGCTTGGACTCTTTGATGACTACGATTTACGATAGACATATAAGACCTATTCGTAGTCGTTGACCTAAATCTGAGTCCGGCTTTGTTGTACACGGCTCTTTGGGTTCCAAGTAGTCGGTTAAGGTTCTTAGATCCCAATGTGAACCTTTCCAACCTAGCCTCAACCTCTTGAACTCGGTCTTTCAAGAGAGAGTTCTCCTCCTCATGTTTTTCAATTTGGGCTGAGTTTCCCTCTTGAACTTGACAAGTTGAAGAGGTTAGAGTAGCCTCTTGCTTGAGGGTTTCAACCTCCTCAAGTAATGACTCAACCCTAGACTCGGACTTAGTTAATTTCCTAGTAAGCACTTTAATTGTATTGTAAAGTGTATGAATTAGTGAGCGGCTAACCTTAATTTTCTCTTTTGATCCGGCTTTGAGTTGCTTCTCGAAATAGTCCTCGAGTTCAGAGTCGATGTTGTAATTGGATTCGGATTCGGACTCTGACTCGGACTCTTTGGGTCTTGCCATGCATGCTATGCCGACGCCTTATTCGTTGTCCCATGTTGTACGAAAAACCTTCTTTTGATTTGATTTGAATTGTATCATCTTTTGGTTCTTTAGTAGCATCCTTTCCCTCCGAACGATCTTTCGCACTACGTTCACTATTGCTTCCACCTCTTTCGATTCGGACTCTGATTCGTCTTCGGGTTCGAGTTCATCTACTTGCCTAGTAGGTGGCTTGCTTCTTTGTCCTGCAAGTAGAGCAATACCTCTCTCAGCCCGGACCACGCTAGTTTGCTCGTGAAGTTTAAACTCGGAAAATAATTCATCTAACCTAAGCTTCGAAAGGTCCTTAGAGACCTTGTAGACATCAACCATGGATGCCCACAAGGTAGTCCTAGGGAAAGCATTTAAAGCGTACCTTATAAGGTCCCGGTTCTCTACGGCTTGCCTGATCGAGTGAAGACCATTGACAATATCTTGGATCCGCGCATGTAGTTGGGTGACGGTCTCGCGATCCTGCATCTTTAGATTGTAAAGTTTATTTAAAAGTAAATCTCTTTTACATACCTTAGCATCGGGCGTCCCTTCGTGTAGATCAATCAATTTGTTCCAGAGGTCTTTGGCGCTAATGAATGGTCCGATGCGGTTGAGTTCCTCCTTGGACAAGCCGCATTGCAATATTTGGGTTGCTCTTGCTTCAGCTTCGATTTGCCTCTTGGTTGCATTTGTCCACTTGTTAAAATCCAAGGGCTCCCCTTGATCATTGGTGGGTAGAGCAAAGCCAGTTTGGATTATTATCCAAGTCTCTGTTGGTGCATGGGCACTAGATAATTGAACCTGTGTTTTGATTATGGCAAAGACACAAAGTTACGTTTACATCGTTATCTCACGAGCTAAATCGAGTGTGCAGAAAAATACTAAAGATGGAGCTGTAGGCTAGCGACACCCGGAGGAAGCCGTGGTGGTCGGGCGACACTCGAGTGACTTCGGAGGGAGCCGAAGGAATCGAGTGGAAGGCCGGAAGCGAGAGCTACAAGGTAAGTATCGAGGAAAGATCGTGTGAGTGAGAGATTTTAAGGTCGTGTCCTCTTTACGGGGATGACCGTAGGCGGCGATCTGACTAAGACTTCCTGTGGAAGGTCTAGGTCGAGATCGGACGGTTAGAAACCATCGCATTTATCATTTTCCAAGCTAATCTCTTACTGCAGGGAAGTGGCAAGGCCGCAATGATCGCATCACGGCCATTGGGCACACGATCGATGGCGCATTTAATCACCTTTGCGCTAGGTCAAAATGGATAAGGTTTAACGCGGCCACTTCGTGATAAAATTTATTACAACTTCGTGATCTGTTCCGAAAAAAGAGGAGACATATTCAGAGGGAAAAATCTATAAAAGGAGGGGTGGATTCCAACTCCATACATCATCAAGTTTATTCATCAAGTGCTCCTACAACGCCAACGCTCCAACACCGTCATAACGCCGATGCGACAATAAGTTCAGATCTTCTTCGCTTCGCAAAGATCTAGTAATATATTTTGATATTGTATTCGTTGTTTTTATTCGTAACGAGGTGAGGTAGGCTTGTTGCCTCATCCTCGTACATTCGGTTTTGTGATCGTTGTCTCCTACCTCCAATGAGGAGGAGACGTTATAGTGCTTTTCCCTCCGTACGTGGTCTAGGACCGATAGGGCCTTGAAGTAGCAACCGCTGGGTTGTGAACCAAGTAAAAATAAACGTGTCTCTTTATTTTCTGCTTCTCTTACTCATTTAATTATCTACTCGAACGAAACGTCGAAAAGATTTACGATCGCTATTCACCCCCCCCTCTAGCGACGCTTCTCGATCCCACAATTGGTATCAGAGCGGGGGCGCTAAGATTTGGTGAAACCACCGATCTAGCACATTTTGGTTTTCTGTTCATATTTTTTGATTCGTATTTTTTTTAGGTCTTTTTCCTCCCGCACTACTAATCCAAGAGAAAGTCTTGGTACGTTTCTTTTGGTTGTGTGCTTGCAAGTATTCCCTCTTGGAGTAGCTGACGGTAAAAAGGCCATAACTTTTCGCACAAGTGGACTCACATAACGATCTACCTACCAAATCGAAGATCTCTGAGAGATCTACATTTCCAACAAGGGTTTACCTCATAACAAGCTATTTCCAGACCCAAAATCCAACGTCTAGTACTCTTTCGGGGACATCGAAGGTCGTAAGTTGTTAGTTTTTGTTAGTTTCTTATTTTTCTCATTTAATTCTATTTATTTCCTATTTATTTCCCGCATTACTAATCCAAGACAAAGTCTTGGAATTCCCTTTGGTTTTTATTCGTGTTTTGCAAGATACTTAATGGCTCACATTGAGGGGTATAACACCACCCGACCTCCGTTCTTTAACGGAGATGATTTCCGTTATTGGAAAGGTCGGATGGAGTGTTTCTTGAAAACACAAGTCGAGACTTGGATAATAATCCAAACCGGCTTTGCTCTACCCACCAATGATCAAGGAGAGCTCTTGGATTTCAACAAGTGGACAGATGCAACCAAGAGGCAAATCGAAGCCGATGCAAGAGCAACCCAAATATTGCAATGCGGCTTGTCCAAGGAGGAACTCAACCGCATCGGACCATTCATTAGCGCCAAGGACCTATGGAACAAATTAATTGAGCTACACGAAGGAACGTCCGATGCTAAGGTATGTAAACGTGACCTTCTTTTCAATAAGTTCAAGAGGTTGAGGCTACGTTGGAAAGGTTCACGATGGGATCTAAGAATCTTAATCGACTACTTGGAACCCAAAGAGACGTGTACAACAAAGCCGGACTCGGATTTAGGTCAACGACTACGAATAGGTCATATGTGTCTATCGTAAATCGTAGTCATCAAAGAGTCCAAGCATGGGTCCCAAAGGTTTTATTGAATTCACATATAAGGACTAATAAGTTTTGGATTCCCCAGGATCAAATTCATTATTTGAATAGACCATATTGGTTCAATGGTCCAGGGGGAGCTAACACAAAAATAGTATACCCGCTTACTTAGCAAAACCATTGAATATTTTACTTTAATTTGTAGAATGGCTAGATAGGGAAAATAGTTAGTCAACTCTTGACAACATAGTATCAGGATGCGGCGAGATGATAGTACGTTAGGGAAACAAAGTCTCGTGTATTCGAGCTAGATAAGGCGTATCTAGCTTGGTGCACTTGACCGAGTGGAACTAGCTGAAGCTACCTCACCGTATCCTAAACTAGTTAGACCAGGAAGTAACCCTAATTGACTTAAGTGATATTTTCTTGAATTTGCCTTTGTCTAAGGAAGTGGTCGTTGTTCTGATCAAAGAAGGCCCCTGTGCCTCGCCACGACCTGGAAGCCAATTTCTCGAAAAGTTACTTAACGATCTAAAGGTTAAATCCGAATCTAACCCAAGGTTGACTATCTTTAATCAATTTAAAATCATCTCACAAAACATATAAGGTGAACAAATTCTGAGACATATAGAATGGGTGAGATGTTAAGGATAATTGAAATATAACCTCTTCAAAAGACTACTTATTTTCCCAACTATTGTATTTAACAACTCTTAGGCCAAAGTTTAGCGCCCCCTACATCTCTTATACTTCATATATTTGACTAAGGGGGAAAGAAAACTAACCCTAAGGGTTATATTACAAACCTTTAGATTATTGGTGCAGAGGGACACACCTCGAACCAATCTATCTAATTACTGCTAGACGCATGCTTGGACTCATAGTTGATTTATCTTGATGCATGCATATACCATATTGTTTTTAAACCCCTATTTTATATAACAAACTTCATTTTTACATAACAAACCCTAACATTTGTTTTGATTTATGGCAAAAGGGGGAGAAGAGCGAAAGTTAAGGGAGAGTAACACAAAAATTATTTAATTTTGAAAACTAAAGTATCTCTTTCAAAACTCACCTAGGGTTAAGGGGGAGTTTTGGTTAAGGGGGAGTTTTTGAAAATGACATTCATCATTTACTATACTTGTTTTATGCTTTAATTTCCTTTAACTTTGTATTGGTTTGTCATAGATCAAAAAGGGGGAGATTGTTGGTGCATGGGCACTAGATAATCGAACCTGTGTCTTGATTATGGCAAAGACACAAAGTTAAGTTTACATCGTTATCTCACGAGCTAAATCGAGTGTGCAGAAAAGTACTAAAGCTGGAGTTGTAGGCTAGCGACACCCAGAGGAAGCCGTGGTGGTCGGGCGACACTCGAGTGACTTCGGAGGGAGCCGAAGGAATCGAGTGGAAGGCCGGAAGCGAGAGCTACAAGGTAAGTATCGAGGAAAGCTCATGTGAGTGAGAGATTGTAAGGTCGTGTGCTCTTTACGGGGATGACCGTAGGCGGCGATCTGACTAAGACTTCCTGTGGAAGGTCTAGGTCGAGATCGGACGGTTAGAAACCGTAGCATTTATCATTTTTTGAGCTAATCTCTCATCGCAGGAAGTGGCCGGCAATGAGATCGGCCGCAAGGCCGATCGATGGGAGTCATCAGTCGACTGATGGCGACGAATCAGCCTTTGCGCTAGGTCAAAATGGATAAGGTTTAACGCGGCCACTTCGCGATAAAATTTATTACAACTTCGTGATCTGTTCCGAAAAAAGAGGAGACATATTCAGAGGGAAAAATCTATAAAAGGAGGGGTGGATTCCAACTCCATACATCATCAAGTTTATTCATCAAGTGCTCCTACAACGCCAACGCTCCAACACCGTCATAACGCCGATGCGACAATAAGTTCAGATCTTCTTCGTCGGCAGCAGCATCTAGTAATATATTTTGATATTGTATTCGTTGTTTTTATTCATAACGAGGTGAGGTTGGCTTGTTGCCTCATCCTCGTACATTCGGTTTTGTGATCGTTGTCTCCTACCTCCAACGAGGAGGAGACGTTATAGTGCTTTGCCCTCCGTACGTGGTCTAGGACCGATAGGGCCTTGAAGTAGCAACCGCTGGGTTGTGAACCAAGTAAAAATAAACGTGTCTCTTTATTTTCTGCTTCTCTTACTCATTTAATTATCTACTCGAACGAAACGTCGAAAAGATTTACGATCGCTATTCACCCCCCCCCTCTAGCGACGCTTCTCGATCCAACAATTGGTATCAGAGCGGGGGCGCTAAGATTTGGTGAAACCGCCAATCTAGCACATTTTGGTTTTCTGTTCGTATTTTTTGATTCGTATTTTTTTTAGGTCTTTTTCCTCCCGCACTACTAATCCAAGAGGAAGTCTTGATACGTTTCTTTTGGTTGTGTGCTTGCAAGTATTCCCTCTTGGAGTAGCCGACGGTAAAAAGGCCATAACTTTTTGCACAAGTGGACTCACATAACGATCTACCTACCAAATCGAAGATCTCTGAGAGATCTACATTTCTAGCAAGGGTTTACCCTCGTAACAAGCTATTTCCAGACCCAAAATCCAACGTCTATTACCCTTTCGGGGACATCGAAGGTTGTAAGTTGTTAGTTTTTGTTAGTTTCTTATTTTTCTCATTTAATTCTGTTTTTTTCCTATTTATTTCCCGCATTACTAATCCAAGACAAAGTCTTGGAATTCCCTTTGGTTTTTATTCGTGTTTTGCAAGATACTTAATGGCTCACATTGAGGGGTATAACACCACCCGACCTCCGTTCTTTAACGGAGATGATTTTCGTTATTGGAAAGGTCGGATGGAGTGTTTCTTGAAAACACAAGTCGAGACTTGGATAATAATCCAAACCGGCTTTGCTCTACCCACCAATGATCAAGGAGAGCTCTTGGATTTCAACAAGTGGACAGATGCAACCAAGAGGCAAATCGAAGCCGATGCAAGAGCAACCCAAATATTGCAATGTGGCTTGTCCAAGGAGGAATTCAACCGCATTGGACCATTCATTAGCGCCAAGGACCTATGGAACAAATTAATTGAGCTACACGAAGGAACGTCCGATGCTAAGGTATGTAAATGTGACCTTCTTTTCAATAAGTTGTATAACCTTAAGATGCAGGAACACGAGACAGCGACGCAACTACACGCCCACGTCCAGGACATTGTCAACGACCTGCACACCATCGAACACAAGGTCAAAAACCACGACCTACTAAGGTACGTTCTTAATTCATTTCCTAGGACTACCTTGTGGGCATCCATGGTCGATGCTTACAAGGTCTCTAAGGACCTTTCGAAGCTTAGGTTAGATGAATTATTTTTCGAGTTTGAACTTCACGAGCAAACTAACGTGGTCCGGGCCGAGAGAAGTATTGCTCTACTTGCAAGACAAAGAAGCAAGCCACCTACTAGGCAAGAAGATGGACTCGAACCCGACGACGAATTAGAGTCCGAATCCGAAAAGGTGGAAGCAATAGTGAACGTAGTGCGGAAGATCATTCGGAGGGAAAGGAGGCTACTAAAGAATCAAAAGAGGGCTCAATTCAAATCAAATCAAAAGAAGGCTTTTCATGCAACATGGGACAACGAAGAAGGCGGTGGCATAGCATGCATGGCAAGACCCGAAGAGTTCGAGTCAGAGTCCAAATCCGAATCCAATTACAACACCGACTCCGAACTCGAGGACTACTTCGAGAACTCAAAGCCGGACCAAAAGAGAAAATTAAGGTTAGCCACTCACTAATTCATACGCTTTACAATATAATTAAAATTCTTAATAGGAAATTAACTAAGTCCGAGTCTAGGGTTGAGTCGTTACTTGAGAAGGTTGAAACCCTCAAGCAAGAGGCTACTCTAACCTCTTCAACTAGTCAAGTTCAAGAGGGAAACTCAACCCAAATTAAAAAACTTGAGGAGGAGAATTCTCTCTTGAAAGACCGAGTTCAAGAGGTTGAGGCTACGTTGGAAAGGTTCACGATGGGATCTAAGAATCTTAACCGACTACTTAGAACCCAAAGAGCCGTGTACAACAAAGTCGGACTCGGATTTAGGTCAACGACTACGAATAGGTCATATGTGTCTATCGTAAATCGTAGTCATCAAAGAGTCCAAGCATGGGTCCCAAAGGTTTTATTGAATTCACATATAAGGACTAATAAGTTTTGGATTCCCTAGGATCAAATTCATTATTTGAATAGACCATATTGGTTCAATGGTCCAGGGGGAGCTAACACAAAAATAGTATACCCGCTTACTTAGCAAAACCATTGAATATTTTACTTTAATTTGTAGAATGGCTAGATAGGGAAAATAGTTAGTCAACTCTTGACAACATAGTATCAGGATGCGGCGAGATGATAGTACGTTAGAGAAACAAAGTCTTGTGTATTCGAGCTAGATAAGGTGTATCTAGCTTGGTGCACTTGACCGAGTGGAACTAGCTGAAGCTACCTCACCGTATCCTAAACTAGTTAGACCAGGAAGTAACCCTAATTGACTTAAGTGATATTTTCTTGAATTTGGCTTTGTCTAAGGAAGTGGTTGTTGTTCCAATCAAAGAAGGCCCCTGTGCCTCGCCACGACCTGGAAGCCAATTTCTCGAAAAGTTACTTAACGATCTAAAGGTTAAATCAGAATCTAACCCAAGGTTGACTATCTTTAATCAATTTAAAATCATCTCACAAAACATATAAGGTGAACAAATTCTGAGACATATAGAATGGGTGAGATGTTAAGGATAATTGAAATATAACCTCTTCAAAAGACTACTTATTTTCCCAACTATTATATTTAACAACTCTTAGGCCAAAGTTTAGCGCCCCCTACATCTCTTATACTTCATATATTTGACTAAGGGGGAAAGAAAACTAACCCTAAGGGTTATATTACAAACCTTTAGATTATTGGTGCAGAGGGACACACCTCGAACCAATCTATCTAATTACTGCTAGACGCATGCTTGGACTCGTAGTTGATTTATCTTGATGCATGCATATACCATATTGTTTTTAAACCCCTATTTTATATAACAAACTTCATTTTTACATAACAAACCCCAACATTTGTTTTGATTTATGGCAAAAGGGGGAGAAGAGCGAAAGTTAAGGGGGAGTTAAGGGGGAGTAACACAAAAATTATTTAATTTTGAAAACTAAAGTATCTCTTTCAAAACTCACCTAGGGTTAAGGGGGAGTTTTGGTTAAGGGGGAGTTTTTTAAAATGACATTCATCATTTACTATACTTGTTTTATGCTTTAATTTCCCTTAACTTTGTATTGGTTTGTCATAGATCAAAAAGGGGGAGATTGTTGGTGCATGGGCACTAGATAATCGAACCTGTGTCTTGATTATGGCAAAGACACAAAGTTAAGTTTACATTGTTATCTCACGAGCTAAATCGAGTGTGCAGAAAAGTACTAAAGCTAGAGTTGTAGGCTAGCAACACCCAGAGGAAGCCGTGGTGGTCGGGCGACACTCGAGTGACTTCGGAGGGAGCGTTACGTATTGCTAAAGCGAGAGGCTGAGTGAAATGTCGAGGAAAGCTCGTGTGAGTGAGAGATTGTAAGGTCGTGTCCTCTTTACGGGGATGACCGTAGGCGGCGATCTGACTAAGACTTCCTGTGGAAGGTCTAGGTCGAGATCGGACGGTTAGAAACCGTAGCATTTATCATTTTCCGAGCTAATCTCTTCTTTGGAAGTGGCGGTGGCGATCATTGCAGCCATTAGGCGATCGTGATAAGTCATCGATCGTGATGGCTAACGAATCAATCTTTGCGCTAGGTCAAAATGGATAAGGTTTAACGCGGCCACTTCGCGATAAAATTTATTACAACTTCGTGATCTGTTCCGAAAAAAGAGGAGACATATTCATAGGGAAAAATCTATAAAATGAGGGGTGGATTCCAACTCCATACATCATCAAGTTTATTCATCAAGTGCTCCTACAACGCCAATGCTCCAACATCGTCATAACGCCGATGCGACAATAAGTTAGGACCACTAGTCCAAAGCAACCCACTTTTGATAATCTACCAAACACAAACCCATGATCTATATTAGATACAGAACATAAAGGGATATAACACGACAATCCACTCCACATATTGACAACAACCCACTTATGTATGCACCGATAGCTAGATCCACCATAGATGCACCACATAAATGTTTGTCACACAACAATCAACCCCACCATCAAAATCATCACCTCACCCTAGATGTAGCACGATGAATAAAGTTGAACCCACAACTGTGCCCTAGTAACATGCACTTAAATGAACCTCTATAGGTTAACTTATAATAGAGTCTATAATCTATAACAGTGATGAACGAACTATAAGATAATAACAATGCATCTCAAAGTATAAAGGCTAAGTAACAAGCACATGATTAAATAAGAGTGGAGTCAAGGTAAATGTATAGTCAATATAAATATCATGCATAAGATATATCAACAACCTGACCAGGGTAGGAAATTACCCACTTGATATGAAGATCGTACTGATTGTCTCAGCATCCGCAAGTCTATCTCAAATCAAAATCCTAGTTCGATACAATCACAATCAGCTCCTTAATCTACTTAAATAAATCTAATCCACCTCAATCAATCAGACTGAAAAATAAATCCTTATTCCAATTAAGTCATAAGTTGAACATAACTAAGTACCAAAACGATCTAATGTCGTAATAACATCCTACATCAATCTTAACCCATAAGTTAACCATTCATTAAGCTACACATTATTCGTTTAATTGAACTTATCATTCTCAGAATTATATATATACTGTAGTCAATCTCAATCTCCATATAAACTAATTGTGAATCTAATTTGAAATCATAATACTCATATTCAAGCTTACCTAGTCTCATTTAGTCATCAACAATGGATCTAAAATAAGGCCTATTGGTAACTAGGATCAACCCTAATCAGATTACCTTTCTTCCCTAACAATCACAGAGTATCGTAGCTAAGTTACCAATGAATTGAATGAATAACCATAACCTTTCTCAATTCGTCTTCATCACCTTCCATTTACCACAATCCTATCTAAATCTACCTCATTAAATCCACAATTAAGAAACATAATGATGGCTAAGGGAATACCCACAGATAGGAAGCAAACTCACAGAATCAACTGCACATCTGTTGTTTACGGCGAGGAAGAAAATGATCAGATCACTAATGCCCATTTACTCTTGCCTGCTCACTCCAAAAATCCCTTGGTCGATATCCCTAGGACTGCAAAGGAAAACTGCGACGTTGTGATCTTGGTGTTAAATTAGATGGAGAAGGTGACGGCGAGCATCTCCAGCAGCAGTGATAAGGCGACATCTGGTGGAGGCAGATCAATGTAGGATCTCTGACGACAATGTGGCGACGAAGATCGGAGGATAAGAAGAGGTGGCGATGCTAAAATTGACGTTGGCGATGACGAATCTGAGCTACTGCAGTGGAGATTAGGAAGAAGAGACGCCAAGCACTTTGGATCGGCGAAGAGAGGAAGAAGTCGGCGATGGGAAGTCACGCACGGGAGATTGACGGGAGGTGCGATCGGGAGAAATGAGCGACGATGGAGAAATAGGTATTGGGGAAGAAATGGGAAGGAATTGGAAAAACTAAACTTAGGTTTAGGTATTTAAACAATAGGTTAATGACACTTATTAACTATCTTAAATAGGTTCTACCAAAGCCTATTTATTTTATCCCCATTAAATATCATAAACCTTTCATTTAATTCCATAAAAATTTCTAAAAATATCTAGAACATTTTATAAGATAATTTCCTAATTAACAAGGGTATTTTATTTTTCTGATATCTTACACTTGACATCCAATCTGACCCACCAGGACTTCCATCAACTGTCTGGTCTACCTTACCCAGCTGGACTTTTGGTCGATTATCCGGTCTCCTGACCCAACCGTCTTTATGCTAAATGTCCGGTCCACTTGACCCATCTGGACTTCATGTAGGAACGTTGGTGACCTCTAATAGGGGGAGGGGGTGAATAGCCCGTACGTTGCGTCGATAGAATTTGTTCGTGTTTGATCGTCTACACTCTTGTTAGCACAATGAAATAATAATGACAAATGCAAATAATAAGATACACAATCACAACGAACAAATATAATGTGGTTCAGAACCTTAGGGTTCCTACTCCACAGGTTGGGCTTGAATGAGCCCTAGCGATGTCAAACACTACTAATAATCAAATACTCCTTCTCGATAATAAGTCATAGGTAGAGAAACCTCTTACAATGATAACAAAAGTAATAAAACAAAAATACAAGCAAATACAATAGAATTCAAGTAAAGAAAACTTTATAAAGAGCTTTGAATGCTTGCTTTTTGATCACTTGAACCGAAATTGAAGACCCTGATTTGCACCAGTAAATCGCCTCAAAATTGCTCAAGAAATCACTTCAAAATCACTGCTAAAATCCATCCCATCGAGCTCCTTTTAAGCCTCCTTGTGATATGGATTTTCTCTTGGCAGTCGATGTTGGGATGTATACTGAAAGCCTAGCTCTTTTGTATGAACATCTTTATTTTGAAATAGGAATAGCACACATTGCCAACAAACAGTATCAGAGCCACGGTTTCTGGTTTTGTGTGTTTTGGATTCGGTTACTTTCATGCACATATCATATATTGAGTATGCCGGATAATAGCAGGATATGCGTAGTTTAACTCTTTGGTTGCAGGCATAAGATCCGACTATTATGGCCATATGTGTGTATGTGATTGTATGTGTGTAAATATTTATTATTTGAATCCTCGGAGTTGACGAGGCTAGATTAGTATTTAATTTTTGTAATTAAATACGACAATGTTTAGCCGCTCATTTTAGTTTACTTTCGATCTAGATCGTTTGTACACTCCTTCGTGGAGTACAGGATCGATGGATGTAAATTAAAATGATATATCTTGGCTCGGATCTCTTTGGTGACTTGCGCACGGGAAAAGGTGGAGCGGATGAGGTGGCGACACGACGGGACGCATATTGGAGAACAAAGCCATAATAGTTGGAAAAATTCTATTTTTTCAATCTTTATTGCTGATTTGTTTTATATGCATGTTGTGTGTGCTTGAAAATTCCTCATTTTAAATTTACTAAGTGGGAGAGGGATATTTTAATTAATTCCAGCGGCCTCCATTACAATTTGATGTGTGATGCAACAAACTTGCATGTCGGCTCTGAGTGCCTTCCTCCCTGCGGATGGGTTTATTTGCGGATCACTAGGTCAAATAATGGTTATAGGAAATTATCTAGGAGCGTGTGTACTTCCACAGCGGTAAGGCACATAATCAGAAATAATTCCCATAGTATCGTGTAATGGTGTACATTTAGATGCAAATAAAAAGTATCCTCCCCATCGGAGTCACTGCTTTTATTTGTAGGGCCAAAGAGGAACCAACTATTAATTTTATTTGTCAAAAAGTAAGGTTGACAAGATAATAAAATTAATGGGTAAAACATCCTCTTACAAATGTAGAATTCGTATACGTCCACACAGCGTGGCATGCGATTTTCTCGGTGTTTTGAGGTGTTGGTTGATTTCGAAATTTTATTGTTTTGAGGAATCAATAATATTTGAAATCTAAAGTAATGATCTATGTGATTCTTAGGATTTTCAAAAATGACTTTCAGTCCACTTACTATGATACTAAAGGAAATAAACTTACTGTACCCAAATAATGTTGATTGGAAAGAATCTAGATATTGTCTTATCTGCTAAGAAGTACAAGTATGCACTCTTCAAAGAGTGTCCTCAAGCCATGGTTGCTCAAAAAGGTTTCTACTTCTAAGCCGAAAGGCAAGAAGAAGGAGAAACAAGGTGGAGCAAATGTGGTGGGAGGATCTCAGGGAGGAGTGAAGAAGCCGAAAGGCAAGTACTTCACTTACTAGCAGGATGGACATTGGAAGAAAGACTGTCCCAATCCAAAGAAGAACAAAGATATATTCTTTGAACTAGTCGTTGAAACATGATTAGCGGTCTTATCTACCGGCACCTGGTGAGTAGGTATGGGAGCCACTAATCATGTCTGCAATACTTTGCAGGGGTTCCAGGAAACCCGACGACTAGCTAAAGGGGATATTATCATTTACTTGGGCAAAGCCATGAAGGTGGCGGCTATTGCAGTGAGAGAAGTTTTATTTATCTCTTAAGAAAAATAAAATTTTGGTTCTAGAAAATTCCCTTTATGTACCTTTATTTATAAAGAATTGCTTTCGGTTTCTAAATTATGGATGGATAATCTATTCCTTTTAATGACAAATTTGTTATAAAAGGAATAGGGACATTATCTATTCAGGTACATAGATAGGAAATTTATAAATTGAACCACAAGCTCCCACGATGCAAATTGAAGTTTACAACTCATCTTCTAATTCCGATAAGAGAAAAGAACCTTCGAAGATGAACGAAACATATCTTTGGGATCTTAGGCTTGGTCATATTAACCTAAGAAGAATTCAAAGGTTGATAGCTGATGGACCTTTGGGTTCATTAGTGGTGGAGGATCTCCCAACCTGCGAATCTTGCTTGGAGGGTAAGATGACCAAGAGGCCTTTCAAGGCCAAGGGGTATAGATCCAAAGATTTGTTGGAATTGGTTCATTCTGATTCGTATGGTCCTATGTCTATCCAGGCAAGAGGTAGTTTTGAATATTTCATCTTTTTCATATACAATTATTAAAGATGACACTACGATTTGATCATAGTGGTGAATACCTCTTGGGAGAGTTTAGGAACTACTTATCAGAGGTTGGGATTCAATCCCAATTGACTGCACCTAGCACACCCCAGCAGAATGGTGTAGCGAAGCGAAGGAATAGGACTCTTATGTAGATGGTTAGATCGATGATGAGTTATTCTGACTTGCTAAATTCATTCTGGGGATATGCTCTAGATACGGCGGTGTACATTCTGAACTTTGTTCCATCTAAATCAGTGACTTTTACTCCCACAGAGTTGTGGACTGGGCGAAAGCCTAGTCTAAGACATATTCGGATATGGGGAGTCCAACACATGTGCTGAAGGCTGATGCTGGTAAGTTGGAACCTCGTACAGAAGTGCAAATGTTTGTTGGTTATCCTAGGGGAACGAAAGGTGGTTTGTTTTATAATCCTAGAGATCAGAAGGTGATCGTGAGTACGAATGCCAGATTTCTAGAGGAGGACTATGTGATGAACCACAAGCCCACGAGTAAGATTGTTCTTGAGGAGTTGACAGGGGAAGTCCCGACTTCAGTACCACCGGTACAAGAGGATATACCACATGTTACTGCACCGCGTGTCACAGAGGATACACAGGTGATACCTTGTCGTAGTGGGAGGGTTGTGAGACAACCTGATAGATTCATGTTCTTGGGAGAATCTTCCGATTTGGTCCCTGGCGAACATGAACCTGATCCCTGGACATATGACGAGGCAATCCAAGATAAAGATGCAGCATCTTTGCAAAGTGCAATGAATACTGAGATTGAATTTATAGATTCAAATCAGGTCTGGGAGCTCTTATGCATAGCAGCTCATATGGATTATGAGGTGTGGCAGATGGATGTCAAGACAGCTTTCCTTAATGGAAGTCTTGAGGAGAACATCTATATGAAGCAACCAGAGATTCATTGCTAAGGGCAAAGGGCATCTTGTATGTAAGCTTAATCGGTGCATTTATGGATTGAAACAAGCTTCGAGGTCTTGAAACATCCGCTTTGATGAGGTAAATCCAGATTTATGGATTTATTCAAAGTCTGGATGAGTCTTGTGTATACAAGAGATGTGACAGAAACATAGTGATATTTCTTGTACTATACGTAGATAACATTTTGATAGTTGGCAACAATATCGGAATGTTATCGGACATAAGGGTATGGTTGTCCAAACAGTTTTGAAGGACTTGGGAGAAGTGGGACACATCCTTGGGATCAAAGTTAGTGTGCTAATCCCAAGCTTCATACATAGACACGATTATGGATCGTTTTAGCATGCAAAACTTCAAGAAAGGTTTTCTACCTTTCAGGCATGGAGTTCCTTTATCTAAGGAGATGTGTCCTAGATCATCTGAGGAGATAGAGGAGATGAAGGCGGTTCTTTATGCTTCGGCAGTAGGAAGCCTCATGTATACGATGTTATGTACGAGACCCGATATCTGCTATCACAGTGGGCATGGTCGTGAGATATCGAGTAATCGACAGGACATTGGATTGCGGTAAAGCATATATTGTAGTGCCTGAGAAGGACTAGGGATTATATGCTAGTTTACCGGGCAGACCAATTACTCCCTGTGGGTTACATAGATTCTGATTTCCAATCTGATAGGGATAACAGTAAGTCTACCTCAGGTTTTGTATTTACTTTGGGAGGTGGAGCCATTATATGGAGGAGTGTCTAGCAGAAATGCGTGGCGGACTCCACCATGGAAGCTGAGTAAGTGGCAGCCTCTAAGGCGGCCAAAGTAGCTGGGTGGCTCAGGAACTTTCTGATGGACTTGGATGTGATTCCTCGTTTGCCAAGAACTATCACAATTTATTGTGATAATAATGGTGCAATTGCAAACTCGAAGGAACCACGAGCCCATAAGGCTAGTAAACATATAGAGCGCAAGTACCACCTGATACTAGAAATCTTAAAGGAGGTAGAAGTTGCTGTCGCCTAGATTGCATCAGAGGATGACCTGGTAGACCCTTTCACAAGGCCCTTCTGGCGAGAGCTTTGATAGGCATGTTGAGGGAAGGGGAATCAGATGTATGGTAGTGTGATGACAACATAGTCTTTTAGTATAAGTGGGAGATTGTTGGGATGTATACTAAAAGCCTAGCTTTTTTGTATGAACATTTTATTTTGAAATAAGAATCACATGATCATTATTTGCACTTTATATTTATTATATGTGTGCATATTGTCTAATATTTTAAATTGTAGATAACATGGTGCTTGGTGTGGCATAGAAGACCATGTTATCAGTCCCTTGTAGAATATAAGTAGAGGCTCACAACCAAGATGATTTTGGACAAACCATTGGCATGGTTGTAGTGTAGCTTGGTATTGTTTTGTCTTGAACATAGAGTTACACTAGTACACTTAGGTGTATTGAGCATGACCGACATAGAGGTGATTCAATTTATTGCTGACTATATAATTGAATCGGACCTCGGATATTATGTTGTACATGCTCTTAATCCCGATATAATAACGGACACATGTACTTAGTATTTATTTCTTTGATTTACCAAAGGGTGAGATTTCTATGGATTAAATCAATATGCCCGGTAAGTTGGGAAATGATATTATTTACATGGTGTGCCGTTGATTATAGGAGGAAACCGTGTCCTATATATTAGGTTGATGATGTCCCCTTGAGGAGCTCATAAGGTTCATCATGTAAACCCTGCAGGTTGACTTAGTGAACATGATGATAAGGTTGAGTGGTACTACTCGAGGAGTTAGATGTTAATTAATTGATGGTCAGTAAATCAATTAATTGACGGACATTCGATATCTTAAACACGGGGAGATGGATGTACAAATAATATATGGAGCCCATATTAATTTATATGGGGGTTGGTGAGGTAGTTCAATGATCCTCTAGTGGAATGGAACATCATTGATGGATCAAGTTTGTGTGGTTCCGATCCATCGGGTGGCCAAGATCCAACTCCTCCTCATGGTCCCTATCGTAGCCTAATATAAACCTCATGAAGTCTAGATCAAATGATGGAAAATATGTCTCTAGAACCGACGGTTGAGATTAAATCTCTAGAACCGACGGTGGAGATTAAATCTCTAGAACCGACGGTTGAGATTAAATCTCTAGATCTGACGGTTGAGATTAAATCTCTAGATCCGACGGTTGAGATTAAATCTCTTGATCCGACGGTTGAGATTAAATATCTAGAACCGACGGTGGAGATTAAATCTCTAGAACCGACGGTTGAGATTAAATCTCTAGAACCGACGGTTGAGATTAAATCTCTAGATCCGACGGTTGAGATTAAATCTCTAGATCCGACGGTTGAGATTAAATCTCTTGATCCGACGGTTGAGATTAAATCTCTAGAACCGATGGTGGAGATTAAATCTCTAGAATCGACGGTTGAGATTAAATCTCTAGAACCGACGGTGGAGATTAAATTTCTAGAACCGACGGTTGAGATTAAATCTCTAGAACCAATGGAGAAGATTAAACCTAGGCCTAAACCTAACTCTATATATATGGGAGAATGGGTTGGGCGGCAACAAGGATTTGGTTTTTTGGAGATTAGGGTTTTGCCCATCAATGGCTTGGGCGGCAAGAAACCCTAAGGAGGAAACCCTAATTAGATTAGGGTTTGGCTCCTTTGGTTGGGCGGAAAGGTTTGGAAGGAGAGGGGCGGTAACTATAGGAGAAGAGCTCTTCTTCTTCCTAGGTAAGGTGGCCGGTTCCTAGATCTCTTCCTTCCACCTTGGTTGGGCGGCAAGAAAGCCTAAGGAGGAAACCCTAATTAGGGTTTGGCTCCTATGGTTGGGCGGCTAGGGTTTGCAAGAAGGTGGGCGGCAACTATAGGAGAGGAGCTCTTCTTCTTCCTAGGGTGTGGCCGGCTCCTTCCTCTATTCCCTCCACCTTGACCGGCGCCCAACATATTCCCTTTCTCCTCTTCACTCCATCTTGATCGGCGACACTAGAAGCTAGGGTTTGTCCCTAGTTTGGTTCCTTGGTGGTTTCCATTTAGTTCTCTCTATTCTTAGGGCCGGCGGCATCAATCCTTTGTGGATTGGTGGTTGGCTCAAGCAAGAAGGGAAGGAGAGTTCTTCTTTCTTGGATTGAAGAAGATCTAGGAAGCTTCAACTTGTGGAGGATCTTCGCCCACACGAAGTCTACAAGGAGGTTAGGACATACGATAGAAGATCAAGAGGTATAAAAGTTTTATAACTTTTATTATTGATCTTTGCATGTTCTTATTGATATGCTAGCTTATGTTCTTTATGTTAGTATGTGTTGATTATACTAGTTTACATTTGTATGTATTTGTATAATCATGGACCTCGAAGATAAACACAAAAACCGGCGATCCGTCCGTCGTCTCTTCTGCGGCTAACCAACTAGAAGAGTTGTGTTGCTTGAACAACTAGTTTGTTCAAGCAATCGCTCAAGTTGTTAGCACGACGACGAATTGGTTGTGCTTAGGAAACTCATCCCATCCGGATTAGTTTTCATTAGTGAAAATTTTAATCCGGGGACATGGGAGCCAATGAGCCTCCCGAGAAGCATGACTATCACCAACAGTCGACTGCCATAATGCCCGAGTAGACTGCCAATAGTATTGTTATCTCACAATAAATTTTATCCACATCGACATTCAAACCAACAAATACACTGGCAGTTGACTGTCATTACCCAGCAGTCGACTACTGAGGTCATAGCCAACTGACCAGTCGACTACTGAACGTTCTGCTCCTGCAACCTCGACCAACAATCGAATACCATCCATGGCAGTTGACTGCTCAAGCCATCAGTCAACTGCCCCAAGCTGGCAGTCGACTACTAGGTCATTTTCTGCTATCAAACACTAGTCGATTCTGAGTAGTTTGACTGGCCATAATCCCATTCGGCTGCCAAGAGTCAACTTGGCTACGAAGTGTCAAAATACTTGATCAATCGACTGGTCCAAAAGCCCAGTCGACTGATAACCTCAACCATGAGGTTTAACCCCAAGTATGATGCCCTCATACTTGCTAGACCACCCTTAGCCTAGACCTAAGTCTTTTAGCCACCTCCATCAAGCTCACGCCTATCGGATCCCTCCAAGTCATCCATGACTTATTCATCCATACGCTAGCCTTCAGGTGCTTCCATCGACTATTTTCATGCTAACGTGGTCTATCCTGCTAAGGCATATTGGACTTACACTACCAAGACTACCGCTTGGACTTTACCCCGCCAACCATTAGACTTATGCTGCCAATACTTTCGCTTGGACTTTAGGCTGCCAATATCAACCCTTGGACTTTTCTTGGCTACCCATGTTGAACTTTCCAATTGCCAAGACTCAAGCTTGGACTTTCCCTTGGCAAGACCCATGTTTGGACTTTCCATGCCAACCCATGTTGGACATTCCAATTTCCAAGACACAAGCTTGGACTTTCCCTTGCCAAGATCCATGCTTGGACTTTCCATGCCAACCCATATTGGACTTTCCCATTGCCAAGTGTCCCACTTGAACTTTCCATGCCATGTACCCATGACAATCACATTGTCATATATTTTGTTGAACATCAAAATACCGCTCGAGTCAAACTCGAGTCTAGTCAATCGTGACTTGGGCCGATTGCACCAACAATCTTCCCCTTTTTGATGTTTAACAAAAACTACAAACACCTTTGAGTTAGACCACCTAACTCAAATCTCCTTACCAATTCTCCTAAATTGGTAATCCCAAATTCTCTCATTGATTTTCCCATTCATTCTCCACCTTTTTGACATACATCAAAAAGGTTCTCCCCAAGGGTGTCAATGTCTTATATCCCAATGAGAACTTACAATCTGTACCTTGGTCCAAAAACATCTAGGATACCTTCACTCTTCCTAGTGATAAATCACAAATCACTAAAGAGAGACACTCCTTCAAACTCTCCAACTCTCCAAATTCTCTTCCTCATAAGGAAGAACACATCCATCATCCCATGATGGATAACCTTCCCCTTGACCTTTGCACCAACAATGTCCTTGGAGAGTCCCTAAGCCTATAGGAATACTAAACCATCAAAATTAAGGTTAAAAGTTCAACCTTGAACTTTCACACACCTTAAAATTTGATACATACCCAAATAACTCTCCTAATCTATATTCAATGGATTTTCACCCATTCTAATGCTTTCCAAAGCATATCCTAGGGTTAGGAGCAATTAGGGTAGCCTAACATAGTTGAAATTAGGCTAAACAAATCTTGTTTACACAAAATTAGGTCAGGTAGTCGACTCTATTAGCCAACTGTCGACTACCATTAACACTAGTCGACTGCCATAAGCGGCAGTCGATTGATTTCTGCAAATACGAAAATTCAGTTTCAGAAATCAAAATTGAGAAATACATAAGTAAAAATATGTATTTTGAAACATCTTGAAAATTTATACGTACATTACTTATAAAAAATACAATGAGTGAAAAATATTTGAAAAATAAAATACCCATAAAATAATGAGATTGACACAAAGTTCAAAACCATTGAAAAGTTCAATGTTTTGACCCTACTTTGTACCAACTCTATCAATGGTGATTGCTATCAAAAGATAGACTTCACCAAGGTTTTCTAAAATGATTTTAAAATGTTTTTGAAAATCTATATTAGATCATGATCAATAGGCTCAATGCACATGACTTGCACATTAGCTTTCCCCATGATCCACCCATGGTAAAAGATGAGTTTGAGTTCATCTAGATGCAAAAACTATGCACCTTAAACTTAACTCATTTCCTGGCATCTCACATGTATCTAGGGTGTTTGAAAATACACACATATCAATTTGATGTACGATGTGGGTTTTGTTTGTTGGGATGTATACTGAAAAGCCTATCCTTTGTATGAACATCTTTATTTTTGAAATAAGAATCATATGATCATTGTTTGCATATTTAGAGTTATGCATATTTTCTAATACTGTATATTGTAGATAACAAGGTGGTGGTGTTACACAGAAGATCATGTTATCAGTTTCTTATAGAGTATAAGTAGAGGCTCACAACCAAGATGGTTTTGGACAAACCATTGGTATGGTTGTAGTGTAATTTGGTATTGGTTTATCTTGATCATAGAATTACACTAGTACACTTTGTGTGTATTGAGCAAGACCGACATAGAGGTGATTCAATTTATTGCTGACTATATAATTGAATCGGGCCTCAGATATTATGGTGTATATGCTCTTAATCCCGATATAATAACGAGCACATGTACTTAGTATTTATTTCTTTGATTTACCAATGGGCGAGATTTGTGGATTAAATCGATAGGCTCGGTATGTTGGGAAATAATATTATTTACATGGTGTATCATTGATTATAGGAGAAAACCCTATCCTATGTATTAGGATGATGATGTCCCCTTAGGAGCTCATAAGGATCATCATGTAAACCCTGCAGGTGGACTTGGTTCGGCATGATGATAAGGTTGTGTGGTACTACTCATGGAGTTAGATGTTAATTAATTAATTGTCAGTAAATTTATTGATTAACGAACATTCGATATCTTAAACACGGCGAGATATTTGTACAATTAATATATGAAGCCCATATTTAATTATGGGGGTTAGTGAGGTAGATCAATGATAAACCTCTAGTGGAATTGATTATCATTAATGGATCAAATTTTATGTGGGTTGGATCCATTGGGTGACCACGATCCAACTCCTCCTCATGGTTCCTATTGTAGCCTATTAAAGACCTCATGAAGCCTATATCCAACGGACATAATTAAAAGGAGGCTTGGGTGAAATCTATAAATATAGGAGGCTTGGCTTGGGAAAAAACTAATCTTTGGAGATTAGGGTTTGCTTCCATTGGCTTGGGCAGCAAATAGAATTGGAATTCTAGGGTTTGCTTCCATTGGCTTGGGCGGCTAGGGTTTGGAGAAGCTTTGGGTGGCAACAAGTGGAAGAGTTAAGGTTTTGTTTTTCCTATCTTCTTAAGGTCTAGTCGGCACCCCTCTTCTTCTTCCTCACTTGGCCGGAGCCCTTCACCCTCCTCCTTTGGCCGGCGGTTCGTTCTCCATTGGAAAGGGCCGACATAACCTTTCCTTCTTCCTCTCCTTGGCCGACGGCAACAATCTAGCTAGGAGCTTGGTGGTCGGCACTAGATAGGAGAAGTAGGGTTCGGTCATTCTTCCCTTTGTTCGGAGCAAGCAAGGAAGGGAAGAATGTGATCTAGGAGATTTCAACTCTTTGAGGATCGTTGCCCACACAACGTCCAAGAGGAGGATAGGACATACAATAGAAGACCAAGAGGTAAACAAGAGGTATAATTCTTGTTTTGGTTTCCTTTTGTTCCTTTGTGTCATGTATGTAATTGTATGTGGCTAATTTACTTGGACCCCGAAGATAAACACAAAAAATGGCGATCCGTACATCATCTATTCCGTGGCTAATCGAGGAAAAGAGTTAGGTTGCTTGAACAATAAGTTTGTTCAAGAGACCACTCGAATCGAATAGCACGATGATGGATCGGTTGCTTGGGTAATCTGTCTTCGTCAAGGATCATTTTTTTTAATCCGGGGACGTAGATAGGATCACCATGTACAAGTGACCAAGTTGAAGTGGGAAGTGAAGCTTTGAACCCCTTCAAGTGGTATCAGAGCCATGGTTTCTGATTTTGTGTGTTTAGGATTCGGTTACTTTTATGCACTTATCATATATTATATGTTAGTGAAAGCCCTAGAGCTAATCATGTGATGATTGTTGTATGAACTTTATTGTATCATATTCCTATTTATAAAGGCATTGTTATTATATTTACTTATATTGGTGCCAAATAACTAAATATAATAACGTCCTTGAGTAGTAGGTTCTTATCTATATCAATCGATTGGTTGAATTGATAATGAGATGATATAGAGAACACTACTCTTAATCATTCCTAGTCAAGTATTAACATTCAGGGACAATGTTAATGCGTAGAGACTAGCATGTAGGTCAACACGATGACTTGATCTCACAAGTCATGGATATGAGATATCAAGTTGACACATGGGTATGCATTGGAGAATGTATATTGAATGACCCGCCATGAGAAAGTATCATGGATCGTTATATGAGTGGCATATACTTTCTCATGTGGCTATTAGTATGACTATTAGTCCTTAGACCTGAAGTCACCATGGTTCCCTACATAAGGAGTTGCATACTTTGGCTTCGTCAAACATCACCCGTAAATGGGTGGACTATAAAGGCGATTACTGGGTATGTGACAAATTATGCGGAGGGATGTGAGTGATGTAGATGAGATCTATCCCTCCTATATGACGGGGGTGACATTGATATTCTTGATAGAGTGAGACCACGAAGTGCATGGGCATGCCCAAATGAGTCAATATGAGATATTGAGCTCATTTGATTAGAGTGAGTCTACTTGGAGTTCAAGATATAGATTGTACCGAGGATGACATGGTCTATGCCTCGATTGGTCAATCTAGATGTCAAGGATAGAGGGACATTGTCACATATTGTGAGAGTCACAATTAGTAGTCACAAAGGTGATGTTGGAGCTCAACATTCTTGTAACTTGAGTAGCAATGATGTGTTGCTAGATACTGCTCATTGCTTATGTTCCTAAATCGGTTTAGGGACATTGCCAATGTTACAAGAACCTATAGGGTCACACACAAAGGGCAATTAGATGGAGATTAGGTTCATATGATGAACCATGAGGATTATGTTCATGGGATGAACCAAATTGGATTAAGAGTAATCCAAATTAGACTAATTAAGTTAGACTCAAGTTGATTCAAGTGTTGAATGAGTCTAATTTAGTTTTGATTCATTAAGTCAATTTAAATTAATGAATAGAGATTCATTAAATCAAATTGACTTGAGTCAAGTGGTTAGATTTGGTTAACCATGAGAGATAAGAGGTCAAGTTTGACTTGACTTGAGAGGGAAGATGAATGGTCAATTTTGACTTGACCAATTGTCATGTCATGGTGACATGGCATGGGTCCGGATCATCATTGACTTATCGTGTGGTGCCACCTCATGAGGGAGACCAAGAGCCATTGGCTCTTGGAGTTACATGCATGCATGTAACCCCCCCAAGTCATGAAGTGGTAGACCACTCCATTTGATGGGTGTAATTGATTTTGGTGAGTTACTAGAACTTTATCTTTTTCCTTGGATCATCTTCTCTCAAGCAATCTCTCCCAATCCTCCATTTTGCCGAGACCTTCAAGGAGTGATAGCACACTCAAGATTGTCTTTTCTCCACCTATTGCTTGTGTGGATACAAATAGAGGAGTGTGCACTTGACACTCTTGAGTTCCGGCGAAACGTTTAGACGAGCGGGATAAGCAAAGGGCTTCGCTACGAGGGTAATACTCTCAACTTCTAGATCTAAGGTAGATCTAGGTTTACTTAGCACATACATATTTTTATTTTAATATATCTTCGCACGGATTCGTGGCCGGACTTCCGGGGTTTCCGCAACGCAAAAAGCAGTTTTTGCGGATCGAAAAGTCTAACATTATATGTGTCGGATAATAGTAGGATGTGCGTAGGCTAACTTTTTAGTTGCAGGCATAAGATCCAACTATTATGACCATATGTATGTGTATGTGATTGGATGTGTATAATTGTAATATTATTTGAATTCTTGAGGTTGACGAGGCTAGTATTTAATTTTTTTAATTAAATACGACATTGTTTAGCCACACTTTTATTTTAGTTTACTTTCGATATAGATTTCATGTACACTCCTTTGTGGAGTATAGGATCGATGGATGTAAATTAAAATAATTGTTCTCAGCTCGAATCTCCGGATGGCTTGTACATGGTGTATGGAGGAGCGGACGAGATGGCGACACGACGGGAGGCATATTGGAAAACAAAAGCGATAATAGTTGGAAAATATTTTTTTTCATATTTATTACTTCTTGTTTGATATGCATGTTGTGTGCTAGGAAAATTCCTTATTTTAAATTACTAAGTGGGAGAGGGATATTTTTTAAAAAATTCCATGGCCTCCATTACAATTTGACATGTGATGCAAACAAACTTGCACGTCAGCTCTGAGTGCCTTCCTCCCCATAGGATGAGTTTGTTTTGCGGATCACAAGGTCAAATATTGTTATAGGAAGTTATTTAGGAGCGTGTGTACTTCCCCATCGGAAGACACATAATCCGAGATAATTCCCTTAGTATTGAGTAATGGCGAACACTTAGATGCAAATAAAAATATCCTCCCCATCGGAGTCACTTCTTTTATTTGTAGGGCCGAAGAGAAACCAACTATTAATTTTATTTGTCAAAAAGTAAGGTTGACAGGATAATAAAATTAATGGATAAAACCTCCTCTTACAAATGTAGAATTCGTATATGTCCACATTATCATGACATACGATATTCTCGGTGTTTTGAGGTGTTGGTTGATTTTAAAATTTTATTGTTTGAGGAATCAATAAGTTTTTGAAATATAATGTTTTGATCTATGTGATTCTTAGGTTTTTCAAAAATGACTTTCAACCCACTTGCTGTGATACTAAAGGAAAATAAACTTACTGAACCTAACTATGTGGATTGGAAAAGGAATCTGGATATAGTCTTGACTGCTGAGGAGTACAAGTATGTACTTCTCGAGGAGTGTTCTCCTAAGCCTGCGAATGATTCTGGGGAAAAGGAGAAAGAGAGTTATAAGAAGTGGATCAAGGCTGATGAGATGACACAGTGTTACATTTTGGCTTCTATGTCAATTCTATTGCAACATCAGCATCAAGCCATGCCTATTGCTTATGACATGATGCTCAATCTCAAGAAACTTTTTGGACACCAGAATTGGGCTACTAGGCAGGAAGCCATGAGGAACTTGATGATGACCACCGTGGTTGAGGGAACACCCGTGAGGGATCATGTTCTCAAGATGATAGCTCATTTGAATGAGCTGGAAGTCCTTGGAGCTGAGATCGATGGGGAAACCCAGGTCGATATCATTCTCTAATCTCGATCTAGGAGTTTTGAGCAGTTTCGCCTGAACTACAACATGAATAAGAGGTTGTATTCATTGGTGGAGCTTCTGATAGAACTTCAAGCAACAGAGGGGCATTTTCGTCAGAGTGCTTAGGCTCAGGCCATGGTTGCTCAGAAGGTTTCTACTTCTAAGCCGAAAGGTAGGAAGTAGAAGAAACAAGGTCGAGCAAAGGTGGCGGGAGGATCTCAGGGAGGAGTGAAGAAACCAAAAGTCAAGCGCTTCACTTGCAAGCAGATTGGACATTGGAAGAAGGACTGCCCCAACCGGAAGTAGAACAAAGGTATATCTTTTGGTCTAGTCATTGAAACATGTTTAGTGGTGTTATCTACCGACACCTGGTTTGTAGATACGGGAGCCACTGATCATGTCTGCAATACTTTGCAGGGGTTCCAGGAAACCAGACGACTAGCTGAGGGGGAGATTACCATCTACATGGGCAATTCTACGAAGGTGGCGGCTATTACAGTGAGATATGTTTATTATCTTTTGATAGAAATAAAACTTTAGTTCTGAGAAATTGCCTTTATGTACCTTCATTTAGAAAGAATTTAATTTCAGTTTATAAATTTTTTTTGGATGGATATTCTATTTCTTTTAATGATAGACTTGTTATAAAAAGGAATAGAAAGATTATCTATTCTGGTACGTTAATAGGTAATTTGTACACTCTTGAACCATAAGCTTCCACGATGCAAATAGAAGTATCCTTTGAAAATGAACCAAACGTATCTTTGGAATCTAAGGTTAGGTCATATTAACCTAAGTAGAATTCAAAGGTTGATAGCTGATGGAACTTTGGGTTCATTAGTGGTGGAAGATTTCCCAACCTGTGAATCTTGCTTGGAAGGTAAAATGACCAAGAGGCCTTTTCAAGGCTAAGGGGTATAGAGCCAAAGATGTGTGGGAATTGGTTCATTCTGATTTGTGTGGTCCTATGTCTATCTAGGATAGAGGTGGTTTTGAATATTTCATCTCTTTTATAGATGATTATTCAAGATATGGATACATTTATCTGATGTGGCACAAGTTTGAATGCTTTGACAGGTTCAAAAAAATCAAGGCCGATGTGGAGAAACGTCAAGGTAAAAGTATCAAGACACTACGATCTGATCGTGGTGGTGAGTACCTCTTGGGAGTGTTTAGGAATTACTTATCAGAGGCTGGGATTCAATCCCAATTGTCTACACCTGGCACACCCCAACAGAATGGTGTAGCGGAGCGAAGGAATAAGACTCTTATAGAGATGGTTAGATCAATGATGAGTTATTCTGAGTTACCAGATTCGTTCTGGGGGGTATGCTCTGGATATGACAGTGTATATTCTGAACTTGGTACCATCTAAATCAGTGTCTTCTACTCCCACATAATTGTGGACTGGGTGAAAGCCTAGTCTGAGACATATTCAGATTTCGGGGAGTCCAGCACATGTGCTGAAGGTAGATGCTGGTAAGTTGGAACCTCGTACAGAAGTGCGCTTGTTCGTAGGCTATCCTAGAGAAACAAAAGGTGGTTTGTTCTATAGTCCTAGAGATCAAAGGGTGATCATTAGCACGAATGCCAGATTTTTAGAGGAAGACTATGTGATGAACCACAAGCCCATGAGTAAGATTGTTCTAGAGGAATTGAGAGGGGAAGTCACTCCTTCAGGACCACCGGTACAAGAGGATATACCACAAGTGACTGCACCGCATGTCACAGAGGATACATAGGAGATACCTCGTCATAGTTGGAGGGTTGTTAGACAACCTGATAGATTTATGTTCTTGGGAGAATCTTCTGATTTGGTCCCTGGCGAACATGAACCTGATCCCTAGACATATGACGAGGCAATCCAAGATAAAGATACGGTATCTTGGCAAAGTGCAATGATTTCTGAGATAGAATCTATGGATTCAAATCAGGTCTGGGAGCTAGTAGAACCACCCAATGGTGTGAAAACCATTGGATGCAAGTGGATCTACAAAAGAAAGAGAGGAATAGATGGGAAGGTTGAGACCTTCAAAGTAAGGCTTGTTGCGAAAGGGTATACTCAGAAAGAGGATATCGATTATGAGGAGACCTTTTCGCCGGTAGCCATGCTTAAGTCTATCCGGATTCTCTTATCTATTATTTCTCATATGGATTATAAGGTGTGGTAGATGGATGTCAAGACAGGTTTTTTTAATGGAAGTCTTGAGGAAAACATCTATATGGAGCAACCAGAGGGATTTATTGCAAAGGGCAAAAAACATCTTGTGTGCAAGCTTAATCGGTCCATTTATGGATTGAAGCAAGCTTCGAGATCTTGGAACATCCGCTTTGATGAGGTAATCCAGTCTTATGGATTTATTCAAAGTCCGGATAAGTCTTGTGTATACAAGAGATGTGACAGAAACGTAGTGGTATTTCTTGTACTATACGTAGATGACATTTTGTTAATTGGCAACAATGTCAAAGTGTTATCAGACGTAAGGGTATGGTTGTCCAAACAATTTGATATGAAGCACTTGGGAGAAGTGGGACACATCCTTGGGATCAAGGTTATATGGGATCGTAGAAAAAGGATGTTGTGCTTATATCAAGTTGTTGGTGCAGGGGCACCTAAGTCGAACCTATATTTTGATTATGGTAAAAGACGCAAAGTCAAGGATATATCGTTATCTCACGAGCTGAATCGAGTGTGCAGAAAAGTGCTAAAGCTAGAGCTGAAGGCTAGCGACACCCGGAGGAAGCCGCGGTGGTCGGGCGACACTCGAGTGACTTCGAAGGGAGCCGAAGAAATCGAGTGGAAGGCCGGAAGCAAAAGCGACATGGTAAGTATAGAGGTAAGCTCATGTGTGCGAGCGTAAGTGAGGTCGTATCCTCCTTACGAGGATGATCTTAAGCATAGATTCGACCAAAGACATCCCATCGATGGTCTAGGTCGAGATCGGATGGTCGAAGGCCATTGAAATAATGTTTTCTTTAAGCTAACTTTGCCTTGCAGCAAGCATCAGTCGACTGCCAGCTTGGAGGACTCGACTGCCGTCAATCAGTCGACTGCCAGAGGTCAGCAATCGACTGATGCTGCCATCAGTCGACTGATGATGGCCATCAGTCGACTGATGGTCAATGATCAGATTCGAGGAGTCAAGGCTTATCACCCCATTTCAAGGAGATTGGTGGTCTATTGTGATTGGCTAGGGTTCCTCTCGAAAAGGGGCTCAAAGGCTATAAAAGGAGGTCCTAACCTAGGGTTTTCTCATCAATTCTAAGCTTCCAAGAGCCTCTGCAAAGCTACAACTCTCCGACAACGAAGTGCTTCTTCTCCGACGTCTAGGTTTAATTTTCTTTTATTTTTTGTGCGTCGGTTTTAGATTTATATTCGTTGTTCATTTACTTTTTTGAAGCTCTTTTTCTATCATAACGAGGAGAGGGGGAGTGTCCCTCTACCTCAAGTTTTTGTTCTTGTATCGATTAACTCCTACCTCCAACGAGGAGGAGTTCGTTTAGTATTTTGCCCTACGTGCGTGGTCAAGGACCACTAGGGCCTTGGAGTAGTAGCCGAAGGCTACGAACCAAGTAAAAAGAATTGTCTCTTTTATTTATTGTTTTTATTTCCGCTGCAAATTATCTATTCGACTTTCAAAGAACGATTTCGTAAAAGTTTTGTTTCGCTATTCACCCCCCCTCTAGCGAACCGCATCGATCCAACACAAGCTTCATACATAGGCAATAATTTGGCTCATTTTAGCATACAGAATTCCAAGAAAGGTTTTCTATCTTTTAGGCATGGAGTACCTTTATCTAAGTGATGTGTCCTAGAACATCAAAGGAGATAGAGGAGATGAAGGCGGTTCCTTATGCTTCTGCAGTAGGAAGCCTCATGTATGCTATGTTATGTACGAGGCCGGATATCTATTTTGCCGTGGGAATGGTTAGCAGATATCAGAGTAATCCAGGACAGGGACATTAGACTGCGGTAAAGCATATATTGAAGTACCTAAGAAGGACTAGGGATTATATGTTGGTATAACAAGAAGATCAATTACTCCCTGTGGGTTACACAGATTCTGACTTCCAATCAGATAAGGATAACAATAAGTCTACCTCAGGTTTTGTGTTTACTTTGGGAGGTGGAGCCATTGTATGGAGGAGTGTCAAGTAGAAATACGTGGCGGACTCTACCATAGAAGCAGAGCATGTGGCAGCCTCTTAGGCAGCCAAAGAAGTTGTATGGCTCAGGAACTTCTTGATGGACTTGGATGTGATTCCTGGTTTGCCTAAAACTATCACAATTTATTGTGATAACAGTAGTGCAGTTGCAAACTCGAAGGAACCACGAGCCCATAATGCAAGTAAACACATAGAGCGCAAGTACCACCTAATACGAGAGGTCGTAAAGCAAGTAGAAGTTGCTGTCGCCAAGATTGCATCAGAGGATAACCTGGCATATCCTTTCACTAAGGCCCTTCCAGCGAGAGCTTTTGATAGGCATATGGAGGGAATGAGAATCAGATGTATGACACTTTAATGGCAGCATAGTCTTTTAGTATAAGTGGGAGATTGTCGGGATGTATACTGAAAAGTCTATCCATTGTATGAACATCTTTATTTTTGAAATAGGAATCACGTGATCATTGTTTGCATATTTATAGTTATGCATATTGTCTAATATTGTACATTGTAGATAACATGGTATGTGGTGTCATACAGAAGATCATGTTATCAGTTCCTTGTAGAGTATAAGTAGAGGCTCACAACCAAGATGGTTTTGGACAAACCATTGGTATGGTTGTAGTGTAATTTGGTATTGGTTTATCTTGACCATAGAATTACACTAGTACACTTTGTGTGTATTGAGCAGGACCAACTTAGAGGTGATTCGATTTATTGCTGACTACATAATTGAAACGGACCTAGGATATTATGGTGTACATGTTCTTAATCCCGATGTAATAACTAGCACATGTACTTAGTATTTATTTATTTGATTTACCAATGGGCGAGATTTATGGATTAAATCGATAGGCTCGGTAAGTTGGGAAATAATATTATTTACATGGTGTACCATTCATTATAGGAGAAACCATGTCCTATGTATTAGGATGATGATGTCCCCTTGAGGTGCTCATAAGAATCATCATGTAAACTCTGCAGGTGGACTTGGTCTGGCATGATGATAAGGTTGAGTGGTACTACTCGTGGAGTTAAATGTTAATTAATTAATTATCAGTAAATTAATTAATTAACGGACATTCGATATCTTAAACACTGGGAGATATTTGTACAATTAATATATGAAGCCCATATTTAATTATGCGGGTTGGTGAGGTAGATCAATAATAAACCTCTAGTGGAATGGATTATCATTAATGGATTGGATTTTATGTGGGCCGAATCCATTGGGTGGCCAAGATCCAACTCCTCCTCATGGTTCTTATAGTAGCCTATTAAAACTCTCATGAAGCCTAGATCCAACGGGCACGATTAAAAGGAGGCTTGGGTGAAATCTATAAATATAGGAGGCTTGGCTTGGGCGAAAACTAATCTTTGGAGATTAGGGTTTGCTTCCATTAGCTTGGGCGGCAAATAGAATTGGAATTCTAGGGTTTGCTTCCATTGGCTTGGGCGGCTAGGGTTTGGAGAAGCTTTGGACGACAACAAGTGGAAGAGTTAAGGTTTTGTTTTTCTATCTTCCTAAGGTCTAGCCGGCACCCCTCTTCTTCTTCCTCACTTGGCCAGAGCCCTTCACCCCTCCTCCTTTTGTCAGCGGTTCCTTCTCCATTGGAAAGTGCCGGCGCAACCTTTCCTTCTTCCTCTCCTTGGCCGGCGGCAACAACCTAGCTAGGAGCTTAGTGGTCGACACTAGATGGGAGAAGAAGGGTTCGGTCATTCTTCCCTTTGTTCGAAGCGAGCAAGGAATGGAAGAACGTGATCTAGGAGGCTTCATCTCTTCGAAGATCATTGCCCACACAATCTCCAAGAGGAGGATAGGACATACAATAGAAGACCAAGAGGTAAACAAGAGGTATAATTCTTATTTTGGTTTCCATTTGTTCCTTTGTGTTATGTATGTAATTGTATGTGGCTAATTTACTTGGATCCTGAAGATAAACACAAAAACCGGTGATCCGTACATCATCTATTCCTCAGCTAATTGAGAAAAATAGTTAGGTTGCTTGAACAACAAGTTTGTTCAAGAGACCACTCGAATCGAATAGCACGATGATTGTTTAGTTGCTTGGGTAATCCGCCTTCATCAAGAATTTTTTTTTTAATCTGGGGACGTAGATAGGATCGCCATGCACAAGCGACCAAGTTGAAGTGGGAAGCGAAGCTTCGAACCCCTTCATTGTTCACCATAATTTAGGGTCTCATGCATTTTTCTTAGGCAACACTACTTGATTCCCTTATACATGGGACTTCAAGTCATGCTATAGTCCTTAAATCAATTTTACTTAGTGCATGGAATGATCATGGCATAAATGATAACATAAATAAGCATTGTCAAAAATCATGATGTCATGGCATATGATTAGATCTAAATGCACTTGACATAAAAGATAAACCCTAAGCCCTAAGTATAATCACGACATTTATATGATAAACATAAGATATGATGTCATTGTTAGTGTAAGCCCTTAGTGTCAATCATGAGATGATTGATTAGGGATCATATATATCATATTTTATTAATAACAAGCAAAGATTGATTATTATATTTACTTTATGATTGTGCCAACTAAATATAATAATGTCCTTGAATAGTAAATTCTAATATATAGTATATTAATTGGTAGAATTGATTATGAGAAGTTATAGAGAACACTATACTTAAACATTCCTAGTCAAGTATTGTATTAATAGACAAAGGGATATATTGATATATTGAGACTAGCATGTAGGTCAATGGATGACTTGATCTCACAAGTCATGGATATATGATATCACATTGACACATGGGTATATATATTGGAGAATATATGCACTGAATTGATCCGCCATGAGAAAGTGTCATGGATCGTTATATGAGTGTCATATACTTTCTCATGTGACTATTGGTATGAATAGTTCTTAGACCTGAAGTCACTATGATTCCCTACATAAGGAGTTATGTACTTTGGTATAATCTAATGTCACCCATAATAGGGTGCACTATAACGGCGATTACTGGGTATGTAATGAATTATGCGGAGGGATATGAGTGAGTTAGATGGGATCTATCCCTCCCATATGACGGGAGTGATATCTTTGGCCTCTTGATAGAGTATGATCACGAAATGCATGGTCATGCTCGAATGAGTCAATATGAGATATTAAGCTCATTTGTTTGAGTGAGTCTATTTGGGATCAAGAAACATAAAGATTGATAAGGGGATGACACGGTCTATGTCTCATTGATCGATCTAAGATATCAAGGATAGAAGGACATCGTCATACATGATAATAGTCACAGAAAGGTTGTCGGTGTTGGGTTTTTCTGAGCCGTAAAAACCGCTTTTTGCATTGCGGAAACCTCGGAAGCCCCGACCACGGATCCGTGCGAAGATGTATTAAAACTAAAACATGTATGTGCTTATATAAAACCCTATATCTACCTTAGATCTATATGATAAGGATGTTACCCTCGATACGATGCCCTTCGCAAATCCTGCTCGTCCAAAAGGTTCGTCGGAACTCAAGAGCGTCAAGTGCACACTCCTCTATTGGTATCCACACAAACAAAAGGTGGAGAAAAGCAATCTTGAGTGTGCTAGCACTCCTTAGATGCTCGGCAAGATGAGGAAGGAGAGAGGGAGAGCTTGAGGGAAGTTGATCCAAGGAAGAAGATGAAGTTAGGAAGAAGAAGATGGAGTTACCCAAAATCAATTTTCCATTTAGATCTAGAAGTGGCCGGCCACATTATAGCTTGGGAGGTTACATGCATGCATGTAACTCCAATGGCTCTTGGTCTCCCTCATGAGGTGGCACCAATTGATAAGTCAATGATGATGTGGAGCATCATCATTGGCCGGCCATGTCAAGTCATCATCATGACATGACATTTGGTCAAGTCAAACTTGACCTTTCATCTTCCCTCTCAAGTCAACTCAAACTTGACCTCTAATCTCCCATGGTTGATCAAATCTAACCACTTGACTCAAGTAAATTTAATTTAATGAATCTCTATTCATTAATTTAAATTGATTTGATGAATCAAATCTAAATTAGACTCATTCAACACTTGAATCAACTTGAGTCTAACTCAATTAGTCTAATTTGGATTACTCTTAATCCAATTTGGTTCATCCCATGAACCTAATCCTCATGGTTCATCATATAAACCTAATCTCCATCTAATTTCCCTTATGTGTGTGACCCTATAGGTTCTTGTAACGTTGGCAATGTCCCTAAACCAATTTAGGAACAAAAACAATGAGCGATATCTAGCAACACATCATTGCTACCCAAGTTACAAGAATGTTGAGCTCCAACATCACCTTTGTGACTACTAATTGTGACTCTCACAATATGTGACAGTGTCCCTCTATCCTTGACATCTAGATTGACCAATTGAGGCATAGACCGTGTCATCCTCGGTACAATCTATATCTTGAACTCCAAGTAGACTCACTCTAATCAAATGAGCTCAATATCTCATATCGACTCATTTGGGCATGACCATGCACTTCATGGTCTCACTCTATCAAGAATATCGATGTCACCCCCATCATATAGGAGGGATAGATCCCATCTACATCACTCACATCCCTCCGCATAATTTGTTACATACCCAGTAATCGCCTTTATAGTCTACCCATTTACGGGTGACGTTTGACGAAGCCAAAGTATGCAACTCCTTATGTAGGGATCCATGGTGACTTCAGGTCTAAGGACTAATAGTCATATTAATAGCCACATGAGAAAGTATATGACACTCATATAACGATCCATGATACTTTCTCATGGTGGGTCATTCAGTATATATTCTCCAATGCTTACCCATGTGTCAACTTGATATCTCATATCTATGACTTGTGAGATTAAGTCATCATGTTGACCTACATGCTAGTCTCTACGCATTAACATTGTCCCTGAATGTTAATACTCGACTAGGAATAATTAAAAGTAGTGTTCTCTATATCATCTCATTATCAATTCAACCAATCGATTGATATAGATAAGAACCTACTACTCAAGGACATTATTATATTTAGTTATTTGGCACCAATACAAGTAAATATAATAACCATGCCTTTATAAATAGGAATATGATACAATAAAGTCCATATAACAATCATCACATGATTGACTCTAGGGCTTTCACTAACAATCTCCCACTAGCACTAGTGTCAATCACTGTAGTATCTAATACCCAATGACCTAGTGTGACCATCATGCTTTTTCTGTGCCAAAGCCTTAGTCAAGGGATCTGCAATGTTAGCCTCTGTGGGACTCTGCAAATCTTCACATCTCCTCTATCGATAATCTCTCGAATGAGATGGAAGCGCCGTAGTATGTTCGGCCTCTGTTGTAGAATCAACAACTGTGTCCTGCTTGGAACTGTTCCAGCTCACAGTGCCACCATTCAAGCAAAACATGAACCCTGACTGCGATCTATAATCATCCTGGTCAGTTTGAAAGCTTGCATTGCTATAACCCTTTACAGCTAGCTCCTCATCGCCTCCAAATATCAAGAAATATTCTTTAGTCCTTCTCAAGTACTTAAGAATATTCTTGACTGCTATCCAGTGACGCTCACCTAGATCTGACTGGTATCTACTCGTCATACTCAAAGCATACAAGACATCAGGACGAGTACACAGCATGGCGTACATGATAGATCCTATAGCAGATGTGTAAGGGATCTTATCCATGTGGACTCTCTCTTCTCTAGAAGAGGGACTTTGAGTCTTCGAAAGACTCACACCATATGACATCGACAGAAGTCCCTTCTTGGAATTCTGCATGGCAAACCGTAGTAATACCGTGTCAATGTATGTACTCTGACTTAGGCCAAGCAATCTCTTAGATCTATCTCTATAGATCTTGATGCCTAAAATATAGGATGCTTCACCTAAGTCCTTCATTGAGAAGCACGTCCCCAGCCAAGTCTTCATAGACTGTAGCGAAGGGATGTCATTCCCAATGAGCAGTATGTCATCCACATACAATACAAGAAAGACAACTGTGTTCCCATTAACCCTCTTGTAGACACAGGGTTCATCTTCATTCTTGATGAAACCAAACTGTTTGATTGCATCATCGAATCGAAGATTCCAGCTCTGAGAGGCTTGCTTTAGCCCATAAATGGACCTTTGCAGCTTGCATACTTTCCCAGTATGCTGTGGATCTTCAAAACCCTCAGGTTGTGTCATGTACACATCCTCGAGTAAGTTTCCATTCAAAAATACAGTTTTGACATCCATTTTCTAGATCTCATAATCATGGTATGCTGCAATAGCAAGCAAGATCCAAATGGACTTAAACCTCGCCACTGGAGAAAAGGTTTCATCATAGTCAATTCCATGAATCTGCTTGAAACCTTTAGCCACCAATCGGCCCTTATAGGTATGCGTAAGTCCATCCATGTCAGTCATTCTCCTAAAAACCCACTTACACCCAATGGGTTTGACCCCTTCAGGTGGATCAACCAAAGTCCATACTTGGTTGGTGTACATGGATTTCATCTCGGATCTCATGGCCTCTAGCCATTTCTCAGAATCTGGGCTCATCACAGCTTCCTGATAGGAGGTAGGCTCATTCTCAATGAGCATAACGTCATCATGGTCAGACAAGAGAAATGAGTATCTCTCAGGCTGATGACGTACCCTATCAGACCTATGAAGAGGTAGGTCTACTTGAATAGGTGGTTGTTCCACAACTCTTTGTGAAACAATCTCATCATCCACAACACTTTGTGGTTCCTGTTCAACCTCCATCAAGGCCTTAGTGTTATGGTCCTTATCTTGAATTTCTTCAAGATCGAACGTACTCCCACTAGTTTTTCTAGAAACAAAATCTCTTTCTAGAAAAACCCCAGTCTTTGCCACAAACACTTTGTGCTGACTGGGAATGTAGAAGTAATATCCCTTTGTATCCTTGGGATATCTAACAAAATAGCACATATCGGATTTGGGTCCCAGTTTGTCTGAGACTTGACGTCGAACGTAAGCCTCACAACCCCAAATCCTCATGAAAGACATCTTGGGATTTCTCCCTGTCCATATCGTATATGGTGTCTTTTATCACAACCTTGGATGGTAAATGGTTAAGGGTAAAGGCTGCTGTGTCTAGAGCATATCCCCAAAAGGATATAGGAAGATCTGTGTGACTCATCATAGATCGTACCATATCTAATAGGGTACGATTCCTCCTTTCGGATACACCATTCCACTGTGGTGTTCCAGGAGGAGTGAGTTGGGATAGAATCCCACACTCAGCTAGATAGTCACGAAACTCATGACTAAGGTATTCACCACCTCGATCTGATCGAAGTATCTTAATACTCTTGCCAAGATGGTTTTGTACTTCATTCTTGAATTCTTTGAACTTTTCAAAGGATTCTGATTTATGTGTCATAAGATACACATAACCATATCTACCGAAGTCATCAATAAATGTAATGAAGTACCTGTAACCACCTCTAGCAGCAACATTGAAAGGACCACATACATCACTATGTATAAGTCCTAACAAATCTGTTGCTCTTTCGCTGTGTCCACTAAAGGGAGTCTTGGTCATCTTGTCTAAAAGGCAAGACTCGCATGTCTCATATGATTCAAAATCAAATGAGTCTAGCAGCCCATCCTTATGGAGCTGAGATAAGCGACTCTCATTTATGTGACCTAAGCGACAATGCCAGAGATAGGTTTGGTTCAACTCATTTGACTTGAACCTCTTGGTACTTATATTATAGATAGGGCTCTCTAAGTCTAGAAAGTAGAGTCCATTCATTAGAGGTGCACTACAATAGAACATATCATTTAAATAAACTGAACAATATTTGTTCTTTATTATAAATGTAAATCCTTTCTTGTCCAAACAAGAACCCGAAATTATGTTCTTAGTTAAAGTAGGCACATAACAACATTCATCTAATTCTAGTACAAGCCCAGAGGGCAGAGATAGATCATAAGTTCCTACAGCAACAGCAGCAACCCTTGCTCCATTGCCTACTCGTAGGTCCACCTCGCCCTTTGTCAATGTCCTGCTATTTCTCAGCGCCTACACATTGGTACAAATGTGAGATGCACATCCGGTATCTAATACCCATGATGAAGAAATAGATAGATTGACTTCTATAACATTTATACCTGAAGTAGAAGTCTCACTTCTTTTCTTCTTAAGATCTTCCAAGTAAGCTTTGCAGTTACGCTTCCAGTGTCCAGCTTTCTTACAGTGGAAGCAAGCCTCTTCCTTGGCTACCCCTCCTTTGGGTTTAAGTTCTTTGCCTTTTCCCTTAGCTTGAGACTTTCCCTTACCTTTAGGTTTGCCCTTGACTTTTTTTTTGTGCACCATCAAAATGGTGTCAGATTTTCCCTTCTTAAGGTTAAGCTCAGCAGTTCTCAACATGCTGAGCATCTCAGGAAGTGGCTTATCAATTTCATTCATGTTGTAATTCATGACAAATTGATTGTAGGCTTGTGGAAAAGATTGCAAGATCAGGTCAGTGGTCAGCTCTTGGCCAAGTGGGAATCCCCGCCTTTGTAGGTTTTCTACGTACCCAATCATCTTGAGTACATATGGACCTACGGGAGTCCCATCTTGCATTTTGGACCCAAACAATGCCTTAGAGACTTTATATCTCTCATGCCTTGCTTGTCCTTGATATAGTTGACGAAGATGTCCAACCGTATCATAAGCATTCATGAACTCGTGTTGCTCCTGAAGCTCAGAGTTCATGGTCGCGAGCATTAGACATGACACATCTAATGCATCATCTTGATGCTTCTTGTAAGCATCTTTGTCAGCTCGTGAGGCAGTGGCAGGAGGTGCCTCCGGAATGGGTTGCTCCAGGACGTACAACTTCCTTTCTTGGGTGAGAACAATTCTCAGGTTCCTATACCAGTCCAAGAAATTTGCTCCATTGAGCTTGTCCTTCTCAAGGACAGAACGCAGAGAGAGAGTGTTCGTGTTTGTCGACATAGTAATCTACAACATACAATGCAGAGAATTAATATCATATTCCTTTTATCATTTAATTAGGCCTTTAATCAAATGATGCTCCCACTGAATTATAGGAATTTTATATAATCGAGTTATGGATGTGGTCAAACCATATTACTAGATTCATAAAAACTAGCTATAATTCTTGCGGGACAAGATCCACATCATACTAAGCCTTGAGTTAGCTTTGGCTAAATGGCCCAAGACTTAGTACGATCGGTGGGTAACATATTACCGATTACATCTCTATGCAACTCTTGTTTATAGGATCAAGACCCACATTTACAAAAGACCTTGAGTTAGCTTTGGCTAAATCGCCCAAGATTTAGTGTAAATGCGATCTTATCCTATCTTTCCAACGATTGGAATATGCCTATAGTTCTACTCGATCCAATTGAGTTAACTAATTTTACTCAATCTAATTGAGCTTACTCTAACCCAAGCCGTGATAGGCGGGACCAAGATTGCCCCTCCGCACCCTACCAATATAATATGCGTTGCTCTGCTTTGGCAGATTCAACAACTACAAATGATCGAGGTAGTGATGGGTATCAAGGACCTAGTAGGCATTTACGAGTTGATTCGATTAAGATCTAATCTAATCGTAATGTGTATCATATATGCATTAAGGCCTTTATTATCCTATATTAGCATGCATCACATACATACATACATTATTCTAGCATGCATCATATACATACAAGAAAATTATCCTAGCATGCATCATATACATACAAGCATTATTCCACTAGCATGCATCACATACATACAAGCAAAATCATATATATATATATATATATATCAACATATATATATATATAATTAACTGTGATGTAGTCATGACCCTACTCCAATCTTCTCAAGCCAATGAGAAGATCGGACGGTCAACCTAAGGCTAGCGGCTTCTCCAAGCGCTTCCTTTGACCGCCATGTGTCGTCGACACTCTTCTCGTAACTTTGTCTACAAGTGGACTTTCCACCGCTCCATTTTGTACATTACAAATATGAAACTCGAGTTACATTCGAGTCTAAAACTATTTACAACTAGAATTTCAAAAGAAGAGGCACGACGCGCAGGTCGCATACACTATACAACACGCATAACCACAAAAACGGCACGCAGGCTGTATTATGAATTACAACACATTAACGTCCAATCAAATTGGGGTTCTTGGGCCATGACAATCACAGAATTATACATAATTCTAAATTATGTATTTTTACAGAAAATTTCTATAATTTTTTGTATTCTTTTTTTTTTTTCAATTTTATGAGTCACCTCTCCGTAACGGTTTCGCTAAGCGGTTTCCGGGCGCGATCGCGGGACAAGGCCCCTTTCGGGGATAGGGGCAGTGCCCCTACTCGCAAAATAAACTTTGCAAGTGTCCCTACTACGATCTTACAGCGACTTAAGTTGCTTTCCCAAAAACCTAAAGTGAGAACTCGCCGTTTCAGAGAGTTTTTCTCGATGGTTGAAGCCTACAAGTGTCCCAACACTCGTTACTTCGACTCTTCGAGAAAAATACCCAAAAATTCTATAAAAATAGGAAATTTATAGAAACATAAAATTCTGTAATTTTTATATCTAATACAAAAATTAAAAAAACAAAACACATACATGCTTCGCACGTCGCTCTGATACCACTGTTGGGTTTTCCGAGCCGCAAAAATCACTTTTTGCGTTGCGGAAACCTCGGACCACGGATCCGTGCGAAGTATAAAATATAAAACTAACATGTATGTGTTTAATACCTTTAGATCTACTCTAGATCTACATGATAAGAAGTTACCCTCGATGCGACGCCCTTCGCAAATCTCGCTCGTCCAAAAGGTTCGCCGGAACTCGAGAGTGTCAAGTGCACACTCCTCTATTGGTATCCACACAAGTAATAGGTGGCGAAAAATACCTTAGAGTGTGCTAGCACCCTTTAGGAATTTCGGCCAAGGAGGTTGGGAGAGCTTGAGAGGGTGATCCAAGGAAGAAGATGAAGTTGTGTAACTCACCAAAATGAATTCCCATCTAATGGTAATAGTGGCCGACCACTTTTCTTAGGGGGGGGGGGGTTACATGCATGCATGTAACTCCTCCAAGAGCCAATGGCTCTTGGTCTCCCTCATGAGGTGGCACCACATGCTAAGTCAATGATGATGTAGAGCATCATCATTGGCCAACCATGCCAAGTCATCATCATGACATGGCATTTGGTCAAGTCAAACTTGACCTTTCATCTTCCCTCTCAAGTCAAATCAAACTTGACCTCTTATCTCCCATGGTTGATCAAATCCAACCATTTGATTCAAGTCAATTTAATTTAATGAATCTCTATTCATTAATTTAAATTGATTTGATGAATCAAATCTAAATTAGACTCATTCAACACTTGAATCAAATTGAGTCCAACTCAATTAGTCTAATTAGGATTACTCTTAATCCAATTTGGTTCATCCCATGAACCTAATCCTCATGGTTCATCATATGAACCTAATCTCCATCTAATTTCCCTTAGTGTTTGACCCTATAGGTTCTTGTAACGTTGGCAATGTCCTTAAACCGATTTAGGAACATAAGCAATGAGCGTTATCTAGCAACACATCATTGCTACCCAAGTTACAAGAATGTTGAGCTCCAACATCACCTTTGTGACTACTAATTGTGACTCTCACAATATGTGACAATGTCCCTCTATCCTTGACATCTAGATTGACCAATCGAGGCATAGACCGTGTCATCCTCGGTACAATCTATATCTTGAACTCCAAGTAGATTCACTCTAATCAAATGAGCTCAATATCTCATATTGACTCATTTGGGCATGGCCATGCATTTCTTGGTCTCACTCTATCAAGAATATCGATGTCACCCCCGTCATATAGGAGGGATAGATCTCATCTACATCACTCACATCCCTCCGCATAATTTGTTACATACCCAGTAATCGCCTTTATAGTCCACCCATTTACGGGTGACATTTGACGAAGCCAAAGTATGCAACTCCTTATGTAGGGAACCATGGTGACTTCAGGTCTAAGGACTAATAGTCATACTAATAGCCACATGAGAAAGTATATGACACTCATATAACGATCCATGATACTTTCTCATGGCGGGTCATTCAATATATATTCTCCAATGCATACCCATGTGTCAACTTGATATCTCATATCCATGACTTGTGAGATCAAGTCATCATGTTGACCTACATGCTAGTCTCTACGCATTAACATTGTCCTTGAATGTTAATACTCGACTAGGAATGATTAAGAGTAGTGTTCTCTATATCATCTCATTATCGATTCAACCAATCGATTGATATACATAAGAACCTACTACTCAAGGACATTATTATATTTAGTTATTTGGCACCAATACAAGTAAATATAATAACCATGCCTTTATAAATAGGAATATGATACAATAAAGTCCATACAACAATCATCACATGATTGACTCTAGGGCTTTCACTAACAGGCATGTGCCTGAGCACTCTGACGAAATAGCCCGTCTGCCGCCTGGAGTTCTGTCAGAAGTTCCGCCAACAAATACAACCTCTTGTTCATGTTGTAGTTTATGTTGGTGCAGGGGCACTAGATAATCGAACCTGTGTTTTGATTATGGCAAAGACACAAAGTTAAGTTTATATTGTTATCTCACGAGCTAAATCAAGTGTGCAGAAAAGTACTAAAGCTGAAGCTGAAGGCTAGCGACACCCGGAGGAAGCCGTGGTGGTCGGGCGACACTTGAGTGAATTCGGAGGGAGCCGAAGGAATCGAGTGGAAGGCCGGAAGCGAGAGCTACTATCGAGGTAAGCTCGTGTGAGTGAGAGATTGTAAGGTCATGTCCTCTTTACGGGGACGACCGTGGCGACGGTCGACTAAGACTTCCGTGGAAGGTCTAGGTCGAGATCGGTGATCGGCAAACCGTCGCATTTATCATTTTCGAGCTAACCTCTTATTGCGAGGAAGTAGTGACGATCATTGCTGGACACATAGCGATCCGATCGATGCCCATCGATCGGTGATGGGAGTCATCGATCGTGATGGCGGCGACTCGACTTTGCGCTAGGTCAAGCGGATAACGTTTGACGCGGCCACTTCGCGATAAAATTTGGAAAAATCCATGATCCGTTCCAAAGAAATAGGAGACAAATTCAGAGGCTAAAGTATATAAAAGGAGGGGAGAATTCATCTCCAAATTACATCAATTATTCATCAAGTGCTCCTACAACGCCAACGCTCAACACAGCTATAACGCCGACGCGACGCATCCAAGTTTTGATCTTCTTCGTCGCGTGATTCAAGTAATATTTTTGATATTATATTCTGTATTTTTATCTTCATAACGAGGTGAGGTAGGCTTGTTGCCTCATCCTCATATATTCGGTTTTTGTAATCGTTGTCTCCTACCTCCAACGAGGAGGAGACGTTTTAGTGCTTTGCCCTCCGTACGCGGTCTAGGACCGATAGGGCCTTGGAGTAACAACCGCTGGGTTGTGAACCAAGTAAAATAAACGTGTTCATTTATTTTCCGCTGTGCTTACTTTGCGTATTGAACGAACGAAAAAGAAAAGATTTACGATCGCTATTCACCCCCCCCCACTAGCGACGCTTAACGTTCCAAAAATTGGTATAAGAGCGGGGGCGCTAATATTTGGTGAAACCACCAATATAGCACGGTTTGGTTTTATTTTCGTATTTTTTCGATTCGTATATTTCTTAGGTTTTTGTTTCCCTACTAATCCAAGACCAAGTCTTGGTACATAGTTTTTGTTGTGTTTTGCAAGTACTAATCTCCTTCCGAGTACCTCACGATCAAACAAGCATAACTTTTGCTACAAGTGGACTCACGAAACGATCTACCCACCAAATCGAAGCTCTTTGAAAGCTATTTCCAGCCCCAAAATCCAACGTTTAGTACCCTTTCGGGGACATCGAAGGTCGTAAGTTTCAAATTTTTGTTAGTTTCTTATCCTCCTTATTTATTTCTGTTTTTTTTTCCTATTATTTCCCGCATTACTAATCCAAGACCAAGTCTTGGAATTCTCTTTGGTTTTTATTTGTGTTTTGCAAGATAATTAATGGCTCACATTGAGGATATAGCACCACCCGACCTCCGTTCTTTAACGGAGATGATTTCCGTTATTGGAAAGGTCGGATGGAGTGTTTCTTGAAAACACAAGTCGAGACTTGGATAATAATCCAAACTGGCTTTGCTTTACCCACCAATGATCAAGGAGAGCCATTGGATTTCAACAAGTGGACAAATGCAACCAAGAGGCAAATCGAAGCCGATGCAAGAGCAACCCAAATATTGCAATGCGGCTTGTCCAAGGAGGAACTCAACCGCATCGGACCATTCATTAGCGCCAAGGACCTATGGAATAAATTAATTGAGCTACACGAAGGAACGTCCGATGCTAAGGTATGTAAACGTGACCTTCTTTTCAATAAGTTGTATAACCTCAAGATGCAGAACACGAGGCGGCAACGCAACTACTGCGCCCGCGTCGAGGACATTATCAATGGCCTACACACCATCGGACACAAGGTCGAAAATGCGTGACCTACTAAGTGCGTTCTTAATTCATTTCCTAGGACTACCTTGTGGGCATCCATGGTCGATGCCTACAAGGTCTCTAAGGACCTATCGAAGCTTAGGTTAGATGAATTATTTTCCAAGTTTGAACTTCACGAGCAAACTAACGTGATCCGGGCGAGAGAGGTATTGCTCTACTTGCGGGACAAAGAAGCAAGCCACCTACTAGGCAAGTAGATGAACTCGAACCCGAAGACGAATCGAATCTAAAGAGGAGGCCATAATAGTCAATATTGTGCGGAGAATAGTTCGACAAGAAAGAAGGAAATTGAAGAATGAGAACCAAAAGAAAAAGGGAGCAAGGAAAGCCTTCCATGCAACTTGGGACAACAGAGAAGACATAGCTTACATGGCAAGAGCGGAGGAGTCCGAGTCAATCCAGTCGAGTCCAACTACAACTCGACTCGACCCGAAGATTATTTGAGAGAAAACTCAAAGCGGACCAAAGGGAAAGTTAAGGTTGATTTCTCTTTAATTAGTACACTTTACAGACAATTAAACCGCTTAATAGGAAATTAACTAAGTCCGAGTCTAGGGTTGAGTCGTTACTTGAGGAGGTTGAAACCCTCAAGCAGAGGCTACTCTAATCTCTTCAACTAGTCAAGTTCAAGAGAGAAACTCAACCCAAATTGAAAAACTTGAGAAGGAGAATTCTCTCTTGAAAGACCAAGTTCAAGAGGTCGAGGCTAGGTTGGAAAAGTTCACGTTGGGATCTAATAACCTTAAACTACTTGGAACCCAAAGAGCCGTGTACAACAAAGCCGGACTCAGATTTAAGTCAAAGACTACGAATAGGTCTTATATGTCTATCGTAAATCGTAGTCATCAAAGAGTCCAAGCATGGGTCCCAAAGGTTTTATTAAATTCACATATTAGGACTAATAAGTATTGGATTCCTCAGGATCAAGTTCATTATTTGAATAGACCGTATTGGTTCAATGGTCTACGGGGAGCTAACACTAAAATAGTATACCCGCTTACTTAGCAAAACCATTGCATGCTTAGAATTTCATTAACTTGTGAACTTACTTAGAATCGTACATAACCAACTAAAATCCTTCGAAAAGATCGGAGCCTCAGCCTCTTTTCATAAATAACTAGTTAGTCAACTCTTGATAATATAGTATCAGGACGCGGCGAGATGATAGTACGTTAGGGAGACAAAGTCTCGTGTATTCGAGCTAGATAAGGCGTATCTAGCTTGGTGCACTTGACCGAGTGGAACTAGCTGAAGCTACCTCGCCGTATCCTAAACTAGTTAGACCAGGAAGTAACCCTAAGTGACTTAAGTGATATTTTCTTGAATTTGGCTTTGTCTAAGGAAGTGGTCGTTGTTCCGATCAAAGAAGGCCCCTGTGCCTCGCCGCGACCTGGAAGCCAGTTTCTCGAAAAGTTACTTAACGATCTAAAGGTTAAATCTGAATCTAACCCAAGGTTGACTATCTTTAATCAATTTAAAATCATCTCACAAAACATATAAGGTGAACAAATTATGAGACACATAGAATGGGTGAGATGTTAAGGATAATTGAAATATACTTGAAACAATCCCTTCAAAATACTACTTATTTTCTCAACTATTGTACTTAACAACTCGAGGCCAAAGTTTAGCCCTACATCTCTTATACTTCATATATTTGACTAAGGGGAGAGCAAACTAATCTTAAGGGTTATATTATAAATCTTTAGATTATTAGTGCGAGAGGACACACCTCGAACCAATCTATCTAACTATTGCTACGCATGCTTGGACTTATATTTGATTTATCTAGATGCATTCATAACGACATTGTTTTAAACCCTATTTTATACAAAAACCCCAACACTCTTTTTGATTTATGGCAAAAGGGGAGAAGAGCGAAAGTTAAGGGAGTAACACAAAATTTCCATTTTGAAACACAAAATTTGTTTTTGAAAACTAAAGTATCTCTTTCAAAACTCACCTAGGGTTAAGGGGAGTTTTGGTTAAGGGAGAGTTTTAGAATGGCATTCATCATCTACTATATGTGTTTTATGCTTTAATTTCCCTTAACTTTGTGTTGGTTTGCCATAGATCAAAAAGGGGGAGATTGTTGGTGCAGGGGCACTAGATAATCGAACCTGTGTTTTGATTATGGCAAAGACACAAAGTTAAGTTTATATTGTTATCTCATGAGCTAAATCAAGTGTGCAGAAAAGTACTAAAGCTGGAGCTGAAGGCTAGCGACACCCGGAGGAAGCCGTGGTGGTCGGGCGACACTTGAGTGAATTCGGAGGGAGCCGAAGGAATCGAGTGGAAGGCCGGAAGCGAGAGCTACTATCGAGGTAAGCTCGTGTGAGTGAGAGATTGTAAGGTCGTGTCCTCTTTACGGGGACGACCGTAGGCGACGATTCGACTAAGACTTCCCGTGGAAGGTCTAGGTCGAGATCGGACGGTCAGAAACCGTCGCATTTATCATTTTCCGAGCTAACCTCTTATTGCAGGGAAGTGGCCAAGCTGGCAGTCATTCTTTGGACACATAGCGATCGTGATGCCCATCGATCGTGATGGGAGTCATCGATCGGCCTGATGGCGACGACTCGCTTTTTGCGCTAGGTCAAAGCGGATAACGTTGTAGCCGCCAGCGATAAAATTTGGAAAAATCCATGATCCGTTCCAAAGAAATAGGAGACAAATTCAGAGGCTAAAGTCTATAAAAGGAGGGGAGAATTCATCTCCAAATTACATCAATTATTCATCAAGTGCTCCTACAACGCCAACGCTTCAACACCGTCATAACGCCGACGCGACGCCAAGTTTTGATCTTCTTCGTCGGCAGCAGATTCAAGTAATATTTTTGATATTATATTCTGTATTTTTATCTTCATAACGAGGTGAGTTAGGCTTGTTGCCTCATCCTCGTATATTCGGTTTTTGTAATCGTTGTCTCCTACCTCCAACGAGGAGGAGACGTTTTAGTGCTTTGCCCTCCGTACGCGGTCTAGGACCGATAGGGCCTTGGAGTAGCAACCGCTGGGTTGTGAACCAAGTAAAATAAAAGTGTTCATTTATTTTCCGCTGTGCTTACTTTGCGTATCGAACGAACGAAAAAGAAAAGATTTACGATCGCTATTCACCCCCCCTCTAGCGACGCTTCTCGATCCAACAGTTTAGACAAAATTGCTCAAAACTCCTAGGTAGAGACTGGAGAATGATATCGACCTGGGTTTCTCCGTCGATCTCAGCTCCGAGGACCTCCAGATCATTCAATTGAGCCATCATCTTGAGAACATGATCCCTTACGGGTGTTCCCTCGATCATGGTGGTCGTCATCAAGTTTCTCATGGCTTCTTGCCTCGCAGACCGATTCTGGTGTCCGAAAAGCTCTTTGAGATTGAGCATCATGTTATAAGCAGTGGGCATGACTTGATGCTGATGTTGTAGTATATTTGACATAGATGCCAAAATGTAACACTGCGCCATCTCATCGGTCTTTATCCACTTCTTATAACTCTCTCTCTCCTTTTCCCCAGAATCATCTGCAGGCTTAGGAGGACACTCTTCGAGGAGTACATATTTGTATTCCTCAACAGTCAAGACAATGTCTAGATTCCTCTTCCAATCAACATAGTTGGGTCCAGTAAGTTTATTCTCTTTCAGTTTCACAGCAAGCGGGTTGAAAGTCATTTTGAAAGAAAACCTAAGAATCACATAGATCAAAACATTAGATTTCAAAAAATTATTGATTCCTCAAACAATAAAATTTTAAAATCAACCAACACCTCAAAACACCGAGAATATCGTATGCCACGATAGTGTCGACGTATACAAATTCTACATTTGTAAGAGGATGTTTTACCTATTAATTTTACTATCTTGTCAACCTAACTTTTTGACAAGTAAAATTAATAGTTGGTTCCTCTTTGGCCCTACAAATAAAAGTAGTGACTCCGATGGGGAGGATATTTATATTTGTATCTAAGTATTCACCATTACTCGGTACCAAGGTAATTATCTCGGGTTATGTGCCTTTCGATGGGGAAGTTCACATGCTCCTTGATAATTCCCTATAACCATATTTGACCTTGTGATATGCAAACAAACTCATCCGATGGGGAGGAAGGCACTCAGAGCCAACGCGCAAGTTTGTTTGCATCACATGTCAAATTGTAATGGAGGCCGTGAGAATTTATAAAAATATCCCTCTCCCACTTAGTAATTTGAAATTGAGGAATTTTCTAGCCCACGACATGCATATCAAACAATAAGCAATAAATATGAAAAATAAATTATTTTCCAACTATTATGGCTTTTGTCTTCAATATGTCTCCCATCACATCGCCTTCTCGTCCACTCCTACGCCATGTACGAGCCTTCCGGAGATCCGAGCCGAGACTAAAATCTATTTTAATTTACATCCATCGATCCTATACTCCACGAGGGAGTGTACATGAAATCTAGATCGAAAGTAAACTAAAATAAAAAAGAGTGGCTAAACAATGTCGTATCTAATTTACAAAAAATTAAATACTAGCCTCGTCAACCCCGAGGATTCAACAAAATATACACATACAATCACATACACACATATGGCCATAATAGTCGGATCTTATGCCTACAACCAAAGAGTTAACCTACGCATATCCTACTGTTATCCGACACATATAATATATGGAAAAATGCATAAGAGTAACCGAATCCTAAACACACAAAACCGGAAACCTTGGCTCTGATACCAATTGTTGGGTTGATCCGTCGAGTCCGTGAGGGGAAACTTTGCTTCCCACTTCAACTCGGTCGCTTGTTCATGGCGATCCTATCGATGTCCCCGGATTAAAAATTTAATCCTAGACAAAAGGGAACACCCAAGCAACCTTGTCATCGTCGTGCTATTCGTTTAGAGTAGTGACTTGAACAAACTTGTTGTTCAAGCGACCAACCTCTTTTCCACGGATAGCCGCGGAATAGACGATGTACGGATCGCCGGTTTTTGTGTTTATGTTCGGGATCCAAGTATTATTTAGCCACATACGTAAAGTAAACATCCACATAAAACATGCATATAATTGAAAAGCAATTATAAACATAATACAAAGGAAGACTAATCAAAATAAACAAGATTATATCTCTTGATCTTCTATTGTATGTCCTTCCTCCTTTTGGACGTCGTGTGGGCGACGATCTTCCAAAAGTCGAAGCCTCCTAGATCACCAATCTTCCTTTTCTTGTTCACTCCGAACAAAGGAAGATCATCAAACAAAACTCTTCTTTCTATCTAGAACCGGCCACCAAGTCAATAGACTCGATGTTGCCGTCAGCCAAGGAAGAGAACATGAAGTATAGGAACCGACCAAAGGAGAATCAATGAGAGCATGGGCGTCGACCAAGACTTGAAGATGAGAAAGGAAAGCAATCCTTCTCCTTGTTGCTGCCCAAACCTAAACCTAGCTCTCCTAATTTTTGGCCAAGGATGAAGGGAAGAAGAATAGGTTGAGCTCCGGCCAAGGTAGAAGGAAGAAGGATAGGAGCTGGCCAAACCTTAGAAGAAGAAGAAAAGGTCTTCTCCTCATGTTGCCGCCCACAACCAACACCAAAACCCTAACCCTAGCCGCCCACTCCTAATCCTAACCAAACTAGGATTACTTGCCGCCCAAGGGAAGTAAACCCTAAACTCATCCATCAAGCCTTGCCGCCCACCTTAATGCTCTATTTATAGAGTTGGGCTCAAGCCTTGATTTAATCTCAACCGTTGGATCTAGAGATTTAATCTCAACTGTCGGATCTAGAGATTTAATCTCAACCGTCGGATCTAGAGATTTAATCTCTACCTTTGGATCTAGAGTTTCGTTTTCATCCATTGGATCTAAGCTTCATGAGGTGTTAATAGGCTACAATAGGGACCATGAGGAGTAGTTGGATCTTGGCCACCCAATGGATCAAGCCCTCATAAAGTTCGATCCATTAATGATTATCCATTCCACTAGAGGATGGATAAGTAGTACCACTCAACCTTTTCATCATGCCGGACCAAGTCCACCTGTAGGGTTTACATGATGAACCTTATGAGCTCCTCAAGAGGACATCATCATCCTAATATATAAGACACGATTTCCTCCTATAATCAACGGCACACTATATAAATAATATCATTTCCCAACTTACCGAGCCTATCGATTTAATCTATAAATCTCGCCCATTGGTAAATCAAAGAAATGAATACTAATTATATGTGCCCATTATTATATTGGGATTAAGAGCATGTACATAATAATATCTGAGGTTCAATTCGATTATGTAGTCAACAATAAATCGAATCACCTCTAAGTCGGTCCTGTTCAATACACACAAAGTGCACTAGTGTGATTCTATGGTCAAGACAAACCAATACCAAATCACACTACAACCATACCAATGGTTTGTCCAAAACCATCTCGGTTGTGAGCCTTTACTTATACTTTATAAGGAACTGACAACATGATCTCCCGTGTGACACCACACACCATGTTATCTACAATGTAATGTATTAGACAATATTGCATAACCATAAATATGCAAACAATGATCATGTGATTCTTATTTCAAAAATAAAGATGTTCATACAAAAGATAGACTTTTCAGTATACATCCCAACACAAGGGGGAGCAAGCCTTTAGGGGGAGTTATCCATCTTAGGATGATGGATGTGTTTCTCTTCTTGAAGGGGGAGAAGTTATTGGGAGAGTATCATCAATTGGGAAAATTGATGGGATTTTGAGAAACCCAATTTGAAAATTGGGAGAGAGTATAGGATTGCCTCTCTTAGGTGATATGAGACTTATCACTAGGAAGATGGTAGGCATCCCAAGTATTTTTGGATCAAGGGGGAGATTGTAAGATCTCATTGGGACATGAGACATTGACCTCCTTGGAGAGATAACCTTTTTGATGTATGTCAAAAAGGGGGAGATGGTTAAATTACCAATTTTGAAAATTGGTAAGGGAATTTGAGTTAGTGGCCTAACTCAAGGTTTGTTTTGTCAAACATCAAAAAGGGGGAGATTATTGGTGCAATCGGCCCAGGTTACGATTGACCAGACTCGAGTTTGACTCGAGTGATGTTTTGATGTTTGAAAAAGTGGTTTGACATAGTATGTTTGACATTGATGTCGGTTAATGTTTTGGGGAGATTGTTTATACAATCGACCCAGGTTATAATTGACCAGACTCGAGTTTGACTCGAGGGAGACTTTGATGGTTGACTAGGGTTGACCATGTGATTATGGGAAAGTCCAAGCATGGGTCTTGGCAAGGTAAAGTCCAAGTCATGGGTACTTGGCATGGAAAGTCTAAGTGGGACACTTGGCATTTGGGAAAGTCCAAGCATGGGTCTTGGCATGGAAAGTCCAACATGGGTTGGCAAGGGAAAGTCCAAACTTGAGTCTTGGCATTTAAGAAGTCCAAGGGGTTTGATATTGGCAGCATAAAGTCCAAGGGTGGAGTCTTGGCAGCATAAGTCCAATCGTTGGCGGCGTAAAGTCCAAGCGGAGTCTTGGCGGCGTAAGTCCAATGTGCCTTGGCGGTGTAGACACCGTTAGCATGACATAGCCGATGGAAGCACCTGAAGGCTAGCACGATGGATGAACAAGTCATGGATGACTAGAGGGATCCGAGAGGCGTAAGGCTGATGGAGGTGGCTAGAAGGCTTAGGTCTAGGCTAAGGGTGGTCTAGCAAGTATGGGGACACCATACTTGGGTTAAAACCTCATCTTTGAGGTTGGCAGTCGACTGACATTATGGCCGGTTCGACTACCGTGAGTCGACTTGAGTTCGATCAGCGGCTTGGGGTGAAAATGTCGTGATTGGTCGCTCATTGGTAGCTAGCGATCATTCTGGTGATTCGATCGCATGGACGATGATCGATGGTTCGCCCACGAGCATAGACGCTCCGTAGCCGATCGTGACGATCGGCTACGGCGGCGATCGGCGCCAATGTTGGCGATCAATCAGTAAGAGATCCGTTGGAACTTGTCCAATGTGAGCCATTGTCTCACAGCTACAGTGTTGGCAGTCGACTGTCAGGCGGAAATCCAGCCCGATGGAGGATAAAAGTAGTTGTTCGTGGAAGGCTCAAAACAAGGGTTTTCTTGGGCGATTTGAAGGGGAATAGTTGGTGCTCTTCCAGTCCTTCAAGGCTAGTCCGAGGCAACCAAAGTGCTCTTGTAAAGTGTTTTTCTTTACTTGCATTGTATTTCTTACTTGTATTAGCTTGTATCTTTTGTATTACTTAGTGTAATCCTTGTACCAGGTTTCTCTACCTCCGACTTGTGTCGAGAAGGAGTTATTTGTGATTAGCGAGTGCGTGTGCATCACAAGATCTCTTTATAGCTCGATCCGTGGAGTATGAACCATTCGGTTCCGAACCACGTTATATCTCATGTTGTGAGTTGTGTTTGTTTTGTTTCGTTATTGTATTATTTCTATTTCCACTGCGCTAACGAAATTATAGAGACAAACGCAATGAATTTCATCATCGAACGAGCACATCGCTATTCACCCCCCCTCTAGCGGGCGCACAGGTCCTTACAATTGTCGATGCCTATAAGGTATCTAGGGATCTCTCCACAATTAGGTTAGATGAACTATTTTGTGAACTTGAACTATACGAACAAGCTAACTCAGGTCAAATCGAGAATGGTATAGCTTTGATGGCAGGTTCAACTAAAAAGGAAAGTAAAGTGTAGGTTGATTCCGAAGACGAGTCAGAATCAGAAACAAACGGAGAAGAGGTGGCAAACATGGTAAGAAAAATGTTCAACTGAAAGAAGAGATTTACAAAAAAAGATGCCAGAAAGGTGGCCGACAACAAGCCGAGACCTCGATTGGAAATAACCTGCTACTAATGTAACGGAAAAGGACATTACAAGTCAGAGTGTGCAAATTTGAAAAAGGAAGAAAAACCGAAAAAGGAAAAGAAGAAGAAGGCTCTTAAGGCAACATGGGATGAGTCGTCATCTGAGGAGTCAGATGCGGAAGAGACAAAGAGAAGCTTCGTCGCATTTATGGCCAAATCAAGATCCGGAGCTGAGTCGAGTTCCGAATATGAGTTCGATTTCGAATCCGAGAGAAGCCACGGATCCGTATCCATTTTCGAAGGTTCAAATTAGGTAACTTCTCTATTAGAAGATAAATTATATAATATCATTGCATGCTTAGGTAGGAAGTTAGCTTAGTCCGAAAATCGAGTCGACTCGCTACTTAAGGAAGTCCAAGTACTTAAGGAGCAAGTCAACTCGAAGACTTCTACTTGCCAATTTAAGGATAGAGACTCAACTGAAGTTGGAAAGCTTGAGGAAGAGAACTCAGTCCTAAAAAGGCAAGTAGAAGATCTAACTGGATCTTTGAAAAAGTTCACTTCGGGTTCCAAGTATCTCAATATAATGCTTGGATCTCAGAGAGTTGTGTACAACAGATCTGGACTAGGGTATAAAGCTAAGTCCACCTATAAATCTTACATGTCATTACTTAGCCGAAATGCTAAAAATCGAGTCCAAGCATGGGTTACTAAGTTTAGCTTAGTCAACCAAGTTGGACCAAATCAATTTTGGGTTTCCAAGAGTCTAGTTCATTTAGTGAACAAAACTTAAACTAGCTACCATTTAGGGGGAGCTAACACCTTGCTTGTTTCCTTGTTTAGTTAAACACCTACATGTTTTAGTTAACTTTTCTTGTTTAACACTTGATTGCTTTAGTGCACTTTCCTTGTTTTTAGTTAAACACTTGAATGTCTTAGTCTAGTTTACTTGCTTAATGTAGAATGGACTAGATAGGAAACAAAGTAGCTTAAACTTGAATAACCTAGTACTAAGACAAGTGAACTGATAGTAAGTTGGGGAAGCTCTTCGAAGTGCATGTCTAGGAAGTGGTCGTTGCTCCGATAATCAAGAAGGTCATGTGCCTCGCCATGACCTGGTGCACTAAGTCGAGTGGAACTGATCGAAGCTAACTCACTAAGTCTTTGACTAGTTAGACCAAGGCTTAACCTAAAGTGAATCAAGTACTTGATTCCTTTATTGACTTTGTCTAGGAAGTTGTCGTTGTTGCGATAATCAAGAAGGTCATGTGTCTCGCCACCACCTGGAAGTCAATACTTGAAAAACCTACTTGACTAGCTCAAACCAAGCCCTAATCTAACACAAGTTTAAACACTTTGAAATTTCTCATTTAATTTAATAAAGATAAAAGAAATCCTCATCTCACAAAACTCATAAGGATAAGTGTATTTAAAACATAGCTTGGGTGAGATGATTTAGGATTAAAATACACTTCAACCAACTTTTTTTTTAACAACATACTCTAGTTAACCTACCTTAATTAACTCAAACTAAACAAATATACCCAATTATGTTAACCTAATTTAAGTCAACTCAAGCTAATTTACTATACTTAAACTGAATAAATGAAACTAAATAGATTTAATCACCAAATTAATTGATCTACTAAATTTAAACAAAAGGATAATTAAATAATATTAAATCATAAATATGATAATTTAGTCGATTGAATTGTTTTCAGTCAACTCAATGAGAGTCGACTGAATTAAAATCATTTGCTTCCAAGTATCGGGAAGGTAAAACACAAATTCAGTCGATTGAAGTCGATTAAGTCGACTGAAATGAACTAGTAGATAAAGTTTATGCGGCGAAGTAAATGGTAATAACTATAACAGTCGACTGAAATACTTTCAGTCGACTCATATTCAGGTGACTGGAGTATCTTCAGTCGACTGAATTTCGTCTATAAGAACAGTACCGAACCACTCCAAAACCATTCACCACAGTCGAAATCCAACTAAAAAACCCTAATTCCAATCTTTCGAAGCACTAAGGTCGTCATATCATTCAAAATACCGAGGTAATAATTTTTAAAACTCAATTTTCAATTATTTTCAATAAATATTTAATATTTTTAATTTAATTAGGGGTAAAAGAAGAGCTATCAAGGTTGAATCATCAACTCCATGCACGGATGTTAGGTTCCCTACTGAGGGACATAGGATTAGAATCGAGAGTATTACTTACATTCCTATGCCCACTAGGTATATCAGTAGATCATATTTTAGTAATGCATGCATACTAAGTATGGAGGTCATTGCACACTATGGATTAGAGAAACTAGTCTATTGTAAAAATTCCGTTAACATAGACGTATGTGCGGAATTTTTTAATAACTTTACCAAAATTGATGACCTTTCATACTCGACTAGGGTACAAGGTAGGGACTTCGTCTTTACCCCTGACATATTGAGAGAGCATTTAGGACTAATGCATTCGACTTTGTCGTGTTGCATATTTTCCATCATCAGAGTTACCATATGGTGACCCCTACTCTCATATTACATTAGATAGGATTCACATGCATCTTTTTGGTGAAGAAAGAACTCCGTCTGTGAGTATCTTTAATTCTACTAGACTTCGAGTACAAGACTATGCCCTGTATCGAGTTATAGTAAACTGCATTTTACCACTCACCACTAGGGACATCACCATGATGCACCCTTTTCATTCATTCTTACTTTATGTACTTAGTCATAGGTTAGATCTAGATATTAGCCTACAGATGTTTCATTCTATCATCTATCATTCTTGGTCAGTCACTAGCAGGAAGGTACACTTGCCTTACTGCCATGTCATCACATCCCTCTTAGCTACATTAGGGTTTGATGTTACCACAGGTAACATCAAACAACTTACTGAGTATGACATGATAGGATCTAGGAAGTTTGGGTTAGCAAAAGTAGGTTTAGATGACACTAATATCCTTGTATGGAAGAGAGGGCCTCACACTGACCAGCGAGCAGAGCATGAGCGGAGATTGACCTGCACCATCACTCCGAGGCCGAGCATCAGGAAGCACCAGGATTTGATAGTTTATCACCATTTTTTAGACTTCCGGCAGCTCCGACCATAGCAGAGAGATTATCCAGGTTAGAGGACACGGTGCAACGACAACATCTTGAGATGATGCAGATCTTGTAGGAGCAGAGAGAGGACCATCGACAGATGATGGATCTTCTTAGGTCTTGGGGCATGGGTCCCTCTCGTCCTCCGTCCGCTGATTAGGAGTATTGTGATATTGGAACTTAATGAAATTTTATCAATAAAATCTTGTCTATTGAATTGGGTTGTGCTTGGTAGACTAGGAATTTTCTTTTTGCTTACCATTCCAAATTATTTTAAAAAGTAATATTATATTATTTTTGTAAGAAAATTAAAAAATTATTCTAGAATAGGTCAATCTAGAATTCATGATCCTATAGATCTAGGTAGCCTTCGCATCTCACAAATACCTAGGTTTACCTGTTTGTGTACTGAGCCACGAAGATGGGCATGAGATGTTAGGACTGCACCCCTAGGTTCCAGATGTAGATCAAGTGCATCGACATGAACCAACATGGGGTTTACAAAAGCAAATCGACCACTTCGGTGACTGACTGCAACTCAAAGCTTGATGATTTACTCTATATCATTTGAGTTAGAAAAAGTTGGACATTTGCTTTAAGGACAATTTTTAAATGTGTATCTTCAAAAGCTAAATGTAATAGGAATTTATGCTTGGGCTTACTCCCTATCATTTGTGCATCAAATTTAAAAAAAAAATGAAATGTTTTAAATTATTAAATTTTTCAGGGGGAGTTTGTGTCACGCCCCGAGAGTATACCGTGCCGAATATCAAACGGACATCATCTCTCCTGTACGTGGCAATATTTTGAGTTAATACAAGGCCCGTAGGCCCACAACAAGAACATAATATATCATAATAACAGCAGCGAAAATAAAGACCACATACCCACAACATACATACCAAAAATATACAGGTGTACACCACCTAACAAATCCACAATCATAAAACCGTAAATAAAACAACGACTACACAAATAGAGTCCACGACATCACGACAAAATCCATAATAACAAGTCCATACATATCAAAGTCCAAGACAACCAAAAATGAACTCCTCGGGAGACTCAGAAAATGGAGATGGGATGGATCGGTCGGCGCAGCTCCTAGTCGTCACAAAGGCATCTACCTGTTACCTGGGCGACAGAAAAACCCAGGGTCGGAGGTGGTGAGTAAAACTCAGCAGGTAATCAGAGAAAAACATGTAAATATATGTATCAATATTACATGTCATTCAACAGTTTAAATCTACTCGAACAATGGGTATACATCAGCATAACAGGTATATATGCATGCATACACTAAATAAACTGAACAACAATGATGTTGACATACCTGACAGTCAGCTACTCTATCATGATCCAACCTGGGCATATAACCACATCATAGGGTATAAAAGAATAGTACTAAATTACAAAATATCCTGAATATGATCCAAGGGTATGACCGTGAATAACCAACAGGTATACAAGTACCGGCCTACTATCATACAGAAAATGCAGTAGCATGTATGAATATGTACAAACAAATGCAACAAGCATAGTACATACAAATGCATCATCAAAGTGAGTATACATATAGACTGTATCTGTATGTATACTAATCATCATCATCCATGTATATATATATACAAGCAGGTATGTATATATATATATAACCATATGCAAAGAATCGTATGATACGACAATGCAGCATGCATGGTCATGCCTGCTTACCCTTACTCGCTACCACGACCCCAGTGTAGCCTAGGTGGCATGACATGACAACTGTCCCAACTCACACCAACTACTGCTATAGAGTGGCCGAGTGGGCAGTATGATCAAGTAGTATATGAGCGTAAAGAGCTCGCTACGCAACGGGGGTCCCTGCCGCTGGCTACTCCGACTGATACTACAAATGAGTGGTCGAGTGCCACGCAACCAGGACATCTGCACGCAACTCCAACTACCATCGTCTATAATGGTAGAGTGCGGCACAACAAATGCTATGCCCTCACACCAGTTACTCCTCTGGGAGTAACCTGGGAGGCAGGATGACTGACGACTCTCTCTCAACCCCAAGGGGAGACGATGTCATCAATATGCATGCAATGACATGAGGGTATAGTCTCACGTACAAACATCTATCATAGACTCTCTGTTCAACAGAGAGTCACACCCAATTGATCAGTACACTCTCTATCCTGTAGAGAGTCATACTCATCTGATCATGACAAGCTAGGACCATCGGTTCGTAGCAACACACTGTCCACGACCCACCTGACCATTTACACAACTCGTGGTTGGTAAATAAATGTGCAACATACAGGTATGGAATGAGTCCTACATTTAGGGCCATACTTATCCACAGAGGACCTTTTTGCCAAATTTACAATTTAGGTCATCCTCCGTACTCTAACATCTACTAAACAGTTAGACCTACTTACATCACATCTGTAACTCCTAGATCATGATAGGGAATATGTGATATCAATAATCGAGCACACATATATATCAACGATAAGTTCAAGCATACGATAAACAGAGCAGGATCAAGGTAATATGAACACCTAGCATGCTCATATCTATGTCTAAATCTGAAAGTCATTACATCTTCTCGACCGGTAGGAAATTACCTACCTGCTTGTAGACACCAATCGTCTTCACGTCCGCGAATATCTCGAACCAAAATCCTGCAAACAAAACATACAAACATAACTCAATACTAATGTAATCAATCTATAGGAATATGAGTCTAATCCAATGCTAATCCCTGATTGATCAACTAATTCCCATAGTTATACAATCTCATACCATTCATTAATTATCAAATCCATTGTAAACACAGTATGCATCCATAAACATCTAAATATGGACTTACCAAGGTTAGCTTCCGACACCCAATAGTAAGATATCAACTCCAAATCCATAGCCGAACTGGAAGTAGCATTCATCACACTTAGATTAACTAACAACCTATCAAAATGATAAGCATTTGCAACTATTCAAATATGAACTTACCTCAACGTTCAATTTCCATAGTCCAATTGGATTCACAAGGCTCCTCACAATATATTCTTCATCATCTAAAATGCATCACCACCCTTCTTGAATCCTCTCCTAGCATCCACCATTCAAGAAACAAAACAAGCCTAAGAGATTACCAAAACCTAGAAAATGAACCAGCAACAATTCGACAATAAAATCGTTACCCTAGCTGTGCTCTGGATCAGGAGACGAATCAAGGAGCAGAAGTTACAAATCGAAATTCATAGACCGTCGGTTGAGGCAGAGAGATCAGTGGATCAACTGCAACTACTCCCTATTGTTGCCAGAGGTGAGATGGCCTCGTGATGCTTAACCCAAGCACGAAATCAGAAGGTTGAACACGTCGACATTGTTACTTCCATCGTTGGTAGCTGTTGTGATCCAGATGCCACGGTGGTTGAAGGCGATTGAACGGAGAGGCAGGCGGTGATATGGGGATTGCACAGATAGATCTCCGGCAATGAAGAAGGGATGACTGCTCAGATAGATCTCCGGCAGTGAAGCAGTCGAAAAGGAGAGCGACGGTGAACTAGCATCAAGCGAAATAGCGGTTGTACGACCTGAGATCTTTGCCGACGAAATAGTGGAAGAAGAGGGCGACGCCGAGTTGAGCAGATCTCACAAAGGAGCATGACACCGACACGGAGTCGCTGCTGTCAAGATCTAGAGGGAGCAGTCGGCGACGAGTGGGAAGAGCATATCTGGCGGTGAGTGTGCGAAGGTGGGCGATGGTCGATGGCGGCCGCGGCCGACGCCAAGGGCGGGCACGTGGGAGATGGTCAAAACAGAGGCATTCTGGTACGGGCATGGTGGTAGCGCGAGGGAGAGAAGAGAAGAAGAAGAATAAGCGGCGGCATCCCTCGGCGAGAAGAAGAATCGCGATTTGTGGAGAAAAGGGAAAGTCGGGAGATGGATCGCGGCTGTGAAAAAAAAACCGCTCACGTAGAGAAGGTTTGGCGTTAAGAAAGTAACGGGTCGGGTTTGGGATAACGGATCGGGTTTAACTAAACCTTACTTCATTCAATCAAAGGAATTAATCCAACCCTTGGTTAGGATGAAATAAATTCCTAACCATTCTTCTTTAATTTAATTTATCCCAATAATAATATTATTCCTTTAGCCCTCCATTTGAGGGTATTTTACATTCTCCCCCACTAATAAAAATTTGGTCCCCAAATTTCATACTAACATACGAGAACAAACTCAAGAGATTTCTTGAACTACTACATGCCTCAAGTGAACAAATGAGGATATCTAGCTCGGATAGTATCTTCCAGCTCCCAAGTAGCCTCCTCATTGATATGATGTTGTCATCCAACATTTATGAGTCTGATGGTTTTCGTCTCACTACTGTTGCTCCTTTGCTACCCAGGATCCACCCTGGAATCTTCTTGTAAGTCGCATTAGACTGTGGTAGAATTCGGAACCTCCTTCAGAACACGATCAAATTGCGACACGTATTTCCTCAGTATAAAAATAGGAAATACGTTGTAAGCACCCACAAGTGTCAGAGGTAAAGCCAACCGATAAGCTACACCTCCATAATCCACGACACAAGATCTGAATAAATCCTCCAACGTCTAAATGATACACTCAAACTGTTCATCTGTCTGCGGATGAAACGTTGCACTAAGCCGAAGCTCTGTGCCACTAGTCTGGTGCAAACTTTGCCAAAATCGCAAGGTAAAAAGTAAATCTCTATCCGATATGGTACTTAATAGTACCCCACGCAATCTGATAATCTTTCGGTAATACAACTCTACCGAATGATCCAACAAGTATGACCCACGAATAGAAAGGAAATGAGCTGATTTGGTCAGTCGATCCACACTCACCCAAATCGCATCATATCCTTTACGGGTCCTAGGCAATCCCATAATGCAATCAATCATGATATGCTCCCACTTCAATTCCAGAATCGGAATTTTCTAGAGCAATCATCGAGTTTTTTGATGTTCAGCCTTCACCTACTGGCATATTAAACATCGAGCAGCAAAATCTACTATAACTCTCTTTATACCATTTCATCAGTATAAACGTTTCAACTCTCAGCACCTCCAAGTACCACCAAGGTACATAGCCCATCTCGAATGATGTGCTATCTGTAACGACTCTTCCATGATTGGTCGCGTGTCCAGAACACACTATCCTTATCAGAGAAGGAGAATTATCTTCTCAAAAGAGAAGTCCATCAACCTTCCAAGATACACTCCACACACCCTGTAAGTGCATGGAAGACTATAGCAATCAATCTCCTGTCGCGCTCCAAAGAACTCCATTGTAGCTACCCAGTAGCTTGTTAAATTCAATGAGCACTTCTGCTCCATACAACTACAAATCCAGATAATAACTACTAAAGTCACGTCATGTATATGACAGACTATCTCGTAGTTTCTTAACTGACGTAGGCATAAGATATGCCTCATTCAACTACATCGGAATCGTTCCGATCCCTGAAATGATGCATCTGCGTACATCATCCTTTTATCCACTCCGGAAGGATTAACTAATACTCATATAAAAGTTAACCGCCGTCTAGGTCTTGTAAACTGGTTTCACCAGCTTCCGACTAAATGATTTCCAACATCACCTTTGTCAAACAAGTCTGTGGTATAGTAATGCTAAGACATTCTATCCACATCTACAGTACTAACCCAAAACATACAAGGAAAACCACCATCTATGGTGGTCGAGTGCGCAACTCGAACTACCACAATCAACAGTGGTCAAGTTACGCAACTCCAACAACTACAAAAGGATCCTATCGTGTTCAGGATACACGATTCTCCAATCCAGTGACGACTAAATCATTAATTAGTCTAGCAACTTAATCACAACTCATAACAATTCATACCAAGTATGAAATTATCGTCTTTACACACCTGCATTCTCTTTATTCTAAGCTGATGATATATATTAATCATCATAATGACCATGATAATCGTATGACATCATGTCATTACAATACTCCAGTCGTAAATCAACCCTAGAGTATACATAGGTGTCCTTTGCTGATCTAAACAGATCATTCATCTACAACGAAGGATACTTACTTTTAACAACTATCGCATTCCATCATCGATAATCGATGCATAATCTCAAAGGTCCATCTCGCTTTCAACAAAGAGTTCCGGATCTTCTTAAGAAGGAATACTGGGATAAATAAATATCCCTTCCAACTTCTATAATTACACTTTACATTCTTCCAATTCCTATAGTGTTTAACAACACTGATACCAACAAAACTATCACCCGATCTGTGATCTTCTATATCAGAACTATTTCCGCAATTATTTTGATCGCCTACTCCACTTGCCTATGCAGCGGCAAGCCTAAGAGTTCCTCCGAAACTACATCCGAACACTCTCAGATTATACGCACATCCGAGAGACATATCGTACCATACTTCCAACAATTTGACCATCCGTAAGGATATGTCCACAGTAAAGGTATGTATATCAAAGTCTAAGGACATCCCTTGACTTCTTAATTTTTGATCCACATCTCATCAGACGGTAGAGATACCACCGACCCACAAGTCGATGTAAAGGACCCTTCTAATCCAACTAAGAATGTTCTAGACAAAGATACCTGTAAACTATGTTAAAAGTCAAGGCATCAACTAATCAACAATCAAGACAAAGCTAGTCATCATTCAAGAAGACAAAAATAATCAATGCAAGAAGACAAGAGTAATCAATGCAAGGAGGCTCATTAAATGCACCATGCAACAAACCTTGAACCTCACAAAAGCCTCCAACGTTCACATGGTCCCCAACAGTCATTAAAAGGGTGTAGCACTATAAAACTTCTATGGATGGTTATTTTCATGCTTAAGAAAAATGTTCATGTATTCCCCTTCCTCTTAAACAAGCTTTGAAGTTCATACCAAAGCTAAGTTTCATCAGTCTTCTCCTTCTTGTAAGAAGCTTTGAAGTTAATATCAAAGTCAAGTTTCAACCAAAGTTAAGTTTCAAGTTTCATCATGGTATCAGAGCAGCAAGGTCTAGCTCTTCCGCAGCTAAGTTCACTTCCTCCTCAACTCTTTTCCTCTCTTCTTCTTAATTCCTCCAACTATGTTCAATGGTCCGGATTTATTAAGAGGATCCTCAGTAGCTATAACCTTGAAGATCAGATTCTCCAAGATCCTCCTAACGATTCAGATCCCATCTTCAAAGAATGGAAGAAGAAAGATAATCAAGTCTTTGTTCATCTCCTACTTTCTTTAGATGAAGCTCACAAAAGTATGGTTGCTTGCTCTCCAAGTGCAAAAGCCTTATGGGATCATCTCTCAGCAGTGTATGGGTAAACCAACAACATTGGAAGAATCTTCGAAATAAGAAGACAGATAGTAGATATGAGGAAAGAGAACAAGACTCTCCCGTAACTCTTTGGAGAATTTGGTAACTTATGGAGTGAGCTTGAGGTTCTCCGACCACCAACCTCTGATTTAACCGTAATAATAAAGCGAAAAAAATGAAGACAAGGTCTTTAGTCTTCTTATGACTCTTGGAGACTCATTCTCAACTATGAGACAAGAAATCCTACGAATGCAAAATCTCCCAGCATATCATGAAGTTTTACAAATCATCCAAAGAACCGAGTCAAGCTTGAATATTGAAGAAACTTCAAGCAAAAAAATGGAAGTTCATGGGTTCAAAATTAATGAAGTTCATCCAAAAGAAGAGGTATGTCCCAATTGCAAGAAGAAAGGGCATACAAAAGACAAATGTTGGTTTCTTCATCCTCATTTAAGACCAAAGGCATTTCGAAAGAAGGAACCCATGCAAACATTAAAAGCACAAACTTCTGTGGAAGAACATCAACAAACCTCTACAACAGGTATATGCTTAAACTCCACTCTAGATACTAAACATTGGATTATTGATTCAGGATGTGATTATCATATGGTAAAAGATAAAAATAAAGTTCTAAAGTTTAGAAACTTGGAAAAATGTAAGACAGTCAAGGTAGCTAACGGTCAAAACATAATAGTAAATCAAATAGGAGAAATTGATCTATTAGGAAAAGCAACCGATGCTCTCTATGTTCCAAATTTTACTTCCAATCTAATGTCTATTAGTCAAGTTACTAAGGAACATGATTGTAAGGTTATTTTTGATTCTAATAATGTGTCATTTCAGGACGTCAAGACAAATCTTTTGATTGGCAAGGGATCTAAAAGGAATAACCTTTATGTCTTGGATCATGACTATCAAGTCTTTAAAGCAAACCAGGAGGACTCTCAACTTTGGCATGCCCGACTAGGTCACCCTAGTAGTCATGTCCTAAAATATTTCTTCCCTACAGTCAATTTAGATAATGGTATTTGTGAACCATGTATTCTTGGAAAAGAAACAAAAGGAAACTATCCATGTTCTACCACTATATATGAAAAACCCTTTGATCTAGTTCACTCGGATGTATGGACCTCTCCAATTTTGTCTAAAAAAGGTTATAAATACTTTGTTACATTCATTGATCATAAAACTAGGTACACTTGGGTCTACATGATCACAAACAAATCTCAAGTGTTTGAGGCTTTTGAAACCTATAACAATTACATCTCATGGCAATACAATGGCAATATTAAGATCCTTAGATCCGATAATGGTGGAGAATACACAAGTAATAAAATGAGGAAATACTTAAAAGAAAGGGGAATTATTCATCAAACCTCTTGTCCTTATACCCCTCAACAAAATGGGGTAGCCGAAAGGAAAAATAGACATCTATTAGAAACAGCAAGAACACTCCTAAATCATGCTAATATTCCCAAAATATTTTGGTGTGAAGCTATTAGTACGGCGGCTCATCTCATAAATCTAATGCCAACAGAAAACTTAGGAGGAAAGTCTCCGATAGAACTCCTATACAATAAGAGGCCTAATATCTCTCATTTAAAATTTTTTGGGTGTACTTGCTATGTATTTATTCCATTACAGCTTAGAACTAAATTAGATGATAAAGGAAGAAAATGTGTTTTTCTTGGTTATGCCACCTCAGAAAAGGGATATAAATGCTTTGATCCTGCTACTAACAAGATGTACACATCAAAGGATGTGATATTTGTCGAAAATGAGTTTTTTTTTCCAGAAACAAAGGAAGAAGATGTAACAAAAGAAAGAAACCCAATTGGTAGTTATCCCCTATTTCTTGAAGAAAGGCAGGATCCACCTCAAAATAGCAACTTAGAGGTTCCAGAAAGCTCACAAGAAGGAACTAATTCTGATACTAAAGAAACTGAGGAAAGCCTAGAACAAGGGGGAGAGAATGAAGATCCGTCTTAATTAACCAATAATATAGGATCAAGAGGACCTACACATCTACCCTCCTCTTCTCCACCACTAAGGAGGTCAACAAGAATAAGGTATCCTGCATCTGAATGGATTAATCTTAGAACATACTATCACTCTGGCATGCTATGTCATCCTATCTCTGATTATTATACCACTAATAATGTCTCACCAAGTCATCAAACATTCTTGAGTGGCATAGATAAAGCACAGGAACCTAGAACATATGAGGAAGCAAAAGGACAACAATCTTGGCAAAGGGCAATGGAAGAAGAAATCAAAGCCTTGGAAAAGAATGACACCTGGGAGATCACCAATTTGCCTGAGGGAAAGAAACCTGTGGGATGCAAGTGGGTATACAAGATTAAACACAGAAGTGATGGCACCATTGACCGACATAAAGCCAGACTGGTAGCCAAAGGATACACTCAAATTTATGGAATTGATTATAAGGAGACATTTGCACCCGTGGCCAAGATGAATACCATCCGAGTCTTACTTACACTCGCAATAAATATGGATTGGGCACTTTATCAAATGGATGTTGCCAATGCTTTTCTACAGGGAGAGCTGGAAGAAGAGATCTATATGGAGATTCTAGAAGGAATTCGAAATGGATATGAGGGGAAGGTATGCAAACTGAACAAGGCCATATATGACCTCAAACAATCTCCAAGAGCATGGTATGCTAAACTTAGCTCGGCTCTCTTAAGCTATAAGTTTACAAAATGCAGTAGTGATTCTTCATTATTTGTTAAGATAGAAAATAATAAAACTATCATCATTCTTATATATGTAGATGATCTCATTATTACAGGAAATGATGAAAATCTAATACAACAAGTTAAGTCCTTTCTCAATTCTAAATTCGAAATAAAGGATTTAGGAAAACTAAAGTATTTTCTAGGTATAGAACTAGCTCACTCTCCTAATGGACTAATCCTATCCCAAAGGAAGTATACACTTGATCTCTTACAAGAAACTGGAAAACTTGGAGCAAAACCAGCTGGTAGCCCTTACTTCACATCTAAGAAAGGAAATGATGATGATAATCCCTGGGAGGACATTCAGCAATACCAAAGGTTAGTAGGTAAATTGATTTACCTAACCATTACTCGTCCAGATATTTCATTTGCAGTAAATCAAATTAGCCAAAACATGCACGCACCAAAGGAGAGCCATTGGAAGGCGAAAGAGAATCCTCCACTATTTGAAAGGGGCACAGAAAGGAATCTGGATGAGGAATAACCATAATCTGAAATTGTGGAGTTCTTGTGATGCGGTGGCAGAGATCACAAAGATAGAAGATCGACAACAGGATATTGTATGTTTGTAGGAGGAAATTTGGTATCTTGGAAAAGAAAAAACAATCGGTTGTGTCAAGATCCGATCTTTGAGGCGAATCTGAGCAATGGCGCCACCGGTGAGCTCGTATGGTTAAAAGCCTTAGTTGAAGAACCTGGGTTTCCTATTAATTCCCAATCGATTATCTGCGACAATCAACCATTCATTGCAACAAATCTAGTATTTCATGAAAGAACCAAGCACATTGAAGTAGATTGCCACTTCATTAGGGAGAAGATTGTGAAAAGATCATCGCTCATCATATCAATGGACAAGATCAACCAGCAGATATCTTTACCAAGATTACCACTTCTCAACACATGAGGAACATCCTTGACAAGTTAGGTGCCATTGACATATACACACCAAACTTGAGGGGGAGTGTTAAAAGTCAAGGCATCAACTAATCAATAATCAAGACAAAGCTAGTCATCATGCAAGAAGACAAAAATAATCAATGCAAGAAGACAAGAGTAATCAATGCAAGGAGGCTCATTAAATGCACCATGCATGCAATGCCTTGAACCTCACAAAAGCCTCCAACGTTCACATGGTCCCCAACAGTCATTAAAAGGGTGTAGCACTATAAAACTCCTATGGATGGTTATTTTCATGCTTAAGAAAAATGTTCATGTATTCCCCTTCCTCTTAAACAAGCTTTGAAGTTCATACCAAAGCTAAGTTTCATCATTCTTTTCCTTCTTGTAAGAAGATTTGAAGTTAATATCAAAGTCAAGTTTCAACCAAAGTTAAGTTTCAAGTTTCATCAAACTACAAGTATCTCTCAATATATTAACCTAAAGGGTAAAACTAGTAATACCCTGAACGATAAAATATCTATCGATCCGATCCCAAAGGCTCCACGCAGGCCTCGGCCTTTCTCCGAAGAGAATAAGATCAGATCCAACTATCCGCGACAAAACGGTCGCATTTCTGCGATGAATGATCCAAGGATTTTTCCTAGATCATCTGATCCTATCACTTAAATCTATGAGCTACAACTGTAGAATACCAACTAGATATGACCTTCGTCGTATACTCTCTCTTCTGCACTAAGCAAAACACATCTGGGGGTAACTGTTGTTGTCTGCATGAGTCTTCCACGATGTCTTCTGCTGATACATCTGCATAAGTCACTTCCCTTGAAGGGAAGTATCATGGAACTCCAACCACGCCTGAGGTAGTAGGTTGTTGTTGATGAAATAACTCAATCTTCTGTGTTGATCTCTGCTGTCGAGATGGTGCATCACCTTCCCGGAATATCTCGGATAGTCTTCAACTGAGTCTTCTAGATACACCTCCTCCACTGTACTGGTTGCTCAACAATAGCAACAGCTGAACTGCTCCAACAGATAATCTGGCTTCATGTGTCTTCGTGATCTGCATTGCACGCACACAATCCCTTTGAAGCCTTTGTTCTGATTGTGCTGATATCCACGAGAACATCTTGATGATCTGCAGTTGGTCTTCTATAATCAAAAAATAGCTCAAAGTTTATGACTTCGATCTTGCTCCTTTATCCAACAATCGGAGATTTCTGACTCTATTAAGTTGACTTGCAATATTTGCTTACCGGTCTCCAACTCTTAAACTCTTGTACAGAGTTATTTTTAAACTCCTGTCTCAATCCAACGTCTTTCGGTAGGATCTGGTAGAAGATCCCGACATCCTAATCCAACTATAAGCCAATAACTCTGGGCGGCTTAAATCATCCATTCATCTCCTTGAGCTATTAGGTGGTCGTAACCTCTGCAAGTCTCACGACTCTGCACAGTACACTATTACTGACCGATCACCCTTTCTTGAAGCTCAAGAATTCCTTACAATGCGTCACTAAAAGTGACACGAGGAAATACTCTATTTCAACATCACTAAACCATGATCAAGTGATATATTATTTTCCGAAGATTATTTTCTGTATTTATCACCAAATACCGGCTTGACCCTGATAATGGTATGCAAATAACTGTTCTTTCTCGGTATAACATGAGTTAAGTACTCAAAAGTACTCTCAAAGTTATACATCTCAGTATGAACAACTCAGGGATAAAATCTCTATGAAACACCGTAACCTAGCCTTCCGCTATCTGCATCACAAATAGTCTACAAAGTCATTTCATTACCCGCGGTAATGATCGAAATCTCTAAGACTATAGTCTCTGATTTCCATAATAAATGTGATGACTTAGCCCCTGTTTTCCGACTCGGTATCAGTCGGCTCTCAAAGGTAAATCACCTTCTCGACACAGGTTCAAGACTCACAAACTTAACAGGTCATTCCCGTGGTCAACTCATACCACGGTTACGAATAATAACCAACATACTACAGGTTATTCCTTGGTATAAGCATCTAAATGCATAGCCAACATAACCGAGAGTATAAACCCTAAAGGTCACTCTGGTTGGTCGCCTCGGTGGACGACCCCTACTCTATGTCTACACAGGTGTCATAACTCTATGGTATACACCTACTAATCAAGTTTAGATAAATATCTACTAAACCATAAGTTTTCAGGAATTCTTACCTCGTGCTGCTTGGAGCTCAGGTCACTGTCCATCTCATCTCAAAAAAACCAAAACCGAATAAATCGACTCCCGAGAATCCAAGACTCGACACAAAAATAACATTGTATGGCATCGCAGAACCTTGGGCTCTGATACCACTAAAGTTGTCACGCCTCGAGAGTATACCGTGCCGAATATCAAACGGACAACATCTACCCTATACGTGGCAACATTTTGGGTTAATACAAGGCCCGTAGGCCCACAACAATAACATAATATATCATAATAACAACAGCGGAAATAAAGACCACATACCCACAACATACATATCAAAAACATATAGGTGTACACCACCTGACAAGTCCAAAATCATAAAATCGTAAATAAAACAACGACTACACAAATAGAGTCCACGACATCACGACAAAATCCATAATAACAAGTCCATACATATCAAAGTCCAAGACATAACCAAAAGTGAACTCCTCGGGAGACTCAGAAAACGGAGATGGGATGGATCGGTCGGCGCAGCTCCAAGTCGTCACAAAGGCATCTACCTGTTACCTGGGCGACAGAAAAATTCAGGGTCGGAGGTGGTGAGTAAAACTCAGTAGGTAATCAGAGAAAAACATGTAAATATATGTATCAATATTACATGTCATTCAACAGTTTAAATCTACTCGAACAATGGGTATACATCAGCATAATAGGTATATATGCATGCATACACTAAATAAACTGAACAACAATGATGCTGACATACCTGACAGTCAGCTACTCTATCCTGATCCAACCTGGGCATATAACCACATCATAGGGTATAAAAGAATAGTACTAAATCACACAATATCCTGAATATGATCCAAGGGTATCACCGTGAATAACTAACAGGTATACAAGTACCAGCCTACTATCATACAGAAAATGCAGTAGCATGTATGAATATGTACAAAAAAATGCAACAAGCATAGTACATACAAATGCATCTTCAAAGTGAGTATACATATAGACTGTATCTGTATGTATACTAATCATCATCATCCATGTATATATATATATATACGAGCAGGTATGTATATATATATAACCATATGCAAAGCACCGTATGATACGACAATGCAGCATGCATGGTCATGCCTGCTCACCCCTACTCGCTACCACGACCCCAGTGTGCCCTAGGTGGCACGACATGACAACTGTCCCAACTCACACCAACCACTGCTATAGAGTGGCTGAGTGGGCAGTATGATCAAGTAGCATATGAACGTAAAAAGCTCGCTACGCAATGGGGGTCCCTGCTGCTGGCTACTCCGACTGACACTATAAATGAGTGGTCGAGTGTCACGCACCCAGGACAGCTGCACGCAACTCCAACTACCATCGTCTATAATGGTAGAGTGCGGCACAACAAATGCTATGCCCTCACACCAGTTACTCCTCTAGGAGTAACCTGGGAGGCAGGATGACTGACGACTCTCTCTCAACCCCAAGGGGAGACGATGTCGTCAGTATGCATGCAATGACATGAGGGTATAGTCTCACGTACAGACATCTACCATAGACTCTCTGTTCAACAGAGAGTCACACCCAATTGATCAGTACACTCTCTATCCTGTAGAGAGTCATACTCATTTGATCATGACAAGCTAGGACCATCGGTCCGTAGCGACACACTGTCCAAGACTCACCTGACCATTTACACAACCCGTGGTTGGTAAATAAATGTGCAACATACAGGTATGGAATGAGTCCTACATTTAGGGCCATACTTATCCACAGAGGACCTTTTTGCCAAATTTACAATTTAGGTCATCCTCCGTACTCTAAGATATACACCCTACTAAACAGTTAGACCTACTTACATCACATCTGTAACTCCTAGATCATGATAGGGAATATGTGATATCAATAATCGAGCACACATATATATCAACGATAAGTTCAAGCATACGATAAACAGAGCAGGATCAAGGTAATATGAACACCTAGCATGCTCATATCTATGTCTAAATCTGAAAGTCATTACATCTACCCGACTGGTAAGAAATTACCTACCTGCTTGTAGACACCAATCGTCTTCACGTCTGCGAATATCTCGAACCAAAATCCTGTAAACAAAACATACAAACATAACTCAATACTAACGTAATCAATCTATAGGAATATGAGTCTAATCCAATGCTAATCCCTGATTGATCAACTAATTCCCATAGTTATACAATCTCATACCATTCATTAATTATCAAATCCATTGTAAACACAGTATGCATCCATAAACATCTAAATATGGACTTACCAAGGTTAGCTTCCCACACCCAATAGTAAGGTATCAACTCCAAATCCATAGCCGAACTGGAAGTAGCATTCATCACACTTAGATTAACTAACAACCTATCAAAATGATAAGCATTTGCAACTATTCAAATATGAACTTACCTCAACGTTCAATTTCAATAGTCCAATTGGATTCACATGGCTCCTCACAATATATTTTTCATCATCTAAAATGCATCACCACCCTTCTTGAATCCTCTCCTTGCATCCACCATTCAAGAAACAAAACAAGCTTAAGAGATTACCAAAACCTAGAAAATGAACCAGCAGCAATTCAACAATAAAATCGTTACCCTAGCTGTGCTCTGGATCAGGAGACGAATCAAGGAACAGAAGTTACAAATCGAAATTCATAGACCGTCGGTTGAGGCAGAGAGATCAGTGGATCAACTGCAACTACTCCCTGTTGTTGCCAGAGGCGAGCTGGCCTCGTGACGCTTAACCCAAGCACGAAATCAGAAGGTTGAACACGTCGACGTTGTTACTTCCATCGTTGGTAGCTGTTGTGATCCAAATGCCACGGTGGTTGAAGGCGATTGAACGGAGAGGCAGGCGGTGATTGGGCAATTGCTCAGATAGATCTCTGGCAATGAAGAAGGGGCGACTGCTCAGATAGATCTCTGGCAGTGAAGCAGTCGAAAGGAGAGCGACGACGAACTAGCATCAAGCGAAACAGCGGTTGTACTACCTGAGATCTTTGTCGATGAAATAGTGGAAGAAGAGGGCGACGCCGAGTTTAGCAGATCTCATAAAGGAGCATGACACCAGCGCGGAGTCGACGCTATCAAGATCTAGAGGGAGCAGTCCACGACGAGTGGGAAGAGCATATCCAGTGTGCTGGTCGTGGATCGATGGTCTGGCCATTGGACCGACAAGGCAAAAGGGCGGCCGGCGTGCGATCGGTATGAAAAACTGAGGCATTCGGTCAATGGTCGAAAGGCGAGGGAGAGAAGAGAAGAAGAAGAAGAAGCGGCGGCAGCCCTCGGCGAGAAGAAGAATCGCGATTTGTGCAAAAAAGGGAAAGTCGGGAGATGGATCGCGGCTGTGAAAAAAAAACCGCTTGCGTGGAGAAGGTTCGGCGTTAAGAAAGTAACGGGTCGGGTTTAACTAAACCTTACTTCATTCAATCAAAGGAATTAATCCAACCCTAGGTTAGGATGAAATAAATTCCTAACCATTCTTCTTTAATTTAATTTATCCCAATAATAATATTATTCCTTTAGCCCTCCATTTGGGGATGAAATAAATTCCTAACCATTCTTCTTTAATTTAATTTATCCCAATAATAATATTATTCCTTTAGCCCTCCATTTGGGGGTATTTTACAGTTTGAAAAATTTTGAATGAAAGTTTTTTTAAATGTTTGAAAATTTTGAATTTTTCATGTGAACTTATGAATACTTTGAAATTTTTAAGGGGGAGTTCTGATAATATTTGAAAAATTTTGAATGAAGGTTTTTTTTAAGTGTTTGAAAATTTGAATTTTTCATGTGAACTTGTGAATACTTTGAAATTTTTAAGGGAGAGTTCTGAAAATGTTTGAAAAATTTTGAATGAAAGATTTTTTTTTTAAATATTTGAAAATTCTGAATTTTTCATAGGGACTTGTGAATACTTTGAAAAACTTTTTTAAATTATTAAATTTTTCAGGGGGAGTTTCTGAAAATGTTTGAAAATTTTTTATTCAAGGAAAAATTGTTAATTCTTGAAAATTATTTTTGAAAAGGATAAATTGTTCAAGGGTAGTCTTTGAAAATGTGATAAATCTTTAATTTCACCCTTATTTTGATGTATGCCAAAGGGGGAGAGAAGAGGTATAATTAGAGAGATAAAATTAAAGAAGATACAAAAATTTGATAAGGATTAATGCATGTTATACATGATTAAATTTATGCATCAATATTCATTACAAAAGCTGTAAGTTCATTACTTATACATGTTAAATATGGAGATTGGTATTTGATTCTCCTAACTTTAACTGATGTGTTGTCATACATCAAAAAGGGGAAGATTATTGATGTAGTAAACATCACTCCTTAGTTTTTATGTATGAACTACAGTTAACAGTTAGGACTCACGTGTGATCTAATATAAGTGTTAAGTGTGCAGGCTTAACAAGAAGTCCTAGTAGGTCTTGTTGACCGGATACTAGGCATGAATCTTGACAGATCAGGAGGGTCAAACACCAGGCATGAAGTCTAGATGGGTCACGTGGACCGGACATCTGGCATGAAGATCAGTTGGGTCAGGAGACTGGACAATCGGAAAAAAGTCCAGCTGGGTCAGGCAGACTGGACAGCTGGTGGAAGCCCTGGTGGGTTAGATCGGATGTCAAGGATGGTAAGTCCGGCATGTAGCTGACAGGTAAGCCTCGAGTGAAGAGGTGAGGTCGAGTCCTCTGTAGGGGGACAAAGCTAGGCGTCGATCTGACGAAAAAGTCCACGTGAGACTTAGTAATTGAGATCGAGCAGTATTACTACTGCTATTACATTGCATATTATTTGTTTTGTGCTAATCCTGTTTTACAGGAATCAGTCGACGGAATGGACTCAAGTTGACTGAAGTCCAGTCGATTGGAGATGTATCAGTCGACTGGATACCTATTTGGTAGGATCAGTTGGTGATCGATCAAAGATCGTGCGACGCAGATGGAAAGGGCTTGAGTCGACTGAAGATAGAAATTTCCCGATGTGGAGCCAAGTGACGCGGAGTCGACTGAAGGGGATTCAGTCGACTGGAAGACCACGAATACCATATCGACGGGCTGATGTGGAGCGACTGGAAGGCATTCCAGTTGATTGGAAAGAGTTTATAAAAGTTGTGCTCGACCAGAACTCGACATCAACATTCAATCAACATCGAAGTGCTGCCGAAATACTTGCTCGTCCACTAAATTTTCATTCCACAACAAGGCGACCTTACGACACACTACAACTACCTCAACAATCTGTTAGTGTCGATATAAAGCCTTGTACTTTATTTTTAATTTATTATTTCTCTTCTGCACTTAATTTTAAGAAGAGTGGGTAGTGTGTTACCCTTCTTCATTATTTGTAAAAAGTGAAACCCTCCGAAGTCAAGAGTTCTCAAGTTGGAAGGTATTTAGTGAATTGCCCATCAAGGTAGCTTGCGGGAGAGCTACGAGCCTTAGAGTAGCAACCCAGTCTTGGTTGTGAACCAAGTAAATTGTCTGTGTTGATATTTGTCTTTATATTATACTACATATTTTGATTAGAATAAATAATATAAAAATAATTTAAAATTATAAAATACCGAGATTCACCCCCCTCTCTCGGTTCACTCGATCCTACAACACATTCACAGGTGGATTCATTCCGAGATCGAGGAAGAACAAAGAACGGACAGTGCCTAACCTTGCTTGGATAGAAAAATCGTGGCTTTCGGCAAAAAAATGGTGCCGACGCTGCCAACCCAAGCCCCCCAATCGTGAGCACCCTTGCTGCTCTGGCTTGTCCGTGAGCACCGACGAGGGAACATAGCTCGCCGTCGTCCACTTGCACAGAGAAGACAACGAGATCTGGGGAGGCAAGAGTCGGAGAGGCTGCATGGGGAGAAAAGATCACGAGGAAGAAGATTATCGAAGCAGAGGGGGAAAGTTGCGATAATGAAGAGAAAAGATTGGGATTTCGGAGTAGAAACGCTCGAGAAAATTCGGCGGTGAGGTAATGTTGGGATATATACTGAAAAGTCTATCTTTTGTATGAATATTTTTATTTTGAAATAAGAATCATATGATCATTGTTTGCATATTTATAGTGATGCATATTGTCTAATACATTACATTGTAGATAACATGGTGTGTGGTGTCACATGGGAGATCATGTTATCAACTCCTTGTAAAGTACAAGTAAAGGCTCACAATTGAGATGGCTTTGGACAATCCATTGGTATGGTTGTAGTGTGATTTGATATTGGTTTGTCTTGACCATAAAATCACACTAGTACACTTTGTGTGTATTGAGCAGGATCGACTTAGAGGTGATTCGATTTATTACAGACTACATAATCGAATCGGACCTCAGATATTATATTGCACATGCTCTTAATCCCGATATAATAACAGGCACATACACTTAGTATTCATTTCTTTGATTTACCAATGGGCGAGATTTATAGATTAAATCGATAGGCTCGGTAAATTGGGAAATGATATTATTTATATGTTGTGTCGTTGCTTATAGGAGGAAACCGTGTCCTATATATTAGGATGATGATGTCGCCTTGAGGAGCTCATAAGGTTCATCATGTAAACCCTGCAGGTGGACTTGGTCCGACATGATGATAAGGTTGAGTGGTACTACTCATGGAGTTAGATGTTGATTAATTAATGGTTAGTAAATTAATTAATCGACGAACATTCGAGATCTTAAACATGGGGAGATAAATGTACAAATAATATATGGAGCCCATATTAACTTATGGGGGTTGGTGAGGTAGATCAATGATAATCCTTTAGTGGATTGGATTATCATTAATGGATCGGACTTTATGTGGGCTTGATCCATTGGGTGGCCAAGATCCAACTCCTCCTTATGGTCCCAATTGTAGCCTATTAAAACCTCATGAAGCCTGTTGGATCGAGCGTAAATCTTTTTGTTCGATCGTTCGATACACGAGTAAGCGCAGTGGAAAATAAAGAGACACGTTTATTTTACTTGGTTCACAACCTAGCGGTTGCTACTCCAAGGCCCTATCGATCCTAGACCGCGTACGGAGGGAAAAGCACTATAACATCTCCTCGTTGGAGGTAGGAGACAACGATTTCAAAATCGAAATTACGAGGATGATGCAACAAGCCTACCTCACCTCGTTACGAATAAAAACAAAGAATACAATATCAAAATATATTACTTGATTCTGCTACCGACGAAGAAGATCAAAACTTGTCATCGTGTCGGCGTTATGACGGTGTTGGAGCGTTGGCGTTGTAGGAGCACTTGAGAATAAACTTAATGATGTTTGGAGTTGAAATCCTCCCCTCCTTTTATAGATTTTGGCCTCTGAATATGTCTCCTCTTTTTTCAAAACAGATCACGAAGTTGTACAAATTTTATCGCGAAGTGGTCGTGTCAAACCTTATCCGTTTTGACCTAGCCCAAAGGCTGATTCATCGCCATCAGTCGACTGATGCCTCCCATCAGTCGACTGATGAGAATTAATCGACTTCCCAAAGTCCAACAGTCGACTGCCAGCCTAGCCAATTCCCTGCAGTAAAAGGTTAGCTCAGAAAATGATAAATGCGACGGTTTCTAACCGTCCGATCTCGACCTAGACCTTCCCCAGGAAGTCTTAGTCGGATCGCCGCCTACGATCGTCCCCGTACAGAGGACAAGACCTTACCATCTCTCACTCACACGAGCTTACCTCGATACTTACTGTGTCGCTTTCACTTCCGGTCTTCCACTCGATTCCTTCGGCTCCTTCCGAAGTCACTCGAGTGTCGCCCGACCACCGCGGCGGCTTCCTCCGGGTGTCGCTAGCCTTCAACTCTAGCTTTAGTACTTTTCTGCACACTCGATTTAGCTCGTGAGATAACGATGTAAACTTAACTTTGTGTCTTTGCCATAATCAAAACACAGGTTCGATTATCTAGTGCCCCTGCACCAACAATCTTCCCTTTTCTGATCTATGGCAAACCAACACAAAGTTAAGGGAAATTAAAGCATAACACAAGTATAGTAGATGATGAATGTCATATCCAAAAACTCTCCCTTAACCAAAACTCCGCCTTAACCCTAGGTGAGTTTTGAAAGAGAAACTTTAATTTTCAAAATTAAAATTAAATTTTTGTGTTACTCCCCCTTAACCCCCTTAACTTTTGCTCTTCTCCCCCTTTTTCCATAAATCAAAAAAAAATGTTGGGGTTTTTGTATAAAATAGGGGTTTTAAAAACAATATCGTATATGCATGCATCTAGATAAATCAAATATGAGTCCAAGCATGCGTCTAGCAGTAGTTAGATAGATTGGTTCGAGATGTGTCCCTCTGCACCAATAATCTAAAGGTTTGTAATATAACCCTTAGGGTTAGTTTGCTTTCCCCCTTAGTCAAATATATGAAGTATAAGAGATGTAGGGGGCGCTAAACTTTGCCCTAAGAGTTGTTAAGTACAATAGTTGAGAAAATAAGTAGTATTTTAAAGAGGCTGTATTTTAAGGATATTTCAATTGTCCTTAACATCTCACCCATTCTATGTGTCTCAGAATTTGTTCACCTTATATGTTTTGTGAGATGATTTGAAATTGATTAAAGATAGTCAACCTTGGGTTAGATTCGGATTTAACCATTAGATTGTTAAGTAACTTTTCGAGAAACTGGCTTCTAGGTCGTGGCGAGGCACAGGGGCCTTCTTTGATCAGAACAACGAATACTTCCTTAGACAAAGCTAAATTCAAGAAAATATCACTTAAGTCACTTAGGGTTACTTCCTGGTCTAACTAGTTTAGGATACGGTGAGGTAGTTTTAGCTAGTTTCACTCGGTCAAGTGCACCAAGCTAGATACGCTTTATCTAGCTCGAATACACGAGACTTTGCTTCCCTAATGTACTATCATCTCGCTGCGTCCTGATACTATGTTGTCAAGAGTTGACTAACCTATTTTCCCTATCTAGCCGTTCTAAAAATTAAAGTAAAATATGCAATGGTTTTGCTAAGTAAGTGGGTATACTATTTTAGTGTTAGCTCCCCCTGGACCATTAAACCAATATGGTCTATTTAAATAATGAATTTGATCCTGGGGAACCCAAAACTTATTAGTCCTTATATGTGAGTTCAATAAAACCTTTGGGACCCATGCTTGGACTCTTTGAAGACTATGATTTACGATAGACATATAAGACCTATTCATAGTCTCTGACTTAAATCCAAGTCCGGCTTTGTTGTACACGACTCTTTGGGTTCCAAGTAGTCGATTAAGGTTCTTAGATCCCAACATGAACCTTTCCAACCTAGCCTCATCCTCTTGAACTCGGTCTTTCAAGAGAGAATTCTCCTCCTCATGTTTTTCAATTTGGGTTGAGTTTCCCTCTTGAACTTGACTAGTTGAAGAGGTTAGAGTAGCCTCTTGCTTGAGGGTTTCAACCTCCTCAAGTAACGACTCAACCCTAGACTCGGACTTAGTTAATTTCCTATTAAGCATTTTAATTGTATTGTAAAGCATATGAATTAGTGAGCGGCTAACCTTAATTTTCTCTTTTGGTCCGGCTTTGAGTTGCTTCTCGAAGTAGTCCTCGAGTTCAGAGTCAGTGTTGTAATTGGATTCGGATTCGGACTCTGACTTAGACTCTTCGGGTCTTGCCATGCATGCTATGCCGCCGCCTTCTTCGTTGTCCCAAGTTGAATGGAAAGCCTTCTTTTGATTTGATTTGAATTGTGCCCTCTTTTGGTTCTTTAGTAGCCTCCTTTCCCTCTGAACGATCTTCCGCACTATGTTCGCTATTGCTTCCACCTCTTCAGATTCGGACTCTGATTCATCTTCGGGTTCGAGTTCATCTACTTGCCTAGTAGGTGGCTTGCTTCTTTGTCCTACAAGTAGAGCAATACCTCTCTCGGCCCGGACCACGTTAGTTTGCTCGTGAAGTTCAAACTCGGAAAATAATTCGTCTAACCTAAGCTTAGAAAGGTTCTTAGAGACCTTGTAGACATTGACCATGGATGCCCACAAGGTAGTCCTAGGGAAAGCATTTAAAGCATACCTTATAAGGTCCCGGTTCTCTATGGCTTGCCCGATCGAGTGAAGACCGTTGACGATGTCTTGGATCCGCGCATGTAATTGGGTGACGGTTTCGCGATCCTGCATCTTTAGATTGTACAGTTTATTTAAAAGTAAATCTCTTTTACATACCTTAGCATCGGGCGTCCCTTCGTGTAGATCAATCAATTTGTTCTAGAGGTCTTTGGCGCTAATGAATGGTCTGATGCATTTGAGTTCCTCTTTGGACAAGCTGCATTGCAATATTTGGGTTGCTCTTGCATCGGCTTCGATTTGCCTCTTGGTTGCATTTGTCCACTTGTTGAAATCCAAGGGCTCTCCTTGATTATTGGTGAGTAGAGCAAAGCCGGTTTGGATTATTATCCAAGTCTCGACTTGTGTTTTTATAAAATACTCCATCTGACCTTTCCAATAACGGAAATCATTTCCGTTAAAGAACAGAGGTCGGGTGGTGCTATACCCCTCAATGTGAGCCATTAAATGTCTTGCAAAACACGAATAAAAACCAAAGAGAATTCCAAGACTTGGTCTTGGATTAGTAGTACGGGAAATAATAGGAAAAAAATAGAAATAAATAAGAAGAATAAGAAACTAACAAAAGCTAGAAACTTACGACCTTCAATGTCCCCGAAAGGGTACTAAACGTTGGATTTTGGGGCTGGAAACAACTTGTTACGAGGGTAAACCCTAGTAAGAAATATAGATCTCTTAGAGAGCTTCGATTTGGTCGGCGTTATGATGGTGTTGTTGGTATTGCCCAGAAGCTCTGATACCATTTTGTTGGCAACCGTGCTATTTCTCGGAATGCTCATAGGCTCCCATGTCCCCGGATTAAAATTTTCACTAATGAAAACTAATCCGGATGGGATGAGTTTCCTAAGCACAACCAATTCGTCGTCGTGCTAACGACTCGAGCGATTGCTTGAACAAACTAGTTGTTCAAGCAACACAACTCTTCTAGTCGGTTAGCCGCGGAAGAGACGACGGACGGATCGCCGGTTTTTGTGTTTCTTATTCGGGGTCCATGATTATACAAATACATGCAAATGCAAACTAGTATAATCAACATATACTAACCTAAAGAACTTAAGCTAGCATATCAATTAAGAATAGAAACATGCAAAGATCATAAATAAAAGTTATAAAACTTTTATACCTCTTGATCTTCTATCGTATGTCCTAACCTCCTTGTAGACTTCGTGTGGGCGAAGATCCTCCACAAGTTGAAGCTTCTTAGATCTTCTTCAATCCAAAGAATGAAGAACTCTCTTTCCCTTCTTGCTTGAGCCAACCACCAATCCACAAAGGATTGATGCCGCCGGCCCCAAGAATAGAGAGAACATAATGGAAACAACCAAGCAACCAAACTAGGGACAAACCCTAGCTCCTAGTGCCACCGCCAAGAGGAAAACAAAGGGAAAAGAGGAATAGGTTGGGCACCACCAAAGGTATAGGAAAAAGGATAGGAACCGGCCAACACCCTAGGAAGAAGAAGAACACTTCCCCTATAGTTTCCACCTACCTTACCTTCCAAACCCTAGCCGCCCAACCAAGCTTCCTTTGGATTTCTTGCCACCCAAGGTAGAGGAAGAGAAGGTAGTGGCCGGCCAACCCTTAGAAGGAAGAAGATGAGCCCTTCCCCTATAGTTGCCGCCCAACCATAACTTCCAAACCTAGCCGCCTAATCCAAAGAGCCAAACCCTAATCTAATTAGGGTTTCCTCCATAGGTTTCTTGCCGCCTAAGCATGGTGGAGAGGAGAGATCTAGGAGCTAGCCACCTCCAAGGAAGAAGACAAGCTCATCCATAGGTTGCCGCCCCCTCTAGCTCCACCACCTTGGCCGCCCAACCTAAGGAGCCAAAACCCTAATTAGGGTTTCCTCCTTGAGGTTGCTTGCCGCCCAAGTAATGCTAGGCAAAACCCTAATTTCCTTAGCATCCATCATGAACCCCTCCAAAAAACTTAGTTGCCGCCCAACCCATGCTTCCTTATATAGAACTTAGGAGAAAATTGGTTATTGATGAGGTAGCCAAAAATATAGGAACTAATTCCCAATTTTCTTGCCGCCCACCTTATCCAACCTTTCCTCTCCCTTTTATATAGAGTTAGGTTTAGGCCTTGGTTTAATCTCCACCGTCGGTTCTAGGGTTTTAATCTCAACCGTCGGATTTAGAGATTTAATCTCAACCGTCGGTTCTAGGAAATTTAATCCCAACCGTCGGATCTAGAGATTTAATCTCCATCATTTGATCTAGACTTTATGAGGTTTATATTAGGCTACGATAGGGACCATGAGGAGGAGTTGGGTCTTGGCCACCCGATGGATTGGAACCACACAAACTTGATTCATCAATGATGTTCCATTCCACTAGAGGATCATCATCGAACTACCTCACCAACCCCCATAAATTAATATGGGCTCCATATATTATTTGTACATCCATCTCCCCGTGTTTAAGATATCGACGTCCACACCAATTGATTTATCACCATCAATTAATTAACATCTAACTCCTCGAGTAGTACCACTCAACCTTATCATCATGTTGACTAAGTCAACTCAGGGTTTACATGATGAACCTTATGAGCTCTCAAGGGGACATCATCAACCTAATATATAGGACACGATTCCTCCTATAATCAACCCATACACCATGTAAATAATATCATTTCCCAACTTAATGCATATTGATTTAATCCATAGAAATCTCACCTCCGTAAATCAAAGAAATAAATACTAAGTACATGTGCCGCTATTATATCGGATTAAGAGCATGTACAACATAATATCCGAGGTCCGATTCAATTATGTAGTCAAGAATAAATCAATCACCTCTATGTCGGTCCCGCCAATACACCGAGGTGTACTAGTGTAACTCTATGTTCAAGATAAAACAATACTAAGCTACACTACAACCATGCCAATGGTTTGTCCAAAACCATCTTGGTTGTGAGCCTCTACTTATATTCTATAAGGATCGATAACATGATCTTCTCGGCCGCACTGTGCACCATGTTATCTACAATGTAAAATATTAGACAATATGCACATATATAAATATAACGCAAACAATGATCATGTGATTCTTATTTCAAAATAAAGATGTCCATACAAAAGAGCTAGGCTTTCAAAGATACATCCCAACAATCTCCCACTTATACTAAAAGACTATGCCGTCCTTATCATCGCCATACATCCGATTCCCTTCCTCCACATGCCTATCAAAGCTCTCGTAAGGGCCTTAGTGAAAGGGTCTACTGTGTCATCCTCCTGATGCAATCTTGGCGACAAAGAACTTCTACCTCCTTAACGATTTCTCAGATCGTGGTACTTGCACTCTATGTGTTTACTAACCTTATGGGCTCGTGGTTCCTTCGAGTTTGCAACTGCACCATTATTATCACAATAAATTGTGATAGTTCTGGGCAAACCAGGAATCACATCCATGTCCATTAGGAAATTCCTGAGCCACCCAGCTTCTTTGGCGCCTTTAGAGGCCGCCATACGATCCTTCCATGGTAGAGTCCACCACGCATTTCTGCTTGACACTCTTCCATACTATGGCTCCACCTTCCAAAGTAAACACAAACCCTGAGGTAGACTTACTGTTATCCCTATCAGATTGGAAATCAGAATCCGTGTAACCCATGTGAGTAATTGGTCCGCCTCTGAAACTAGCATATAATCCCTAGTCCTTCTCGTGCACTACAATATATGCTTTACCGCACCAATATCCTCGTCCCGATTACTTTGATATTCACTACCATGCCTACGCAGGCGTATATCTAGTCTCATGCAGAGCATCGCATACATGAGGCTTCCTACCGCCAAGCATAAAGAACCGCCGGAATCTCCTCTATCTCCTCAGATGATCTAGGACACATCTCCTTAGATAAAGGAACTCCATACCTGAAAGGTAGAAAACCCTTCTTGGAGTATTGCATGCTAAAACGATCCAAAACCATGTCTATGTATGAAGCTTGGGATAAGCACAACAACCTTGATCCCCAAGGTTGTGACCCACTTCTCCCAAGTCCTTCATATCATACTGTTTGGACGACCATACCCTTACGTCTGATAACACTTCGATGTTGTCGCCAACCACCAAAATGTCATCTACGCATAGTACAAAAATACCACTACGTTTCTGTCACATCTCTGATATACACAAGACTCATCCGAACTTTGAATAAATCCATAAGACTGGATTTACCTCCTCAAAGCGGATGTCCCAAGACTTCAAAGCTTGCTTCAGTCCATTAACGGACCGATTAAGCTTATATACAATACGCTCTTTGCCCTTAGCAATGAATCCTCCGTCGCTTCATGTAGATGGATTCTCAAGACTTCCACTAAGGAATGCCGTCTTGACATCCATCCGCACACGCCTCATAATCCATATGAGTTGCTATGCATGAGAGCTCCTGACTGACTTGAATCCATAGATTCAATCTCAGTATTCATTGCACTTTGCAAAGATGTGATTTATATCTTGGATTGCCTCATCGATGTCTAGGATCAGTTCATGTTTGCTAGGGACCAAATCAAGATTTGTCCAAAAACATGAATCTAAGAGGTTGTCTAACAACCCTCCCACTACGATGAGGTATCTTCTGTATCCTCTCGTGACACGCGGCATGACATGTGGTATGTCCTCTTGTACGGTGGTACTAAAGAAGTGACTTCCCTTTTAACTCCTCCAACAATTTTACCCTTGGGCTTGTGGCTTATCACATAGTCTTCCTCTAGAAACTGCATTCGTGTTAACGATCACCCTCGATCTCTAGGACTATAAAACAAGTCGTAATAACTCATCATCGATCTAACCATCTCCATAAGAGTCATATTCCTTCGCCTCGCTACACCGCTCACTGGGTGTGCCAGTACCAATTGGGATCAATCCCAACCTCGATAAGTAGTTCCTAAACTCTCCCAAGAGGTTGTCACCACCACGATCAGATCGTAGTGTCATCCATATCTTGAATAATCGTCTATGAAAGAGACAAAATATTCAAGATTACCTCTTGCCTAGATAGTCATAGGACCTCACAAATCAGAATGAACCATTTCTAACAAATCATTGGCTCTATACCCCTTGGCCTTAAAAAGGCCTCTTGGTCATCTTACCCTCCAAGCAAGATTCGTAGGTTGGGAGATCCTCCACCACTAATGAACCCAAAGGTCCATCAGCTATCAACCTTTGAATTCTGCTTAGGTTAATGTGACCAAGCCTAAGAAGCCAAAGATATGTTTGGTTCATCTTCGAAGGTTCTTTTCTCTTATTGGAATTAGAAGATGAGTTATTAACTTCTATTTGCATCGTGGGAGCTTGTGGTTCAAGTTATAAATTTCCTATCTATGTACCTGAATAGATAATTTCCCTATTCCTTTATAACAAATCTGTCATGAAAAGAAATAGATTATCCATCCAAAAACTATTTAGAAACCGAAATCAATTCTTTCTAAATAAGGGTACATAAAGGAAATTCTTAAGAACCAGAAAACTTTATTTTTCTCAATAAATAAATAAAACATCTCCCACTGCAATAGCTGCCATCTTCATGGCATTGCCCAAGTAAATGGTAATATCCCCTTTAGCTAGTTGTCGGGTTTCCTGGAACCCCTGCAAAGTATTGCAGACATGATTAGTGGCTCTTGTATCTACACACCAGGTACCGGTAGATAACACCGCTAACCATGTTACAACGACTAGACCAAAAGATATACTTTTGTTCTGTTTTGGATTGGGACAGTCCTCCTTCCAATGTCCATCCTGCTTGTAAGTGAAGTACTTGCCTTTCGGCTTCTTCACTCCTCCCTGAGATCCTCCCACTACATTTGCTCCACCTTGTTTCTCCTTCTTCTTGCCTTTCGGCTTAGAAGTAGAAACCTTTTTGAGCAACCATGGCCTGAGGATACTCTTCGAAGAGTGCATACTAGCAGATAAGATAATATTTGGATTCATTTCCAATCAATATAATTTGGGTACAGTAAGTTTATTTCCTTTAGTATCAAAATAAGTGGACTGAAAATCATTTTGAAAATCCTAAGAATCACATAGATCATTACTTTAGATTTCAAAAAATTATTGATTCCTCAAACAATAAAATTTTGAAATCAACCAACACCTCAAAACACCGAGAATATCGCATGCCACGCAGTGTGGACGTATACGAATTCTACATTTGTAAGAGGAGGTTTTACCCATTAATTTTATTATCTTGTCAACCTTACTTTTTGACAAATAAAATTAATAGTTGGTTCCTCTTTATCCCTACAAATAAAAGCAGTGACTCCGATGGGGAGGATACTTTTTATTTGCATCTAAGTGTGCACCATTACACGATACTAAGGGAATTATTTCGGATTATGTGCCTTACCGCTGTGGAAGTACACACGCTCCTAGATAATTTCCTATAACCATTATTTGACCTAGTGATCCGCAAACAAACTCATCCGCAGGGAGGAAGGCACTCAGAGCCGACACGCAAGTTTGTTGCATCACACGTCAAATTGTAATGGAGGCCGCGGGAATTAATTAAAATATCCCTCTCCCACTTAGTAAATTGAAAATGAGGAATTTTCAAGCACACACAACATGCTTATTATTACTGTAGATTTCAATAAAAATTATTGATTCCTCAAACAATAAAATTTTGAAATCCACCAACACCTCAAACACCGAGAATATCGCATGCCACGCTGTGTGGACGTATACGAATTCTACATTTGTAAGAGGAGGTTTAACCCATTAATTTTATTATCTTGTCAACCTTACTTTTTGACAAATAAAATTAATAGTTGGTTTCTCTTGGCCCTACTAATAAAACTAATTTTATTTTCATCTTTGTGTGCACCATTACACTGTACTAAGGGAATTATTTCGGATTATGTGACTTACTGCTGTGGATGTACTCACGCTCCTTGATAATTTCCTATATCCTTTATTTGACCTAGTGATCCGCAAACAAACACGTCCGCGGGGAGGAAGGCACTCAGAGCCGACACACAAGTTTGTTGCATCACACGTCAAATTGTAATGGAGGCCGCGGGAATTAATTAAAATGTCCCTCTCCCACTTAGTAAATTGCAAATGAGGAATTTTCAAGCACACACAACATGCATATAAAACAAATCAGCAATAAATATGGAAAAAACAGAATTTTTTCCAACTATTATGGCATTGTTCTCCAATATGCTCCCGTGTCGCCACCTCGTCCGCTCCATCTTTTCCCGTGCGCAAGTCACCAAAGAGTTCCGAGCCGAGATAAAACATTTTAATTTACATCCATCGATCCTATACTCCACGAAGGAGTGTACAAATAATCTAGATCGAAAGTAAACTAAAATGAGCGGCTAAACAATGCCGTATTTAATTACAAAAATTAAATACTAATCTAGCCTCGTCAACCCCGAGGACTCAAATAATATACAATCACACACACATGCAATCACATACACACATATATAGCCATAATAGTTGGATCTTATGCCTGCAACCAAAAAGTTAGCCTACGCACATCCTACTATTATCCGGCATACACAATATATGATAAGTGCATGAAAGTAACCGAATCCAAAACACACAAAACCGGAAACCGTGGCTCTGATACCAATTGTTGGTATTGCCCAGAAGCTCTGATACCATTTGTTGGCAACCGTGCTATTTCTCGGAATGCTCATAGGCTCCCATGTCCCCGGATTAAAATTTTCACTAATGAAAACTAATCCGGATGGGATGAGTTTCCTAAGCACAACCAATTCGTCATCGTGCTAACGACTCGAGCGATCGCTTGAACAAACTAGTTGTTCAAGCAACACAACTCTTCTAGTCGGTTAGCCGCGGAAGAGACGACGGACGGATCGCCGGTTTTTGTGTTTCTTATTCGGGGTCCATGATTATACAAATACATGCAAATGCAAACTAGTATAATCAACATATACTAACCTAAAGAACTTAAGCTAGCATATCAATTAAGAATAGAAACATGCAAAGATCATAAATAAAAGTTATAAAACTTTTATACCTCTTGATCTTCTATCGTATGTCCTAACCTCCTTGTAGACTTCGTGTGGGCGAAGATCCTCCACAAGTTGAAGCTTCTTAGATCTTCTTCAATCCAAAGAATGAAGAACTCTCTTTCCCTTCTTGCTTGAGCCAACCACCAATCCACAAAGGATTGATGCCGCCGGCCCCAAGAATAGAGAGAACATAATGGAAACAACTACAACCAGAACTAGGGACAAACCCTAGCTCCTAGTGCCGGCCAAGAGGAAAACAAAGGGAAAAGAGGAATAGGTTGGGCACCACCAAAGGTATAGGAAAAGGATAGGAACCGCCAACACCCTAGGAAGAAGAAGAACACTTCCCTATAGTTGCCACCTACCTTACCTTCCAAACCCTAGCCGCCCAACCAAGCTTCCTTTGGATTTCTTGCCGCCAAGGTAGAGGAAGAGAAGGTAGTGGCCAACCCTTAGAAGGAAGAAGATGAGCCCTTCCCTATAGTTGCCGCCAACCATAACTTCCAAACCTAGCCGCCTAATCCAAAGAGCCAAACCCTAATCTAATTAGGGTTTCCTCCATAGGTTTCTTGCCGCCTAAGAATGGTGGAGAGGAGAGATCTAGGAGCTAGCCACCTCCAAGGAAGAAGACAAGCTCATCCTTAGGTTGCCGCCCCCTCTAGCTCCACCACCTTGGCCGCCCAACCTAAGGAGCCAAAACCCTAATTAGGGTTTCCTCCTTGAGGTTGCTTGCCGCCCAAGTAATGCTAGGCAAAACCCTAATTTCCTTAGCATCCATCATGAACCCCTCCAAAAAACTTAGTTGCCGCCCAACCCATGCTTCCTTATATAGAACTTAGGAGAAAATTGGTTATTGATGAGGTAGCCAAAAATATAGGAACTAATTCCCAATTTTCTTGCCGCCCACCTTATCCAACCTTTCCTCTCCCTTTTATATAGAGTTAGGTTTAGGCCTTGGTTTAATCTCCACCGTCGGTTCTAGGGTTTTAATCTCAACCGTCGGATTTAGAGATTTAATCTCAACCGTCGGTTCTAGGAAATTTAATCCCAACCGTCGGATCTAGAGATTTAATCTCCATCATTTGATCTAGACTTTATGAGGTTTATATTAGGCTACGATAGGGACCATGAGGAGGAGTTGGGTCTTGGCCACCCGATGGATCGGAACCACACAAACTTGATCCATCAATGATGTTCCATTCCACTAGAGGATCATCATCGAACTACCTCACCAACCCCCATAAATTAATATGGGCTCCATATATTATTTGTACATCCATCTCCCCGTGTTTAAGATATCGAATGTCCGTCAATTAATTGATTTACTGACCATCAATTAATTAACATCTAACTCCTCGAGTAGTACCACTCAACCTTATCATCATGTTGACTAAGTCAACCTGCAGGGTTTACATGATGAACCTTATGAGCTCCTCAAGGGGACATCATCAACCTAATATATAGGACACGGATTCCTCCTATAATCAACGACACACCATGTAAATAATATCACTTCCCAACTTGACATTGATTTAATCCATAGAAATCTCACCCTCTGGTAAATCAAAGAAATAAATACTAAGTACATGTGCTCATTATTATATCGGGATTAAGAGCATGTACAACATAATATCCGAGGTCCGATTCAATTATGTAGTCAGCAATAAATTGAATCACCTCTATGTCGGTCCTGCTCAATACACCGAGGTGTACTAGTGTAACTCTATGTTCAAGATAAAACAATACCAAGCTACACTACAACCATGCCAATGGTTTGTCCAAAACCATCTTGGTTGTGAGCCTCTACTTATATTCTACAAGGGACTGATAACATGATCTTCTGTGCCGCACCCAGGCACCATGTTATCTACAATGTAAAATATTAGACAATATGCACATATATAAATATAACGTGCAAACAATGATCATGTGATTCTTATTTCAAAATAATGATGTCCATACAAAAGAGCTAGGCTTTCAGTATACATCCCAACAGGTGTTAGAGCGTTGGCATTGTAGGAGCATTTAAGAATAAACTTAATGATGTTTGGAGTTGGAATCCTCCCCTCCTTTTATAGATTTTGGCCTCTGAATATGTCTCCTCATTTATTGGAACAGATCACGAAGTTGTACAAATTTTATCGTGAAGTGGCCGCGTCAAACCTTATCTGTTTTGACCTAGCGCAAAGGCTGATTCGTCGCCATCAGTCGACTGATGCCTCCCATCGTCGACTGATGAGCATCAGTCGACTGCCCAAAGTCCAACTGTCGACTGCCAGCCTGGCCACTTCCCTGTAGTAAAAGGTTAGCTCGAAAAATAATAAATGTGATGGTTTCTAACCGTCCAATCCCGACCTTGACCTTCCCCAGTAAGTCTTAGTCGGATCGCCGCCTACGATCGTCCTCGTACACAGGACATGACCTTATCATCTCTCACTCACACGAGCTTACCTCGATATTTACTGTGTCGCTTTCGCTTCCGGCCTTCCACTCAATTCCTTCGACTCCCTCCAATGTCACTCGAGTGTCGCCCGACCACCGCAGCGGCTTCCTCCGGGTGTCGCTAGCCTTCAACTATAGCTTTAGTACTTTTCTGCACACTCGATTTAGCTTGTGAGATAACGATGTAAACTTAACTTTGTGTCTTTGCCATAATCAAAACACATGTTCGATTATCTAGTGCCCCGGCACCAACAAAGCCTAGATCCAATGGATGAAAACAAAACTCTAAATCCAATGGTAGAGATTAAATCTCTAGATCCGATGGTTGAGATTAAATCTCTAGATCCGACGGTTGAGATTAAATCCCTAGAACCAATGGAGGAGATTAAAACAAGGAATATCCCTAACTCTATAAAAAGGGGCTTTATGGTGGCCGGCAAGGAGAATTAAAAAAGTAATAGGATTAGGGTTTGAGAGGCTTAGGGTTTGGAGGTGTTGGGCAGCCTCAATTAAGGAAAGATTTTCCTTTTCTCTTCCTCTTCCTAGTTGGCCAACGCCCAAGGTTTGCTTCCTCTTCCTTTGCAGGCATCCATAACTCCTCCCCTCTTCTCCTTGGCCAGTGGAAAGAAGTCTAGGGTCTCTTCCCTTAGAGTTTTGGCCGGTGTTCACTCCCCTTTGTTCTTCTTCTTGGCCGGCGGCAAGCACCTAGCTTGGAGCTTGGTTGTTGGTTGAAAGAAGGAGAAGAGCTTTGTTTCTTATTCTTCCTCTTGTTCGGAGCGAGCAAGGAAGGAAGATTGGGGATCTAGGAGCTTCGACTTTTGGTAGATCGTCGCCCACACGACGTCCAAAAGGAGGAAGGACATACAATAGAAGATCAAGAGGTATAACGTTTGTTTATATTCTTTTGCAAGTAGTCTATATTTATTCTTCAATCATATGTATGTTATATATTCTGTTTTGTGGCTAATATAACTTGGACCCCGAATATAAACACAAAAGCTGGCGATCCGTACATCGTCTATTCCGCGGCTATTTGTAGAATAGAGGTTGGTGGCTTGAACAACAAGTTTGTTCAAGTGACCACTCTAATCGAATAGCACGACGATGAAACGGTTGCTTGGGTGATCCCTTTTATCTAGGATTAAATATTTTTAATCCGGGGACGACGATGGGATCGCCATGAACAAGCGACCGAGTTGAAGTGGGAAGCGAAGTTTCCTACCTTCAAGTGGTATCAGAGCCACGGTTTCCGGTTTTGTGTGTTTAGGATTCGGTTCATTTTATGCACTTTTCATATATTATATATGCCGGATAATAGTAGGATATGCGTAGGTTAACTCTTTGGTTGCAGGCATAAGATCCAACTATTATGGTCATATGTGTGTATGTGATTGTATGTGTGTAATTGTATATTTTGTTGAATCCTCGGGATTGACGAAGATAGTATTTAATTTTTGTAATTAGATACGACATTGTTTAGCCACTCTTTTTATTTTAGTTTACTTTCGATCTAGAATTCATGTACACTCTCTCGTGGAGTATAGGATCGATGGATGTAAATTAAAATATTTTTTAGTCTCGGCTCGGATCTCCGGATGGCTTGTGTACATGGCATAGGGAGGAGTGGACGAGATGGCGACACGACGGGAGACATATTTAAGACAAAAGCCATAATAGTTGGAAAATATTTATTTTTCATATTTATTGCTTATTGTTTGATATGCATGTCGTAGGCTAGAAAATTCCTCAATTTCAAATTACTAAGTGGGAGAGGGATTTTTTTATAAATTCTCACGGCCTCCATAACGATTTGACATGTGATCCAAACAAACTTGTGCATCGGCTCTGAGTGCCTTCCTCCCCATTGGATGAGTTTGTTTGTGGATCTCAAGGTCGAATATGGTTATAGGAAATTATTAAGGAGCATGTGTACTTTCCCATCGGAAGGCACATAACCTGAGATAATTACCTTGGTACCGAGTAATGGTGAACAATTAGATACAAATATAAGTATCCTCCCCATCGAAGTCACTGCTTTTATTTGTAGGGCCAAAGAGGAACCAACTATTAATTTTACTTGTCAAAAAGTTAGGTTGACAAGATAGTAAAATTAATGGGTAAAACCTCCTCTTACAAATGTAGAATTCGTATACATCCACACTATCGTGTCATACGATATTCTCGGTGTTTTGAGGTGTTGGTTAATTTTAAAATTTTATTGTTTGAGGAATCAATAATTTTTTGAAATCTAATATTTTTTATCTATGTGATTCTTAGGTTTTCTTTCAAAATGACTTTCAACCCGCTTGCTGTGATACTGAATGAAAATAAACTTACTAGACCCAACTATGTTGATTGGAAGAGGAATCTTGACATTATCTTGACTACTAAGGAATATAAATATGTACTCCTCGAAAAGTGCCCTCCTAACCCTGTGGATGATTCTGGAGAAAAGGAGGAGAGTTATAAGAAGTGGATCAAGGCCGATGAGATGGCGCGGTGTTACATTTTAGCATCTATGTCAAATGTACTGCAACATCAGCATCAAGCCATGCCCACTGCTTATGACATGATGCTCAATCTCAAAGAGCTTTTTGGACACCAGAATTAGGCTGCAAGGCAGGAAGTCATGAGGAACTTGATGATGACCACCATGATCGAGGGAACACCCGTGAGGGATCGTGTTCTCAAGATGATGGCTCATTTGAATGAGTTGGAAGTCCTCGGAGATGAGATCGATCGGGAAACCCAGGTCGATATCATTCTCCAATCTCTACCTAGGAGTTTTGAGCAGTTTCGCCTGAACTACAACATGAAAAAAATGTTGCATTCGTTGGCAGAACTTCTGACAGAACTCCAGGCAACAGAGGAGCTATTTCGTAGAGTGCTCAGGCACAAGCCATGGTTGCCCAAAAGGTTTCTTCTTCTAAGCCGAAAGGAGAGAAGAAGAAGAAACAAGCTGGGGCAAAGGTGGTGGGAGGAACTCAGGGAAGAGTGAAGAAGCTGAAAGGCAAGTGCTTCACTTGTAAGCAGACTGGACACTAGAAGGACTGCCCCAACCGCAAGCAGAACAAAGGTAGGTCTAGTTGTTGAAAAATGTTTAGCGGTGTTATATACAGGCACCTGGTGTGTAGATACGGGAGCCACTGATCATGTCTGCAATACTTTGCAGAGTTCCTAGAAACCAGACGACTGGCTGAAGGAGAGATTACCATATACTTGGGCGATGCCACGAAGGTGGCGGCTATTGCAGTGGAAGATGTTTATTTATCTTTTGAGAAAAATAAAGTTTTGGTTCTTAAGAATTGCCTTTATGTACCTTTATTTAGAAAGAATTTAATTTCGGTTTCTAAATTGTTTATGGATGGATATTCTATTTCTTTTAATGACAGAGTTATTATAAAAAGGAATAGGTAGATTATCTGTTCGGGTGCATTGATAGGAAATTTATACACACTTGAATCAAAAGCTCCCACGATGCAAATAGAAGTTAATAATTCATCTTCTAATTCCAATAAGAGAAAAGAACCTTCGAAGATGAACCAAATATATCTTTGGCATCTTAGGCTTGTTCATATTAACCTAAGCAGAATTCAAAGGTTGATAGCTGATGGACCTTTGGGTTCATTAGTGGTGGAAGATTTCCCAACCTGCGAATCTTGCTTAGAGGGTAAAATGACCAAGAGGCCTTTTAAAGCCAAGGGGTATAGAGCCAAAGATATGTTAGAATTGGTTCATTCTGATTTGTGTGGTCCTATGTCTATCCAGGCTAGAGGTGGTTTTGAGTATTTCATCTCTTTTATAGATGATTATTCGAGATATGGAAACATTTACCTGATGCGCCGCAAGTCTGAATGCTTTGACAAGTTCAAAGAATTCAAGGCTGATGTGGAGAAACGTCAAGGTAAAAGTATCAAGACACTACGATCTAATATTGGTGGTGAGTACCTCTTGGGAGAGTTTAGGAACTACTTATCAGAAGATGAGATTCAATCTCAATTGTCTGTGTAATGCCCGCCCTTCCCGTCCTCCTAACACACATCCTATAGACGGGTGAGCGTTACAGGTGGTATCAGAGCCCAGTTTTGCCTTTCCACTACACACACATCAAGCTCCAAATCCTGCCGCTCCAAGTAAGAAATTCTATGCCTACTCTATTTCTTTCATGTAAGATAAGAAATGCTTTTAGCTTAAATATGCATGAATATATGTATGATAACCTTATGCTAGCCTTTAGTTTAAATATGCATAAATAAATATGAATGATAACCTTATGCTAGCCTTATTATAATATATGAAGATAAGCATGGCTAGAAGACGTAGTCATAGAGTCGATGAGACAAGTAATACATGGAAGACGTAGTAATAGAGTCGATGAGACAGTAATATATAGAAGACGTGGTAATAGAGTCGATGAGATAGTAATATATGGAAGACGTAGTAATAGAGTCGATGAGATAGTATTTTGCTCTCCATAGGGAGCTCCAGTACTGTTGGTAAAGAAGAAAGATGGGTCTATGCGAATGTGCATAGACTACCGAGCGCTAAATAATGTGACGATCAAGAATAGGTACCCTTTACCACGGATTGACGATCTGTTCGACCAGTTAAAAGGTGCCACCATCTTCTCTAAGATTGCCTAAGGTCTGGCTATCATCAAGTGAAAGTGAAACCAGATGATATACAGAAGACAGCTTTCCGAACAAGATACGAACATTATGAGTTCGTAGTCATGCCTTTCGGAGTGACGAATGCTCCTGCTATGTTCATGGACCTGATGAATCGGGTATTCTCGGTGTTTCTTGACAAGTTCATGATCGTCTTCATTGACGATATCCTCGTCTATTCGAGAAATCAAGAAGAGCATGCCGAACACCTGAAGATGGTATTACAGATTCTTCGAGAAAAGCAACTATATGCCAAGTTCTCCAAATGTGAATTCTGGCTCGATCAAGTATCTTTTCTAGGTCATATTATATCCAAAGACCGAGTTATGGTAGACCCAAGAAAGATTGAAGCTGTGAGTAACTAGAGCATACCAAAGAATGCTAGCGAAGTGAGAAGTTTTCTCGGATTAGCGGGCTATTATCAAAAATTCATAGAAGACTTCGCCAGAATAGCAGCACCTATGACAGTTCTCACCCGGAAGAACAAGAAGTATGTATGGATGGAGGAATGTGAGAAGAGTTTCTTGGAGTTGAAAAGGAGACTTACAAGTGCTCCAATCCTTACTCTCCCAGAGAACGACAAGAGCTTCGACATGTACAGTGATGCCTCCGGATTGGGACTCGGAACTGTACTTATGCAGAGGGGTAAAGTTATTGCCTATGCCTCTAGGCAACTCAAGGAACATGAAAAGAACTATCCCACTCATGATTTAGAGCTAGCAGCTGTGGTCTTCGCTCTCAAGGTATGGAGGCACTATCTGTATGGAGCACAGTGCAAGATTTATACGGATCACCGGAGTTTGCGGTATTTCTTCACTCAGAAGGACCTCAATATGAGACAACGTAGATGGCTGGAGCTCATGAAGGACTATGACTGTGAGATCTTTTACCATCCTAGCAAGGCAAACAAAGTGGCCGATGCACTCAGCAGGAAGTCCATGGCCACCCTGATGTCCTTATCGGTATTGTCTCGACCGCTGGAGAAGGAAATTATGCGCTATGGAATCGAGGTTATTTCCGGGCAGCTTTCAACCATGGCAATAATACCAGCACTATTCGATGACATATTAGCAAAACAAGGTGATGATCCAAGTCTCCAGAGGATCAAGCAGGAGATCCTAGAAGGAAAAGGCGAGGGTTTCCGTATCGCCAATAGTGGAGTATTATACCTTAGGGATCGGTTATGTATCCCTAACGATCCGGAACTACGCAAAAAGATATTAGAGGAGGCTCACGGAACCCCCTATTCTATGCATCCGGGATCCACCAAAATGTATCAAGACCTGAAAGAGAAGTTACGTGGTCCTAGATGAAGAGGGACGTAGCTCAAAGACGTCCAAGACACCGACTGCCAAAGAAGTTAAAGCAGAACACCAGAGGCCTGGAGGAGTTCTGCAACCGATCCAAATTCCGGAGTGGAAATGGGAAGACATCTCTATAGATTTCATTTCAGGTCTTCCCAGGACTACAAACGGATATGACACTATATGGGTTATCATTGACAGATTGACAAAGTCAGCTCATTTCCTAGCGATCAAGATGACATATTCGATTGAGCAACTGGCTCAATTATATGCTAAGGAAATCATCAGACTGCATGGTATTCCCAAGACCATCATTTCAGATAGGGATGGTCGCTTCACTTCACAGTTTTGGGGATGCGTTTATAAGGCACTTGGCACGAAGCTGCGTTTCAGTACCGCCTTTCATCCTCAGACAGATGGGCAAACGGAAAGGGTGAACCAAGTACTGGAAGACATGTTACGAGCTTGTGCCTTGGATTTCAAAGGGAGTTGGTGCTGCTACTTATGTTTAGCGGAATTCACTTACAATAATAGCTACCAAGCTACCATCGGAATGACACCTTATGAAGCATTATATGGAAGGAGATGTAGGTCTCCGATCTGTTGGTACGAAGGTGGTGAGAAGAAAGAGATGGGACTTCAGACGGATTTCATCGACGACACCACCCGAGCGATATAGAATATCCGCCAAAGAATAGAGACTGCTCAGAGCCGGCAGAAGAACTATGCGGATCTGCGACGTAGACCTTTGGAATTCAATGTCGGAGATTTGGTATTTCTCTGGGTAGCTTCTATGAAAGGAATAATGAGATTTGGGAAGAAAGGAAAGCTAAGTCCGCGATACGTAGGACCGTACAAGATCCTGAAAAGAGTTGGCAAGGTAGCTTACGAGCTAGGACTACCTCAGGAGATGTCTGCTATTCACAACGTGTTCCATGTCTCGATGCTTAAGAAGTGCATTTCCAGTACCGACCAAGTGGTCGAGCCAGAGATAGTGAAAATTTAAGAGGACCTGATCTATGAAAGTTGACCTATCTGCATACTAGACCGAGAAGTCAAAAGACTAAGGAATAAAGAAGTACCCTTAGTGAAGGTCCTATGGCAAAGTCAATGATACGAAGAAGCCACCTGAGAACGTGAGGATGACATGAAGCAAAAGTACCTCGAGTTGTTCTAAGTTTCGAGGACGAAACTTTTATAAGGTATAAGGGATTGTAACATCCCAAATTTTAGTTACTATATTTTTATTTAAAGGAAATATATATATATATATATATATATATATAGAGGTTTACAATCGAGGTAAGCTCAATAATATATCTCCTGGGCATTACTATATAATTAAAACAATCGGGTAAGCTCCATAATATATCTCCTGGGCGTTACAGGATATATATATATATATATATATATATATATATATATATATATATATATATATATATATATATATATATATATATATATATATATATATATATATATATATATATATATATATATATATATATATATAAAAGAATAAAAAGAAAAAAAATAAATAAATAGTTCGTAGTTGAGGTTTGAACCATGAATCGTTGATTTGGAGGAATAGGCTTCCCACCACTAAGTCATAAGATTACCAATGAATAGGATATAACAGAATATATCTGTTGGTATAAAAAAAGAAAGAAGTTAATTAATTTAGCTGATCATTTAAAGGGATAATTAGGTTAAGAAAAATTCTAATCTATATATATATGTTTCTTTTCTTCTTTTTCCTAAACCCTCACGCCGACCAACTCTTTCCCTTTTCCCCTCCCGTTTTTCCTCCGCCGCCGCTCCTCTCCCTCTACCTAACCGGCGTCCTCTTTTCTGCTGCACCTCTTTCACTGCCGCTCCTCCATCCTTTTTTTCTGTTTTCTCCGTGATGAGTTTTTTTTTTCCGATTTTTCCTTGGTCTTTACTCCTCGTCTCCTTCTCCACACGTAAGGTTAGATTTCATCTCCGATGATGACCTCACAGTCGTAGGCCGTCGAGTCTCTCAATACGTCCGCCGGTTGAAGGCGGTTTACGTTCAAGAGCTTCTCCCAGCGGTTGGAAGAGATACAGATCAATGTTTTTCATAGCCTTGACCCCGTTAAAGCTGAACCATCCGAGGGTTCATCATTCTTACGAGAGAGCCTCATTTACTGAAGGGAATGGAATACAGCGGAGTGAAAATATGATGTCATTTGTTCAGACGCTATTGCAAGTTATACTGCACAAGGAAACACATAGGAGGTCTTCTCTTTGCGAAGTCTAACGGTATAAATTGGTGAAAAAAATGTAGGAGATAAGTATCCCCTCACCTGCAGTATAAGTGCTTACGATGTAATGTTGTATGCTTGATTTTGAATGAAAGAATCTAGAACTATGTATAGAAGGTTCGGCTAATAGGATTAGAGGAATTATTCTTGTTGAAATTCTTCCACGTTATGCATGTTAGATGATGATTTCTATTTATGTTAGCTTAATTTTCCTTATGTCACTACCTTATGCCATGTTGAAGTGTACTCATGCCGATTTATGCTATGCTACATGCTTATATTTTCACCCATAACGTATAACAACAATGAAATAGGCTAGTTGAAATCAAGCCCACAGTGCCCTTTTCCAGCAATATCAATAAATTATCAGCTGGCAACTCTCACATTTATTTTCACTTTCTTGCAATATTGAACAGTTAGATAACTTTAAACTCTAATGTGCCACTATCACATAAAATTAATGCATTCACAGACTCCAATGTCAAGCCCGAAAAAAAAGGAGAAAAGAAAAAAGACAAGGAACTCTCATAAAAGCTAGTGAAATTGTATTATTGAAATTCTTCCACGTTATGCATGTTAGATGATGATTTCTATTTATGTTAGCTTAATTTTTTTTATGTCACTACCTTATGCTATGTTAAATTGTACTCATGCCGATTTATGCTATGCTACATGGTTATGTTTTCGCCCATGTTAGGCATGACTCACGTATATGAAATGTCTAAGAAATATTTCCCTAAGAGTGGGGACAAGAACACTCTTTAGGGAAAAGAACATGTATGTTATTTTACTTTATGCATGACTTGTACCGGACCCTAACAAGGTCCACGGGATGGGGTCCAAGGTTGCCCCTAGGTCGACAGACATAGTACGGACCTAGTAACCTAGTAGGTTCGGGATTAGCTACCCCAGATCTATTTAGGATGCGCGCGAATGATGTATGTTGTACAATGTCGGGCCCAATATGTTGAGATTATGTTTAAGTATATAAACTATATATTTTCAAAGAGCATCCTGCATATACCATTTTATGTTCATCAAATTATCATGTTTAGAGACAATGTACTATTACGATGAAAATGCTAAGTTTATGTTCTTTTCCTAAATTGATCATGTCTCTACTTTAATTAAATGTTGTGCTCATATGTTGTTTAAACGAACATGTCATTACTTTACGTTTAATTCATGATGCATGTTTTTGTGAGTAGGAAAGGACCTTACTAAGCCTATGTGCTTACAGTTTACTTTCCTTGTACTGCAGAAAAGGGCAAGGAATGGATAAATTAAAGGGAGCAGCAGGAGGGGCGAAGATGTGTGTGGCAGTGGCATGGTGGACGAGATCATTTTTCATATACGGACTTATGCATGATTTTCAGTTTATGTGTAAACTGTTAGGAGACGTTAATGCTTTCTATGGTTGTTACTCATGTTTATTTTTATGAACCTTGAAATGGTTAATACATGTTTAGTTAAATAAATTGCTAAGACCTTTTGCCATGATTAAATTGTTAGATTGATTGGGTTAATGTAATTAGAGTTAAAAGTTGTAAAGTTTTTAAATGCTTCCGCTGTTATATGCATGAATGTATGATCGCGTAGCACCGCCGCCCGTCTATATGATGTGTGTTAGGAGGACGGGAAGGGAGGGCGTTACAGTCTGCACCTGGCACACCCCAGTAGAATGGTGTAGCAGAGTGAAGGAATAGGACTCTTATGGAGATGGTTAGATCGATGATGAGTTATTCTGAGTTGCTAGATTCGTTCTGGGGATATGCTCTAGATACGACAGTGTATATTCTGAACTTGGTTTCATCTAAATCAGTGCCTTCTACTCCCAAAGAATTGTGGACTGGGCGAAAGCCTAGTCTAAGACATATTCGGATTTGGGGGAGTCTAGCACATGTGCTGAAGGCAGATGCTGGTAAGTTGGAACCCCATACAGAAGTACGCATGTTCGTTGGCTATCCTAGAGGAACGAAAGGTGGTTTGTTTTATAGTCCTAGAGATCAGAGGGTGATCGTTAGCACGAACGTCAGATTTCTAGAGGAAGACTATGTGATGAACCACAAGCCCATGAGTAAGATTGTTTTGAAGGAATTGAAAGGGGAAGTCACTTCTTCAGTACCACCGGTACAAGAGGATATACTATAAGTCACTGCACCGCGTGTCACAGATGATACACAGGTGATATCTCGTCGAAGTGGGAGGGTTGTGAGATAGCCTGATAGATTCATGTTCTTGGGAGAATCTTCTGATTTAGTCCCTGGCGAACATGAACCTGATCCTTGGACATATGACGAGGCAATCCAAGATAAAGATGCAATATATTGGCAAAGTGAAATGAATGATGAGATTGAATCTATGGATTCAAATCAGGTCTGGGAGCTAGTAAAACCACCCGATGGTGTAAAAACCATTGGATGCAAGTGGATCTACAAAATAAAGAGAGGAATAGACGGGAAGGTTGAGACCTTCAAAGCGAGAATTATTGCGAAGGGGTATACTCAGAAAGAGGGTATCAATTATGAGGAAACCTTTTCGCCGGTGGTCATGCTTAAGTCTATCCGGATTCTCTTATGCATTGCAGCTCATATGAATTATGAGGTGTGGCAGATGGATGTCAAGACAACTTTCCTTAATGGAAGTCTTGAGGAAAACATTTATATGAAGCAACCAGAGGGATTCATTACAAAGGGCAAAGAGCATCTTGTGTGCAAGCTTAATCAGTCCATTTATGGATTGAAGCAAGCTTCGAGGTCTTGGAACATCCTCTTTGATGAGGTAATCCAGTCTTATGGATTTATTCAAAGTCTGGATGAGTCTTGTGTATACAAGAGATGTGATGGAAACGTAGTGGTATTTCTTGTACTATACGTAGATGACATTTTGTTAATTGACAACAATGTCAAGGTGTTATTGGACGTAAGGGTATGGTTGTCCAAATAGTTTGATATGAAGGACTTGGGAGAAGTGGGACACATCCTTGGGATCAAGGTTATAAGGGATCGCAAGAAAAGTGTTGGATCCAGAAGCGTCGCTAGAGGGGAGGGGTGAATAGCGATCGTAAATCTTTCGTCGAATTCGTTCGTTGAGACACAAGTAAATAAGTAAGCACAGCGGAAAATAAAATGACACGTTTATTTTACTTGGTTCACAACCCAGCGGTTGCTACTCCAAGGCCCTATCGATACTAGACCGCGTACGGAGGGCAAAGCACTATAACGTCTCCTCCTCGTTGGAGGTAGGAGACAACGATCACAAAATTCGGGAATACGAGGATGAGGCAACAAGCCTACCTCACCTTGTTACGAATAAAAACAATGAATACAATATTAAAATAAATTACTAGATGTTGCTGCCGACGAAGAAGATCTGAGGTTGTCGTCGCGTCGGCGTTATGACGGTGTTGGAGCGTTGGCGTTGTAGGAGCACTTGATGAATAATCTTGATGTGTTTGGAGTGGAATCCTCCCCTCCTTTTATAGATTTTGGCCTCTGAATTTGTCTCCTCTTTTTTCGGAACGGATCATGAAGTTGTCCAAATTTTATCGCGAAGTGGTCGCGTCAAACGTTATCCGGTTTGACCTAGCGCAAAAGCTGAATCGTCGCCATCAGTCGATTGATGCCTCCCATCAGTCGACTGCTCCATGTCCAGCAGTTGACTGCCAGCTTGGCCACTTCCCTGCAATAAGAGGTTAGCTCGGAAAATGATAAATACGACGGTTTCTAACCGTCCGATCTCGACCTAGACCTTCCACAGGAAGTCTTAGTCGAATCGCCGCCTACGATCATCCCCGTAAAGAGGACACGACCTTACAATCTCTCACTCACATGAGCTTACCTCGATAGTAGCTCTCGCTTCCGGCCTTCCACTCGATTCCTTCGGGTCCTTCCGAAGTCACTCAAGTGTCGCCCGACCACTGCGGCTTCCTCCGGGTGTCGCTAGCCTTCAGCTCCAGCTTTAATACTTTTCTGCACACTCGATAGCTCGTGAGATAACGATATAAACTTAACTTTGTGTCTTTGCCATAATCAAAACACAGGTTCGATTATCTAGTGCCCCTGCACCAACAAAAAGGATGTTGTGCTTATCTCAAGCTTCATACATAGACACCATTATGGGTCGTTTTAGCATGCAGAACTCCAAGAAGGGTTTTCTACCTTTCAGACATGGAGTTCCTTTATCTAAGGAGATGTGTCCTAGAACGTCTGAGGAGATAGAGGAGATGAAATCTGTTCCTTATTCTTCGGCAGTAGGAAGCCTCATGTATGCGATGCTATGTATGAGACCAAATATCTACTTTGCCATGGACATGGTCAACAGATATCAAAGTAATCAAGGATAGGGACATTGGACTGCGGTAAAGCATATATTGAAGTACCTGAGAAGGACTAGGGATTATATGCTAGTTTACCAGGCAGACCAATTACTCCCTGTGGGTTACACAGATTCTGACTTCCAATCAGACAAGGATAACAGTAATTCTACCTCAGGTTTTGTGTTTACTTTGGGAGGTGGAGCCATTGTATGGAGGAGTGTCAAGCAGAAATGCATGGCGACTCCACCATGGAAGCTGAGTATGTGGCAGCCTTTGAGGCGGCCAAAGAAGTTGTGTGGCTCAGGAACTTCTTGATGGACTTGGATGTGATTCCTAGTTTGCCCAGAACTATCACAATTTATTGTGATAATAATGGTGCAGTTGCAAACTCGAAGGAACCACGAGCCCATAAGGCAAGTAAACACATAGAGCGCAAGTACCACCTGATATGAGAAATCGTAAAGAGAGGAGAAGTTGTTGTGGCCAAGATTGCATTGGAGGATAACCTGGCAGATCCTTTCACTAAGGCCCTTCCAGTGAGAGCTTTTGATAGGCATGTGGAGGGAATAGGAATCAGATCTATGGAAGTTTGAGGACAGCATAGTCTTTTAGTATAAGTGGGAGATTATTGGGATGTATACTGAAAAGTCTATCTTTTGTATGAACATCTTTATTTTGAAATAAGAATCACATGATCATTGTTTGCACATTTATAGTGATGCATATTGTCTAATACATTACATTGTAGATAACATGGTGTGTGGTGTCACACGGGAGATCATGTTATCGGCTCCTTGTAAAGTATAAGTAAAGGTTCACAACCGAGATGACTTTGGACAAACCATTGGTATGGTTGTAGTGTGATTTGGTATTGGTTTGTCTTGACCATAGAATCACACTAGTACACTTTGTGTGTATTGAGCAGGACTGACTTAGAGGTGATTCGATTTATTGCTAACTACATAATCGAATCGGACCTCAGATATTATATTGTACATGCTCTTAATCCCGATATAATAATGGGCACATATACTTAGTATTCATTTCTTTGATTTACCAATGGGCGAGATTTATAGATTAAATCGATAGGCTCGGTAAGTTGGGAAATGATATTATTTAGGATGGTGATGTCCCCTTGAGGAGCTCATAAGTTTCATCATGTAAACCTTGCAGGTGGACTTGGTCCAGCATGATGATAAGATTGAGTGGTACTACTCATGGAGTTAGATGTTGATTAATTAATGGTCAGTAAATTAATTAATCGACGGACATTCGAGATCTTAAACATGGGGAGAAAAATGTATAAATAATATATGGAGCCCATATTAACTTATGGGGGTTGGTGAGGCAGATCAATGATAATCCATTAGTGGATTGGATTATCATTAATGGATCGGACTTTATGTGGGCTTGATCCATTGGGTGGCCAAGATCCAACTCCTCCTCATGGTCCCTATTGTAGCCTATTAAAACCTCATGAAGCCTAGATCCAATGGATGAAAACAAAACTCTAGATCCAACGGTAGAGATTAAATCTCTAGATCCGACGGTTGAGATTAAATCCTTAGAATCAGTGGTGGAGATTAAAACAAGGTTTATCCTTAACTCTATAAAAGGAGGCTTTAGGGTGGGCGGCAAGGAGGAATTCCAATTAGAGAAGGAATAGGATTAGGGTTTGAGAGGCTTAGGGTTTGGAGGTGTTGGGCGACCACAAATAAGGAAGTTTTTTCCTTTTCTTCTTCCTCTTCCTAGTTGGTCAGCGCCCAAGGTTTGCTTCCTCTCCCTTTGCCGGCGTTCAAACCTCCACTTCTCTTCTCCTTGGCCGGTGGAAAGAAGTCTAGGGTCTCTTCCCTTAGAGTCTTGGCCGACATTCACTCTCCTTGTTCTCCTTCTTGGCCGGCGGCAAGCACCAAGCTTGGAGCTTGGTGGTTGGTTGAAAGAAGGTTCCTCTTGTTCGGAGCGAGCATGGAAGGAAGATTGGTGATCTAGGAGCTTCAAATTTTGGTAGATCGTCGCCCACACGACGTCCAAAAGGAGGAAGGACATACAATAGAAGATCGAGAGGTATATCGATTGTCTATATTCTTTTGTAACATGTCTATAATTGTTTTTCAATTATATATGCATGTAGTATTCTGTTTTTATGGCTAAAATAACTTGGACCCCGAATATAAACACAAAAGTCGGCGATCCGTACATCGTCTATTCCGCGGCTATTCGTAGAATAGAGGTTGGTGGCTTGAACAACAAGTTTGTTCAAGCGACTACTCTAATTCAATAGCACGACGATGAAACGGTTGCTTGGGTGATGCCTTTTGTCTAGGATTAATTTTTTTTAATCCGGGGACATCGATGGGATCGCCATGAACAAGCGACCGAGTTGAAGTGTGAAGCGAAGTTTCCTACCTTCAAGTGGTATCAGAGCCACGGTTTCCGGTTTTGTGCGTTTAGGATTCGGTTACTTTTATGCAGTTTTCTTATATTATGTGTCGGATAATAGTAGGATATGCGTAGGTTAACTCTTTGGTTGCAGGCATAGGATCCAACTATTATGGCCATATGTGTGTATGTGATTGTATGTGTATAATTGTATATTTTGTTGAATCCTTGGGGTTGATGAGGCTAGTATTTAATTTTTGTAAATTAGATACGACATTGTTTAGCCACTCCTTTTTTTTAGTTTACTTTCGATCTAGATTTCATATACACTCCCTCGTGGAGTATAGGATCGATGGATGTAAATTAAAATATTTTTTAGTCTCGGCTCGGATCTCCGGATGGCTTGTGTACATGGCATAGGGAGGAGCGGACGAGATGGCGACACGACGGGAGACATATTGAAGGCAAAAGCCATAATAGTTGGAAAATATTTATTTTTCATATTTATTGCTTATTGTTTGATTTGCATGTCGTAGGCTAGAAAATTCCTCAATTTCAAATTACTAAGTGGGAGAGGAATAATTTTATAAATTCCCACGACCTCCATTACGATTTGACATGTGATGCAAACAAACTTGCGCATCGGCTCTGAGTGCCTTCCTCCCGATTAGATGAGTTTGTTTGCTGATCACATGGTTGAATATGGTTATAGGAAATTATTAAGGAGCGTGTGTACTTCCCCATCGAAAGGCACATAACCCGAGATAATTATCTTGGTACCGAGTAATGGTGAACAGTTAGATACAAATATAAGTATCCTCCCCATCGGAGTCACTGCTTTATTTGTAGGGCCGAAGAGGAACCAACTATTAATTTTACTTGTCAAAAGGTTAGGTTGATAAGATAGTAAAATTAATGGGTAAAACCTCCTCGTACAAATGTAGAATTCGTATACGTCCACACTATCGTTGCATACGATATTCTCGATGTTTTGAGGTGTTAGTTGATTTTAAAATTTTATGGTTTGAGGAATCAATAATTTTTTGAAATATAATATTTTGATCTATGTGATTATTAGGTTTTCTTTCAAAATGACTTTCAACCCGCTTACTGTGATACTAAAAGAAAATAAACTTACTGGACCCAACTATGTTGATTGGAAGAGGAATCTTGACATTGTCTTGACTGTTGAGGAATACAAATATGTACTCCTCGAAGAGTGCCCTCCTATGCCTACGGATGATTCTGGGGAAAAGGAGAAGGAGAGTTATAAGAAGTGGATTAAGGCCGATGAGATGGCGCGGTATTACATTTTGGCATCTATGTCAAATGTATTGTAACATCAGCATCAAGCCATGCCCACTGCTTATGACATGATGCTCAATCTCAAAGAGCTTTTCGAACACCAGAATCGGGCAGCTAGGATTGAAGCCATGAGAAACTGGATGATGACCACCATGATCGAGGGAACACCCATGAGGGATCATGTTCTCAAGATGATGGCTCATTTGAATGAGTTGGAAGTCCTCGGAGCTGAGATCGATGGGGAAACCCAGGTCGATATCATTCTCTAGTCTCTACCTAGGAGTTTTGAGCAGTTTCTCCTGAACTACAACATGAACAAGAGGTTGTATTCGTTGGTGGAGCTTCTGACAGAACTCCAAGCGGCATAGGGGCTATTTCGTCAGAGTGCTCAAGAACAAGCCATGGTTGCCCAAAAGGTTTCTACTTCTAAGCCGAAAGGCAAGAAGAAGAAGCAACAAGCTGGGGCAAAGGTGATGGGAGGAACTCAGGGAGGAGTGAAGAAGCCGAAAGGCAAGTGCTTCACTTGTAAGTAGATCGACATTTGGAAGAAGGATCGCTAACCGCAAAGCGAGTAACAAAGGTATATCTTTTTGTCTAGTCGTTGAAACATGTTTAGCGGTGTTATCTACCGGCACCTGGTGTGTAGATTCGGGAGCCACTAATCATGTCTGTAATACTTTGCAGGGGTTCCAGGAAACCAGACGACTGGTTAAGGGAGAGATTACCATATACTTGGGCGATGCCACGAAGGTGGCAGCTGTTGCAGTGGGAGATGTTTATTTATCTTTTGAGAAAAATAATGTTTTGGTTCTTAAGAATTGCCTTTATGTACCTTTATTTAGAAAGATTTTAATTTCGGTTTCTAAATTATTTATGGATGGATATTCTATTTCTTTTAATGACAGAGTTGTTATAAAAAGGAATAGGGAGATTATCTGTTCGGGTGCATTGATAGAAAATTTATACACACTTGAACCAAAAGCTCCAACGATTCAAATTGAAGTTAATAACTCATCTTCTAATTCCAATAAGAGAAAAGAACCTTCGAAGATGAACCAAACATATCTTTGGCATCTTAGGCTTGGTCATATTAACCTAAGCAGAATTCAAAGGTTGATAGCTGATGGACCTTTGGGTTCATTAGTGGTGGAAGATTTCCCAACCTGAGAATCTTGCTTGGAGGGTAAAATGACCAAGAGGCCTTTTAAGGCCAAGGGGTATAGAGCCAAAGATGTGTTAGAATTAGTTCATTCTGATTTATGTGGTCCTATGTCTATCCAGGCTAGAGGTGGTTCTGAGTATTTCGTCTCTTTTATAAACGATTATTCGAAATATGGATACATTTACTTGATGTGCCGCAAGACTGAATGCTTTGACAAGTTCAAAGAATTCAAGGCTGATGTGGAGAAACGTCAAGGTAAAAGTATCAAGACACTATGATCTGATCATGGTGGTGAGTACCTCTTGGGAGAGTTTAGGATTTACTTATCAGAGGCTGGAATTCAATCCCAATTGTCTGCACCTGACACACCCTAGCAGAATGGTGTAGTAGAGCGAAGGAATATGACTCTTATGGAGATGGTTAGATCGATGATGAGTTATTCTGAGTTACCAGATTTGTTATGGGGATATGCTCTAGATACGGCGGTGTACATTATGAACTTGGTTCCATCTAAATCAGTGTCTTCTACTCCCATAGAATTGTGGACTGGGCGAAAGCCTAGTCTAAAACATATTCGAATTTGGGGGAGTCCAGCACATGTGTTGAAAGCAGATGTTGGTAAGTTGGAACATCGTATAGAAGTACGCATGTTCATTGGCTATGTAATGCCCGTAAAATTTCTAACAATTTTACAAGAATTTTTGGCATGATTTTAATGGGCTTTATGTGGGCTCTTTCAAAAATAAAAGAAAAGGAGCCAAAAAGGATGCAAGGCCTAGGAATTGAACCCCAAACCTCTAGAGATAGCTAAGCCCTAAAGATGCATCCAATAACCAGAAGCCCAGCAGGGTTGTACTATTAGAGGAATATGGGAAATTATAGTTAGGGGTAAGGGAGACTAAGGGACACTTCAAGAGAATAAATAGGGGAATGAGGAGACATGAGAAATCAAAATTGACATCTTCTCTTCCTCTTCTTCTTCCTCACCAAAGCCTACCCCTCTCCCTTTCCATTTTCCAAGATCTATCCAAGCAAGAAGAAGGCTAGGTTTGGCTTCCCTTAGGTTTTCTTCAAACTCATAGCAAAGCGAAGGATGTAAGTATCCCCCTCACCTGAGTACAAGTAGTTTTCGATTGATGTATTTGTGTTAATCCTCTTGAAACCATTCGGCCAAGACCTTGTTTGAGCTTTCCATGAAGATCCATGCCATATCTTGTATGAACATGATGAAGATAGGATGCTAGATGAATTAGGTTAAGGGTTTGAACTTTTATGACCTTTAAAACCATCGGCCAAGCCACTCTAAACCCCTATATGTTCTTTTATGCCATGCTATAGCCAAGTTCATGCTATGTTTTGATAGTAAAAGAAGATAACATGATGTTTGGTTAACCTAGATTTAAGTGGATGAACTTCTAAGCCTTGGACCATTTGGCCAAGCCACTTTAGACCCCTATGTGTGTTCTTTTATGCCATGTTTAGATGAGCTTAGGCTAAGTTTTGATGCTAGATGAAGATAACATGTTCTATGCTAGGTTTTAAATTTGTTCATGCCATGTTTGATGTTAGAAGAAGATAATATGTTCTATGCTATGTTATAGATAAGTCCATGCTATGTTTTGATGGTAAATGAAGATAACATGTTGTTTGTTTAACCTAGGTTTAAGTTGATGAACCTTTAGGCCCTTTGAACCATTCGGCTAAGTCCATCTAGACCCCTAAGGTGTCTTCTATGCTATGTTTTGCATGAGTTCATAATGACTTTTTGTGTTAGATGAAGATAACATGCTCTATGCTAGGTTTTAAATGAGTTTATGCCATGTCGATGTTAAAAGAAGATAACATGTTCTATGCCATGCTATAGATAAGTTCATGCTATGTTTTGATGGTAAATGAAGATAATATTTTGTTTGGTTAACCTAGATTTAAGTGGATGAACCTTAAGCCTTTGAACCATTCAGCCAAGACCCCTAATATGTTTCTATGCCATGTTTGATTGAGTTCATGATGACTTTTGATGTTAGATGAAGGTAACATGTTGTTGGTTAACCTAGAGTTAAGTGGTTGAGCATCATGTCCTTTAAACCCATTCGGCCAAGGTTTAATTAAAACCCTAAGTGCCCTCCCATGCCATGCTTTATGTGTTAAAGAACTAACATGTGGTTAGTTAGACCATATATAAGTTGTTTGGTGTTTAAAACTTTGATAGAACTCCATGAAGTTTAGGTCATTCCATGTATACTTGTTCATGATGTTTATACCTTATGACATGCTTATATGTGTGTGATGTTGTGATCATGTTATGCTTATTACCTCATAATTGTATGAATGTATGATGTTTTATAAAGAAGGAACATGATATGCATGAAAAGAATATGATATGTTATGAAGAAGAAATATGTTATGGTGAATGATATGTTATGAAGAAGAAATATGTTATGAAAGTCATATGATATGTTATGAAGAAGAAGTATGTTATGATATGAAGAAGAAAAACATGATATGTCATGATAAGGAATATGATATGTTTATGAAATGAATTATGATATGTTATGATAAGAAGCATGTATGTATTTTACTTTCTGCATGGCTTGTACCAGGACCCTAACAAGGTCCAAAGGGATGGGCTCCTAAGTTGCCCTAGGCCGACGGACTTAGATTGGGCCTAGGATGGGCTTCTATGTTATGATTGCCCCTAGGTCAACGGTCATAGTACGGACCTAGTACGGGATGGGCTCCCAGATGCCCTAGGCCGACGGACTAAGATCGGGCCTAGGATGTGCTTCTATGTTATGATGATGGCCCCTAGGTCGACGGACTAAGATCGGGCCTAGTAACCTAGTAGGTTCGAGACTTGCTACCTCGGGTCTATTTAGGGATGCGCGCTATGATGATGATGATGTGGTACAATGTCGGGCCCAATATGTTGAGATTTATGTTTACATACCTATAATATATGTTTTCAAAGAGCATCCTGTATATGTTTACTTGTTATGATTGTTATGTTTACATATTATGATTGTTATGTTTACATGCTATGTTTGTTATGTTACATATGTTTACATGTTATGATGGTTATGTTATATATGTTTACATGCTATGTTTGTTATGTTATGTATGTTTACATGTTATGATTGTTATGTTATATATGTTTACATGTTATGTTTGCTTATGTTATATATGTTTACATGTTATGTTTGCTTATGTTACATATGTTTACATGTTATGCTTGCTTATGTTATATATGTTTACATGTTATGATGGTTATGTTATATATATTTACAAGCTATGTTTGTTATGTTATATATGTTTACATGTTATGATGGTTATGTTATATATGTTTACATGCTATGTTTGTTATGTTATTGTTGGAATGTATACTGAAAGCCTAACTCTTTTGTATGAACATTTTTATTTTGAAATAAGAATCACATGATCATTGTTTGCACTTTATATTTATTATATGTGTGCATATTGTCTAATACTTTACATTGTAGATAACATGATGCTTGGTGTGACACAGAAGATCATGTTATCAGTCTCTTGTAGAATATAAGTAGAGGCTCACAACCAAGATGGTTTTGGACAAACCATTGGCATGGTTGTAGTGTAGCTTGGTATTGTTTTGTCTTGAACATAGAGTTACACTAGTACACTTAGGTGTATTGAGCAGGACTGACATAGAGGTGATTCTATTTATTGCTGACTACATAATTGAATCGGACCTCGGATATTATGTTGTACATGCTCTTAATCCCGATATAATAACGGGCACATGTACTTAGTATTTATTTCTTTGATTTACCAAAGGGTGAGATTTATATGGATTAAATCAATATGCCCGGTAAGTTGGGAAATGATATTATTTACATGGTGTGCCGTTGATTATAAGAGGAAACCGTGTCCTATATATTAGGTTGATGATGTCCCCTTGAGGAGCTCATAAGGTTCATCATGTAAACCCTGCAGGTTGACTTAGTCAACATGATGATAAGGTTGAGTGGTACTACTCAAGGAGTTAGATGTTAATTGATTGATGGTCAGTAAATCAATTAATTGGCAGACATTCGATATCTTAAACATGGGGAGATGGATGTACAAATAATGTATGGAGCCCATATTAATTTATGGGGGTTGGTGAGGTAATTCAATGATGATCCTCTAGTGGAATGGAACATCATTGATGGATCAAGTTTGTGTAGTTCCGATCCATCGGGTGGCCAAGATCCAACTCCTCCTCATAGTCCCTATCGTAGCCTAATATAAACCTTATGGAGCCTAGATCCAATGATGGAAAACAAAACTCTAGATTCGACGGTGAAGATTAAATTTCTAGGTCCGACGGTTGAGATTAAATCTCTAGATCCGACGGTTGAGATTAAATCCCTAGATCCGACGATGGAGATTAAATATCTAGATCTGACGGTTGAGATTAATTCTCTAGATCCGATGGTTGAGATTAAATCCCTAGATCTGACGGTGGAGATTAAATCTCTAGATCCGACGGTTGAGATTAAATCTCTAGATCCGACGGTTGAGATTAAATCCCTAGAACCAACGGTGGAGATTAAAACAAGGCTTAAGCCTAACTCTATAAAAGGAGGCTTAAGGTGGGCAGCAAGAAGGAGATGGTTTTTGGAGATTAGGGTTTTGCCTCTCATAAGCTTGGGCGGCAAGAAACCCTAGGTTAGGGTTTGGTTGGGCAGCTAGGGTTTGGAAGGTGGAGTGGGCGGCAACTATAGGAGAGGTTCTCTTCTTCTTCCTAGGTTGTTGCCGGCACCTATCTCTTTTCCCTCTACCTTGGTCGGCGCTCAACCTATTCCTCTTCTCCTCTTCTTTTCCTCTTGGCCGGCGGCACAAAGGAGCTAGGGATTGTTCCCTTGTTCGGTTCCTTGGTTGGCCATCTTGTTCTCTCTTTTCTTGGGGTCGGTGGCATCAAGTCTTTGTGGCTTGGTGGTTGGCTCAAGCAAGAAGGGAAGGAGAGTTCTTTCTTTTGATTGAAGAAGATCTAGGAAGCTTCAACTTGTGGAGGATCTTCACCCACACGAAGTCTACAAGGAGGTTAGGACATACGATAGAAGATCGAGAGGTATAAAAGTTTTACAAGTTTTATTATTGATCTTTGCATGTTCTTATTAATATGTTTGTATGTGTTGACTATACATGTCTACATCCATATGTATTTGTATAATCATGGACCTCGAAGATAAACACATAAACCGGCGATCCGTTCGTCGTCTCTTCCGCGGCTAACCAACTAGAAGAGTTTGGTTGCTTGAACAACTAGTTTGTTCAAGCGATCGCTCAAGTCGTTAGCACGACAACGAATTGGTTGAGCTTAGGAAACTCATCCCATCCGGATTAGTTTTCATTAGTGAAAATTTTAATCCGGGGACATGGGAGCCAACGAGCCTCCGAGCAATGCCATCAGTTATATATGTTTACATGTTATGATGGTTATGTTATATATGTTTACATGTTATGATTGTTATTTTATATATGTTTACATGTTATGATGGTTATGTTATATATGTTACATGTTATGATTGTTATGTTATATATGTTTACATGTTATGATTGCTATGTTATATATGTGTTTACATGTTATATGCCTGCTTACGATGTTGTATGTCTACATGTTATTGCCTGCTTATGTCTATGCTGATATATTTATGTTATGTCTGCTTATGTTATGATGTTATGTCATGTTATGCTTACGTATGGTTTTTGTGAGTAGGACAGGATCTTACTAAGCCTATGTGCTTATAGTTTATGTTCCCTTGTACTGCAGATAAGGGTAAAGGGTGGATAAACTAAAGGGAGCAGCAGGAGGGGCAAAGTGTGTGTGGTAGTGGCATGGTGGAGGAGATCTGTTATGTTCTTTATGCATGTTTTCCCTAAGATGATTTAGCTTATGAATTTGAACTAAGTACTTATGGACTGATGATGCATGCCCTATGTTTAAGAAGAAGTATCTATGAAATAATGATGCATGTTCTATGTTAAGAAGAAGTATCTATGAAATGACGATGCATGTTTATGTTTAAAAGAAAAAAAAATAAGTCTAAAGTCTTCCGCTGTAAGAAGTATGAAATATGTATGAAGTCTTCCGCTGTAAGAAGTGTATGTATGTAGGATCGCGTTACGTGCCGCCCCTCCGGACCCTTGGAAAGGGCGGGCGTGACAGGCTATCCTAGAGGAACGAAAGGAGGTTTGTTTTATAGTCCTAGAGATCAGAGGGTGATCGTTAGCACGAATGTCAAATTTCTAGAGGAAGACTATGTAATGAACCACAAGGCCATAAGTAAGATTGTTCTGAAGGAATTAAAAGGGGAAGTCACTTCTTCAGTACCACCGGTACAAGAGGATATACCACAAGTCACTGCACCGCGTGTCACAGAGGATACACAGGTGATACCTCGTCGTAGTGGGAGGGTTGTTAGACAACCTGATAGATTTATGTTCTTGGGAGAATTTTCTGATTTGATCCCTAGCGAACATGAACCTGATCCCTGGACATATGACGAGGCAATCCAAGTTAAAGATGCAGTATCTTGGCAAAGTGCAATGAATGCTGAGATTGAATCTATGGATTCAAATAAAGTCTGGGAGCTAGTAGAACCACCCGATGGTGTAAAAACCATTGGATGCAAGTGGATCTACAAAAGAAAGAGAGGAATAGACGGGAAGGTTGAGACCTTCAAAGCAAGGTTTGTTGCGAAGGGGTATACTCAGAAAGAGGGTATCGATTATGAGGAGACCTTTTCACCGGTGGCCATGCTTAAGTCTATCCGGAATCTCTTATGCATTGCAGCTCATATGGATTATGAGGTGTGGCAGATTGATGTCAAGACAGCTTTCCTTAATGGAAGTCTTGAGAAAAACATCTATATGAAGCAACCAGAGGGATTCATTGCGAAGGGCAAAGAGCATCTTGTATGTTAGCTTAATCGGTCCATTTATGGATTGAAGCAAGCTTCGAGGTCTTGGAACATCCGCTTTGATGAGGTAATCCAGTCTTATAGATTTATTCAAAGTCTGGATGAGTCTTGTGTATACAAGAGATGTGACAGAAACATAGTGGTATTTCTTGTACTATACGTAGATGACATTTTATTGATTGACAACAATATCAAAGTGTTATCGGACGTAAGAGTATGGTTGTCCAAACAGTTTGATATGAAGGACTTGGGAGAAGTGGGACACATCCTTGGGATCAAGGTTATAAGGGATCGCAGGAAAAGGATGTTGTGCTTATCCCAAGCTTCATACATAGACACGATTATGGATCGTTTTAGCATGCATAACTCCAAGAAGGTTTTCTACCTTTCAGGCATTGGGTTCCTAAGGAGATGTGTCCTAGAACATCTGAGGAGATGAAGGCGGTTCCTTATGCATCGGCAGTAGGAAGCCTCATGTATGCAATGTTGTGTACGAGACCAGATATCTGCTTTGCCGTGGGCATGGTCAGCAGATATCAGAGTAATCCAGGACAGGGATATTGGACTGCGGTAAAACATATATTGAAGTACCTGAGAAGGACTAGGGATTATATGCTGGTTTACCAGGCAGACCAATTACTCTCTGTGGGTTACACAGATTTTGACTTCCAATCAGATAAGGATAACAGTAAGTCTACCTAAGGTTTTGTGTTTACTTTGGGAGGTGGAGCCATTGTATGGAGGAGTGTCAAGAAGAAATGCGTGGTGGACTCTACCATGGAAGTTGAGTGGCTGCCTCTGAGGCGGCCAAAGAAGCTGTGTGGCTCAGGAACTTCTTGATAGACTTGGATGTGATTCTAGGTTTGCCTAGAACTATCACAATTTATTGTGATAATAATGGTGTAGTTGCAAACTCGAAGGAACCATGAACCCATAAGGCAAGTAAATACATAGAACGCAAGTACCACCTGATATGAGAAATCATAAAGGAGGTAGAAGGTGCTGTCGCCTAGATTGTATCTTAGGATACCCTAGTAGATCCTTTCACTAAGGCCTTTTTAGCGAGAGTTTTTGATAAGCATGTGGAAGGAATGATAATCAAATGTATGGCAGTCTGAGGACAGCATAGTCTTTTAGTATAAGTGGGAGATTGTTGAGATGTATACTGAAAAGTCTATCTTTTGTATGAACATCTTTATTTTTGAAATAAGAATTACATGATCATTGTTTGCATATTTATGGCTATGCATATTGTCTAATACATTACATTGTAGATAACATGGTGTGTGGTGTCACATGGGAGATCATGTTATCGGTTCATTGTAAAGTATATGTAAAGGCTCACAACCGAGATGACTTTAGACAAACTATTGTAATGGTTGTAGTGTGATTTGGTATTGGTTTGTCTTGACCATAGAAACACACTAGTGCACTTTGTGTGTATTGAGCAGAACCAACTAAGAGGTGATTCAATTTATTATTGACTACATAATCGAATCGGACCTCAGATATTATATTGTACATACTCTTAATCCCGATATAATAACGGGCACATATACTTAGTATTCATCTCTTTGATTTACCAATGGGCGAGATTTATAGATTAAATCGATAGACTCGGTAAGTTGGGAAATGATATTATTTATATGGTGTAATGTTAATTATAGGAGGAAACCGTGTCCTATATATTAGGATGATGATGTCCCCTTGAGGAGCTCATAAGGTTCATCATGTAAACCCTGAAGGTGGACTTGGTCCGACATGATGAAAAGGTTGAGTGGTACTACTCATGGAGTTAGATGTTGATTAATTAATGGTCAGTAAATTAATTAATCGACGGACATTCGAGATCTTAAACACGGGGAGAAAATGTACAAATAATATATGGAGCCCATATTAACTTATGGGAGTTGGTGAGGTAGATCAATGATAATCCTTTAGTGGATTGGATTATCATTAATGGATCGGACTTTATGTGGGCTTGATCCATTGGGTGGCCAAGATCCAACTCCTCCTCATGGTCCCTATTGTAGCCTATTAAAACCTCATGAAGCTTAGATCCAATGGATAGAAACAAAACTCTAGATCCAAAGGTAGAGATTAAATCTCTAGATCCGACGGTTGAGATTAAATCTCTAGATCCGACGGTGGAGATTAAATCCCTAGAACCAAGGTGGAGATTAAAACAAGGCTTATCCCTAACTCTATAAAAGGAGGGCAAGGGGTGGGCGGCAACTTGAATCCAACTAGAGATAGGTTTAGGGTTTTTGGGCGGCAAGGGTTTGAGGCTAGGGTTTAGGGCTTGGCGACACCAAATAAGGAAGGTCTTTCCTTTCTTCTTCTTCCCTCAAGGTGGCCGGCGACCTAGCAGCACTTTCCAGCAATTGGCCGGCGTCCAAAGATGCCCCTCTCCCTCTCTTTGGGCGGTAAATCCTAGGCTTAGGGTCCTCCCTTGGAGCTTTTGGCCAGCAACCATTGTTTCCCTTCTCCTTGTTGGCCAGCGAAAAGCAAGGTTCTTGTTGGTGTTTGGTTGGCTAAAGGAAGGAGAAGGATCTTGTTTCTATTCTTCCTCTTGCTCGGAACGAGCAAGGAAGGAAGATTGGTGATCTAGGAGCTTCGACTTTTGGTAGATTGTCGCCCACACGACGTCCGAAAGGAGGAAGGTCATACAATAGAACATCGAGAGGTATATCGATTCTCTATTTTCATTTGTTACATGTTTATATTTGTTTTTCAATTATATGCATGATATATATTCTATTTTGTGGCTAAATATACTTGGACCCCGAACATAAACAGAAAAGTCGGCGATCCGTACATCATCTATTCCGTGGCTATTCGTGGAATAGAGGTTGGTCGCTTGAACAAGTTTGTTTAAGTGATTACTCTAAACAAATAACACGACGATGACAAGGTTGCTTGGGCAATCCCTCTTGTCAAGGATAAATTTTTTTTATCCGGGGACGTAGAAGGGATCGCCATGAACAAGTAACTAAGTTGAAAGGGGAAACGAAGTTTCCCCTCATGGACTCACCAACAGTTGTGGCCAAGATTGCATCGGAGGATAACCTGGCAGATCCTTTCACTAAGGCCCTTCCTGCGAGAGCTTTTGATAGGCATGTGGAGGGAATGGGAATTAGATGTATGACAGTTTAAGGACAACATAGTCTTTTAGTATAAGTGGGAGATTGTTGGGATGTATACTTAAAAGTCTATCTTTTGTATGAACATCTTTATTTTGATATAAGAATCACATGATCATTGTTTGCATATTTATGGTGATGCATATTGTCTAATACATTACATTGTAGATAACATGGGGTGTGGTGTCACACGGGAGATCATGTTATCGGCTCCTTGTAAAGTATAAGTATAAGCTCACAACCGAGATGGCTTTGGACAAACCATTGGTATGGTTGTAGTGTGATTTAATATTGGTTTGTCTTGACCATAGAATCACACTAGTACACTTTGTATGTATTGAGTGGGACCGACTTAGAGGTGATTCGATTTATTGCTGACTACATAATCAAATCGGACCTCAGATATTATATTGTACATGCTCTTAATCCCGATATAATAACCGACACATATACTTAGTATTCATTTCTTTGATTTACCAATGGGCGAGATTTATAGATTAAATCGATAGGCTCGGTATGTTGGGAATGATATTATTTATATGGTATGTCGTTGATTATATGAGGAAACTATGTCCTATATATTAGGATGATGATGTCCCCTTGAGGAGCTCATAAGGTTCATCATGTAAATCCTGCAGGTGGACTTGGTCCGGCATGATGAAAATGTTGAGTGGTACTACTCATGGAGTTAGATGTTGATTAATTAATGGTCAGTAAATTAATCAATCGACGGACATTCGAGATCTTAAACACGGGGAGAAAAATGTACAAATAATATATGAAGCCCATATTAACTTATGGGGGTTGGTGAGGTAGATCAATGATAATCCTTTAGTGGATTGGATTATCATTAATGGATCGGGTTTTATGTGGGCTTGATTCATTGGGTGGCCAAGATCCAACTCCTCCTCATGGTCCCTATTGTAGCCTATTAATACCTCATGAAGCCTAGATCCAATGGATGAAAACAAAACTCTAGATCCAACGGTAGAGATTAAATCTCTAGATCTGACGGTTGAGATTAAATCTCTAGATCCGACGGATGAGATTAAATACCTAGAACCAATGGTGGAGATTAAAAAAAGGCTTATCTCTAACTCTATAAAAGGCAGCTTTAGGGTGGGCGGCAAGGAGGAATTCCAATTAGAGAAGGAATAGGATTAGGGTTTGGAGGTGTTGGGCGACCACAAATAAGGAAGTTTTTGATAGTGAAAGCCCTATCATGTGATGATTATTGTATGAACTTTATTGTATTATATTCCTATTTATAAAGGCATGGTTATTATATTTACCTGTATTGGTGTCAAATAACTAAATATAATAATGTCCTTGAGTAGTAGGTTCTTATCTATATCAATCGATTGGTTGAATCGATAATGAGATGATATAGAGAATACTACACTTAATCATTCTTAGTCGAGTATTAACATTCAGGGACAATGTTAATGCGTAGAGACTAGCATGTAGGTCAACACGATGACTTGATCTCACAAGTCATGGATATGAGATATCAAGTTGACACATGGGTATGCATTGGAGAATGTATATTGAATGACCCGCCATGAGAAAGTATCATGGATCGTTATATGAGTGTCATATACTTTCTCATGTGGCTATTAGTATGACTATTGGTCCTTAGACCTGAAGTCACCATAGTTACCTACATAAGGAGTTGCATACTTTGGCTTCGTCAAACGTCACCCGTAAATGGGTGGACTATAAAGGCGATTACTGGGTATGTAACAAATTATGCGGAGGGATGCGAGTAATGTAGATGGGATCTATCCCTCCTATATGACAGGGGTGACATCGATATTCTTGATAGAGTGAGACCACGAAGTGCATGGCCATGCCCAAATGAGTCAATATGAGATATTGAGCTCATTTGAATAGAGTGAGTCTACTTGGAGTTCAAGATTTAGATTGTACCGAGGATGACACGGTCTATGCCTCGATTGGTCAATCTAGATGTCAAGGATAGAGGGACATTGTCACATATTGTGAGAGTCACAATTAGTAGTCACAAAGGTGATGTTGGAGCTCAACATTCTTGTAACTTGGGTAGCAATGATGTGTTGCTAGATACCGCTCATTGCTTATGTTCCTAAATCGGTTTAGGGACATTGCCAACGTTACAAGAACCTATAGGGTCACACACATAAGGGAAATTAGATGGAGATTAGGTTCATATGATGAACCATGAGGATTAGGTTCATGGGATGAACCAAATTGGATTAAGAGTAATCCTAATTAGACTAATTGAGTTGGACTCGATTTGATTCAAGTGTTGAATGAGTCTAATTTAGATTTGATTCATCAAATCAATTTAAATTAATGAATAGAGATTCATTAAATTAAATTGACTTGAGTCAAGTGGTTAGATTTGATCAACCATGGGAGATTAGAGGTCAAGTTTGACTTGACTTTAGAGGGAAGATGAAAGGTCAAGTTTTACTTGACCAAATGCCATGTCATTATGATGACTTGGCATGGCCGACCAATGATGATGCTCCACATCATCATTGACTTTGTCATGTGGTGCCACCTCATGAGGGAGACCAAGGGTCATGGGAGTTACATGCATGCATGTAACCCCCTCTCCATGAAGTGGCCGACCAACCCCATTAGATGTGGGAATTCATTTTGGTAAGTTACACAACTTCATCTTCTTCCTTGGATCAATTTCCCTCAAGCTCTCTCCCTCTCCCAACCTCCTTGGCCGAACCATCCATAGAGTGCTAGCACACTCAAGGGTGTGTTTTCTCCACCTATTGCTTGTGTGGATACCAATAGAGGAGTGTGCACTTGACACTCTCGAGTTCCGGCGAACCTTTTGGACGAGCGGGATTTGCGAAGGGCGTCGCATCGAGGGTAACGTCCTTATCATGTAGATCTAAGGTAGATCTAGGGTTTTATATAAATACATACATGTTTTTGTTTTAATACATCTTCGCAGTATCCGCGGCGGGCTTCCGAGGTTGCAAAGTGTGGTTTTGTGGCTCTAAAACCCAACAAAGGGTATCAGAGCCACGTGCGAAGCATGTATGTGTTTCATTTTTGTAATTTTTGTATTAGATATAAAAATTACATATTTATATGTTTTTGTAAATTTCCTATTTTTATAGAATTTTTGGGTATTTTTCTCGAAGAATCGAAGCAACGAGTGTTGGGACACTTGTAGGCTTCAACCGTCGAGAAAAACTCTCCGAAACGGCGAGTTCTCGCTTTAGGTTTTTGGGACAGCGACTTAAGTTGCTGTAACATCATTTTAGGGACACTCGCAAAGTTTATTTTGCGAGTAGGGGCGCTGCCCCTATCCCCGAAAGAGGCCTTGTCCCGCGATCGCGCCCGTAAACCGCTTAGCGGGACCATTACGGGGAGGTGACTCATAAAATTGAAATAAAAATAGGAAAAATTATAAAAATTTTCTGTAAAAATACATAATTTAGAATTATGTATAATTCTGTGATTGTCATGTCCCAATAACCCCAATTTGATTGGATGATATATTGTAATTCATAATACGACCTCCGTGCCGTTTTTGTGGTTGTGCGTGTTGTATAGTGTATGTGACCTGCGCATCGTACCTCTTCTTATGATATTCTAGTTGTAAATAGTTTTAGACTCGAATGTAACTCGAGTTTCATATTTGTAATGTACAAAATGGAGCGGTGGAAAGTCCACTTGAAGACGAGGTTACGAGAAGGGTGCCGACGACACATGGCGGTCAAAGGAAGCGCTTGGAGAAGCCGCTAGCCTTAGGTTGACCGTCCAATCTTCTCATTGGCTTGAGAAGATCGTAGTAGGGCCATGACTACATCACAGTTAAATATATATATATATATATATGTTGATATATATATATATATATATATATATATATATATATATATTTGATTTTGCTTGTAAGTATGTGATGCATGCTAGTAGAATAATGCTTGTATGTATATGATGCATGCTAGGATAATTTTCTTGTATGTATATGATGCATGCTAGAATAATGATTGTATGTATGTGATGCATGCTAATATAGGATAATAAAGGCCTAAATGCGTATAAGATACACATTACGATTAGATTAGATCATAATCGAATCAACTCGAAAATGCCTACCGAGCCTTGATACCCATCACTACCTCGATCATTTGTTGTTGTTGAATCTGCCAAAGCAGAGCAACGCATATTATCTTGGTAGGGTGTGGAGGGACAATCTTGGTCCCGCCTATCACGCTTGGGTTAGAGTAAGCTCAATTAGATTGAGCAAAAGTAGTTAACTCAATTGGATCGAGTAGAACTATAGGCATATTCCAATCGTTGGAAAGATAGGTTAAGATCGCATTTACACTAAATCTTGGGTGATTTAGCCAAAGCTAACTCAAGGTATTTTGTAAATGTGGGTCTTGATCCTATAAACAAGAGTTGCATAGAGATGTAATCGGTAATGTGTTACCTGTTGGGTTTCCGGCACCACGGCGTGTGTGTGTTCGATCATGTTTCGCAAACATGAGCACAGCGGAAGCAATTAAAAATAATAAATCTATATTTATTACAATACACACAACACACACATGCATATTACAACAAGTGTAGACATAACCGTAAATTAAAATTTGCAATAAAAGAAAATTATCTACGTTATACCTTTCGTATGACGTGTAGCGGGAACGGCATCAACCGGAACGATCCTCGTAAGAATCGTCTCTATCCGTATCCACGCCGAGCTCCTCGGGATGACTTCGCTAAGCCACGAGCTTCGTCTTTGTACGGGTTACTAGCCTCGTGTTGAAGACGACGTGATCGAGAGATGATCACGATCCGAATCCAAATTCGGATCCTAAAACGAGTTCTCAAAACTCGCTTCTCCGGAGAGGTATTCGTCAACCGTTTGACGAATCCTTCGCCCCCACCTCAGAGGATTACCGGAGATCAAATCTCCGTAAGTTAGCCGCTGTCGGAGCACTAACCGTCCCAAACGACGCCCGACAACAAGAGAAACAAGCTGTCCAGAAAACTGGACAGCTTGGTGGAGGAATAGAGCCGCCAAAGGAGATGTGGAGCTCACCTTATCACCAAACCCACAAGAGATCACCGAGGGTCGCCGGAGGTTCTCCGGCTGAAGCTTGGACGCCGGCAAAGACTTGGACGGCTGCACACAAGCTGGGCGGCGGCACACCTAGGGTTGGCGCCGACTACGAGAGAAGATGGAGGGGGCGGCACAATTAGGTTGGGCGGCAACTCTAATTAGGGTGCTTGGATTAGGGTTTAAGCCCTATTTTATAGAGAACTAATTCTCTTAATGGTTAATGGATCATATCCATAAAGCCCGTTAACCCGCCTCCATTAAGATAAGTTAAAATAAACCAAACCATGATGGTTTATTTTAAGTTAAAACGAACCAACCAACCTTTGGTTCATTCGCTTAATATAAACCAAACCCTTTGGTTTATTCTCATCCATTGATTAGAACCAAACCATTTTGGTCCATCCATTATGTCTTCATAAGACACGCCCATCCACGCTCCATTGCATCAAACAATTTCATGCTCGCTTATGTTTGGTCCAACCAAACATAGTTCTCCTGGCCCCGAGAATCCCATTCTCAAGCTCGCTTTAAATCCTTTGGATTACACTCGCTGGCGGTGACCAAATAGGTTCTCGGTTTATGTTGGCCGCCTATAATTAACCATTAATTATAGAACGATCATGAGTGGCACCTAGTAGTACATCATGATCCCCAATTAACCAAAAGATCAACGGTTGATCCGTAACTATTTCAAACCCTTCAAGAGCTCGAATGAATCGTGGCCCCATTCCCTTCACTCATCTTATACCCACTTGGTCTGTGACATGGTCTATAGTGTCACCTCACTAGGTCGACTCACGTCACACCTAGCCCAAGTATCATTTCCTCGTCCTACGGATTCTAGTTACTCCACATGTATCGAAGAGTACCTTACTCTAAACATGTAATGCTTTGGCCAAAGACTTTAGTAACAATCTGACGAGAGGCCATGGGTATACATCTCCTCGCAAGGAGTGGTGAATCATTTATAGGCTATTCAAACACCTTCGATCACTTCGACTTATACCCAATCATCCCGGGTCCACATCTCCTCAGAGATGTTTGCTTAAGATGTCAAAGCATAAGTCTCCATGATCAAGATGACTTGAATACCGCAAGTCAAAGGAACATCGCACTTAAGCCACAGTAAGAACTTCATTGACATATCTATATATGCAGAGAACCATATGAAGTCTTACTACCGGTCACTCCAATGAACTAGTTACCATAACTAGCATCCACGATTAACTCCGACATCACTATGTCTCCACCAAAGGAGAATCACCGCTTGGATACACCAAGGAGTATACTGCGTAGTCTCATGTAATTGATGGTGTCCAAATCCATCAATTCATCGACTAGGGATAATTCCGATACATCACAATTACACATGTAGAGATACTCACTAGTTGTGATCCAATCACAAATTCTCTCATGCTGTGAATCGCATCGTGGACATTCAGTAAATGAGTTTAAGATCCAATCAAACACATTAAACATGTATACTCAAATAGTGAATCTTCATTTATCATATAAATGGTTCATACATAAGGGGATTGCCTTAGGACATCTCTCATATATTACTAACAGACTCCCACTTGGCCTAATGCCAATCGCTACGGTATCCAATACCATAAGCTCTAACATGACCTCAAACTTACTTGAGGTAATGCCTTAGTCAAAGGATCCGCTAAGTTCCTTTCTGGGGTTTTTCTCGATTTGTATTTCGTTGCTCCTACCGATGATCTCTCCGATAAGATGATAGCGGCGAAGCACATGTTTGGATCATTGATGAGACCACATCAAGTTCGAGATGAACTTCGATCCAAACCGCTCTTTGTCGCCTAAAGCCGCAATGTATTTTGCCTTAGTGGCGTAATCCGCTATAGTGTCAAGCTTGGAACCTTTCCAACTTATTGCGCCCATTCCGGTGAATACATACCTGACAAAGACATGGAATCATCCTTGTCTGTCCGAGTCGCATCCATATACCCATGTATCACCATGTACTCTTCTCCATATATTAGAACACATCCTTAGTTCTTCTTAAGTACTTAAGGATCGCTCTTAATAGTCACCCAATGATCCATTCCTCGATCGATCGTATCCGCCGTGACACTCGTGAGCATACGATACATCGGGCCTCGTATACATAATATAGCATACATGATAGATCCTATTTGATGCATAGGAATCTTACTCATGCAAATCCTCTCGCCTTCTGACACATAGACTTCGAAGGTGTACCCTATGCCCGATGGGTATGAAGCCTTTCTTGGATTCCGACATGCTAAACCTCTTTAGCACTCGGTCTATATATGTAGACTGCGAAAGACCAAGCAACTGCTTCGATCTATCTCTATAGATCTTAATCCCAAGGATGTAGGTTGCTTCTCCCAGGTCTTTCATGGAGAATGTCTTGATAACCAAACCTTCATCGTAAGATTGAAACATCGTTTCCTATAAGTAGTATGTCATCGACATACAATACTAGGAACACGACTGCACTCCCACTAACCTTCTTGTACACACAAGGTTCGTCTGGATTTTGTGAGAAATCAAACTTTTTGATTGTCTCATCAAAACGGATATTCCAGCTACTGGATGCTTGCTTCAATCCATAAATGGATCATCGCAATTTGCATACCTTGGTTTTATCAACCGATGTGAAACCCTCAGGCTGTATCATATACACATCCTCGAGCAGGTTTTCATTAAGGAAAGCTATTTTCACATCCATCTGCCATATCTCATAATCATAATGAGCCGCTATGGCCAGGAGCATCCGAATGGATTTAAGATAGAGCTGTAATAGGTTTCGTCATAATCAACACCTTGTTTTTGACGATATCCTTTCGCCACCAATCTAGCCTTATAGGTAATCACATTACCATCCATGTCGGTTTTCTTCTTGAAAACCCACTTGCACCCTATAGGCTTTATCCCTTCAGGTGGGTCAACCAAGTTCCAAACTTGGTTTTCATACATGGAATCCATTTCCGACTTCATGGCACCAAGCCACTTATCCCTTTCTAAACTTGTCAACACTTCTTCATAACCTAGGCTCTCATCATCAATGAGTAACACGTCTCGATTCACTTATGAGAAATCCATATCTCTCGTGAATATTATGTTCTACCAGATCTACGAAGATGTGGTGTTACAATAGGTCCAAATTGATTGCTCATCACTATGAGTTATCCCGCTGTTGCTTCACCGTGTATCTCATCAATGTCTATTTGAGTCTCTCGAGCCTCCTCAAGCTCGACGACACTCCCACTCGCTTTTCTTGCAAGAGAAACTCTTTCTCTAAAAACACAAAGATGCCTCAAACAAACACCTTTGTTCCACAGTGATGATAGAATTGGTAACCCCTTGTTTCCTTAGGGTATCCAATAAATAGACATTTATCAGACTTAGCATCCAATTTGTCTGATACAGTCCGCTTCACATAAGCAGGACAACCCCATATCTTCAAGTAAGATACTTGAGGTTTCTTACTATTCCATATCTCATATGGAGTAGTTGAGACTATCTTGGTAGGCATTCTGTTTAACAAGTAAACAGCTGTCTGAAGTGCATAGCCCCAAAAGGACTTGGGAAGAGTTGCATGATTTATCATTGACCTGACCATGTCCAACAAGGTCCTAAGTTACTTCGCCTCGGATACACCATTATGTTGTGGTGTATAGGGCGGAGTCCATTGAGACAATATGCCATTGTCTCTTAGATAATCAAGAAACTCTTGACTTAAGTATTCACCACCTCGATCCGATCGAAGTATTTTAATACTCTTGTCATGTTGTTTCTCTACTTCATTTCTGAATTCTTTGAACCTTTCAAAGGCTTCAGACTTGTGTTTCATCAAGAACACATACCCAAACCGTGAGTGATCATCTGAAGGTAATGAAGTAGCTATAGCCTCCTAATGCTTGAGTTGACATAGGTCCACATACATCGCATGTATTAGACTTAGTAACTCTCCCACTGCTCACCTTTTCCAGTAAAGGTAACTTAGTCATCTTGCCTTTTAAGCATGATTCGCATGTATCGTATGAATCCAATTCAACGATTCCGCATTCCACATCGGTGTAATTCTGACGCGCTTTGCTTATATGGCCAAGACGACAATGCCACATATAGGAGTCTATTTGATTATCCTTTCGAGCACGCGTGTTGCTCGCTTCGATATTGAAAATGTCACTGGATACGTCCAACGTATAAATGTCATTGCTTAAAGTTCCAGTCCCATAAAGAACTCCATTCAAAGTTATGTAACAACAATTGTTACTAAAAGTCAAATGGTACCCATTTCTATTTAAAATAGAAATGATGTTCTTTATCAAAGAAGGAACATAAAAGCAATTGTCCAGTTCTAAGACAAGTCCTACAGGGAGTTCCAACAAATACGTTCCGATGGCGAGTGCAGCAACCGTTGCTCCATTCCCAACACGTAAATTTGACTCTCCCCTTGACGAGTCTTCTTCTATTCTTTAGCCCATGTATGTCATATATGTGAGCCACACCCAGTATCAAATACCCAAGTGTCTGAGAAAATAGAATGACAATCAATAAAGAAGATTTCTGAAGAAGATGGGGCATCCGATGCCTTATCCTTCTTCACGGACTCAAGATAAATCTTGCACTTTCTTCGCAAATGACTCTCCTTGCCATAATGATGGCAAGTTTCCTTTTGTGCTAGTTCTACCTTGTTAGCCCTTCTCTTCTTTCCCTTCTGCTGTTCCTTTGACTTCCTCTTAGAACCTTTCTTCGAGGAATCAACTAACAAGACTTCGCCATGCTTCTCGTAAGACTCCACTTCAAAGATATCGATATTGAGCAAGATCACAGATGAACCTCCTAGCATCTCAGAGGTGAAGAGGAGCTTTGAGACTTCAAACCTTCAATCTCACTTGCTCATCAACCAACTCACAAAGATGAAGGACTACGATATGAGCATCCATATGCTCATGCTGCTTTCGTAGCTTGGGTTCCATCGCGGCTAGCATGATGCAACTCATTTGTTCAGAATCACTCACATGTTTCTGATAGGCCAACAATTGGTCCAGAGTTGCATAGTCACTAGATGGCGGAAGAGGCGCCGAGGACATTTGCAAGCTTTTCAACCTTGAGAACAATTCTCAAGTTTCTAAGCCACCCAAGAAGTTCTACCCACTAATTTATTTGAATCCAAAATGGAACGCAAATTCAAACACATCATGATCAATATATTAACTTAGAAATACAAAACGAGCATATATGAGAAAGATGATTTTAAAAATGCATCAATATACATTTATAAATCCCATTCATTTTTCGAATTTCAAAAACCCCAAAATCACTTCGGGAGATCGTAGGTCCATCTCCGAATGGGCTGATATCCATCATAGTCATGAACAACCTTGGAGAGAGTCCAACAAGTCATTCATAACTACGACGGTAGGTATCAACTATACCGATTGCATATCACGTATATGCAACTATCACAATGTGCTATCAACTAATTGAATGTTCACACATACATCGGGTTGTTAACACATTAACAAGTATGCATCATATGCATAGCACCCAACTTCACCTCCCTTTACATCGACATTGGAGAGAGTCCAACGAGCCGATGCTCCAGGTTAAAGCCGACCCATTAATCAGGACATAGTTTTAATATGGTTAGAGCGCATTCAACCAATTACCCCAGCTTGGAGAGAGTCCAACAACCAAAGCTAACGATTGACCTCTGACTCTTACCATATTAGTATTAAACTATTCCATGGTTTGAACATATTCAGGTTCGAGCCGGGCTTGAAGAGAGTCCAACAACCCAAACAAGAAACAGAACTCTGGTTCTAACCATATTAATGGAAGGTGTAGGCTTTAATATTGATTAAGGGTTTTTATGTCTCATCCTCTTTGCATGCAAATAACTATTATCTACATGGCATGACATACATGGCATACATCTACATGTCACGACATGCATGGCATAATGTTATGCATCTAATGCAATTACATGGCATACAATTATGTCATGTATATAATTTCCTTATATGTCATAACTATTTATGAAAATAAAATATGTTTAAGATTTGATTCTCCAAATCAAATCATAATTAAATTAGGAAACAAATTTCCAAATCTAATCACATATTTTATTCATGGAATTATTTGATTAAGGAAAATCTATTTAGGAAACCAATTTCCTAAATCATTGAAACTACTTATGGAAATAAAATATTTTAAGATTTGATTTCCCAAATCAAATCATGATTAAATTAGGAAACAAATTTCCAGAATCTAATCAAATATTTTATTTATGGAAAATATCAATTTCCATAAATACTTCCAACTTTCCAAAAGTGGAAGATTTCCATAAATACTTCTAGACTTTCCAAAATTGAAAAATTTTCATAAATACTTCTAAATTTCCAAAATTTAGAAAATTTTCAGAAATACATTATGACTATCGCAAAACCAATTTTACGATTATGTCGAAACACAACCTGGGCTCTGATACCACTGTTGGGTTTCCGACACCGCGGCGTGTGTGTATTCGATCATGTTTTGCAAACATGAGCACAGCGGAAGCAATTAAAAATAATAAATCTATATTTATTACAACACACGCATGCATATTACAACAAGTGTAGACATAACCCTAAATTAAAATTTGCAATAAAAGAAAATTATCTACGTTATACCTTTCGTATGACGTGTAGCGGGAACGGCATCAACCGGAACGATCCTCGTAAGAATCATCTCTATCCGTATCCACGCCGAGCTCCTCGGGATGACTTCGCTAAGACACGAGCTTCGTCTTCGTACGGGTTACTAGCCTCGTGTTGAAGACGACGTGATCGAGAGATGATCACGATCCGAATCCAAATTCGGATCCTAAAACGAGTTCTCAAAACTCGCTTCTCCGGAGAGGTATTCGTCAACCGTTTGACGAATCCTTCGTCCCCCACCTCAGAGGATTACCGGAGATCAAATCTCCGGTAAGTTAGCCGCTGTCGGAGCACTAACCGTCGTCCAAACGACGCTCCGACAACAAAGAAACAAGCTGTCCAGAAAAACTGGACAGCTTTTGGTGGAGGAATAGAGGTCGGCCAAAGGAGATGTGGAGCTCACCTTATCACCGAACCCACAAGAGATCACCGGAGGGTCGCCGGAGTGTTCACCGGCTGAAGCTTGGTCGCCGCAATTGACGGGCGGCACAAAAGCTGGGCGGCGGCACACCTAGGGTTGGCGCCGACTAGGAGAGAAGATGGAGGGGGCGGCACAATTAGGTTGGGCGGCAACTCTAATTTGGGGTGCTTGGATTAGGGTTTAAGCCCTATTTTATAGAGAACTAATTCTCTTAATGGTTAATGGATCATATCCATAAAGCCCGTTAACCCGCTCCATTAAGATAAGTTAAAATAAACCAAACCATGATGGTTTATTTTAAGTTAAAACGAACCGAACCAACCTTTGGTTCATTCGTTTAATATAAACCAAACCCTTTGGTTTATTCTCATCCATTGGATTAGAACCAAACCATTTTGGTCCATCCATTATGTCTTCATAAGACACGGCCCATCCACGCTTCCATTGCGACTGAAACAATTTCATGCTCGCTTTATGTTTGGTCCAACCAAACATAATTTCTCTCGGTCTGAGAATCCCATTCTCAAGCTCGTTTTAAATCCTTTGGATTACGCTCGTTGTGCGTGTGACCAAATAGGTTCTCGGTTTATGCTGGCCGTCTATAATTAACCATTAATTATAGAACGATCATGAGTGGCACCTAGTAGTACATCATGATCCCCAATTAACCGAAAAGATCAACGGTTGATCCAGAACTATTTCTGAAACCCTTCAGCAGCTCGAATGAATCGCGGCCCCATTCCTTCACTCATCTTATACCCACTTGGTTCAGGACATGGTCTATAGTGTCCCTCACTAGGGTCGACTACGCCACACCTAGCCCAAGTATCATTTCCTCGTCCTACGGATTCTAGTTACTCCACATGTATCGAAGAGTACCTTACTCTAAACATGTAATGCTTTGGCCAAAGACTTTAGTAACAATCCGACGAGAGGCCATGGGTATACATCTCCTCGCAAGGAGTGGTGAATCATTTATAGGCTATTCAAACACCTTCGATCACTTAGACTTATACCCAATCATCCCGGGTCCACATCTCCTCAGAGATGTTTGCTTAAGATGTCAAAGCATAAGTCTCCATGATCAAGATGACTTGAATACCGCAAGTCAAAGGAACATCGCACTTAAGCCACAGTAAGAACTTCATTGACATATCTATATATGCAGAGAACCATATGAAGTCTTACTACTGGTCACTCCAATGAACTAGTTACCATAACTAGCATCCACGATTAACTCCGACATCACTATGTCTCCACCGGTGAGAATCACCGCTTGATACACCAAGGAGTATACCTCGTGCTAGTCTCCAGAATTGATGGTGTCCAAATCCATCAATTCATCGACTAGGATAATTCCGATACATCACAATTACACATGTAGAGATACTCACTAGTTGTGATCCAATCACAAATTCTCTCATGGCCGTGAATCGTATCGTGGACATTCAGTAAATGAGTTTAAGATCCAATCAAATACATGAAACATGTATACTCAAATAGTGAATCTTCATTTATCATATAAATAGTTCATACATAAGGCGATTGCCTTAGGACATCTCTCATATATTACTAACAGACTCCCACTTGGCCTAATGCCAATCGCTACGGTATCCAATACCATAAGCTCTAACATGACCCTCAAACTTACTTTGAGGTAATGCCTTAGTCAAAGGATCCGCTAAGTTCCTTTCAGTGGGGTTTTTCTCGATTTGTATTTCATTCCTACTGATGATCTCTCTGATAAGATGATAGCGGCGAAGCACATGTTTGGATCATTGATGAGACCACATCAAGTTCAGAGATGAACTTCTTGATCCAAACCGCTTCCAAAGCTGCAATGTATTCTGCCTTAGTGGCAGAATCCGCTATAGTGTCAAGCTTGGAACCTTTCCAACTTATTGCGCCTCCATTCCAGGTGAATACATACCCAGACAAAGACATGGAATCATCCTTGTCTGTCTGGAGCTGGCATCCGTATACCCACGTATCACCATGTACCCTTCTCCATATATTAGGAACGTATCCTTAGTTCTTCTTAAGTACTTAAGGATCGTCTTAATACCACCCAATGATCCAATCTCGATCGATCGCATATCCGCCGTGACACTCAGAGCATACGATACATCGGGCCTCGTACATAACATAGCATACATGATAGATCCTATTACGGATGCATAGGGAATCTTACTCATGCAAATCCTCTCGTCTTCTGTGCGCGGACACATAGACTTCGAAAGGTGTACCCCATGCCTGATGGGTAAGAAACCTTTCTTGGATTCTGACATGCTAAACCTCTTTAGCACTCGGTCTATATATGTAGACTGCGAAAGACCAAGCAACCGTTTCGATCTATCTCTATAGATCTTAATCCCGAGGATGTAGGTTGCTTCTCCCAGGTCTTTCATGGAGAATGTCTTGGATAACCAAACCTTCACTGACTGTAAGATTGAAACATCGTTTCCTATAAGTAGTATGTCATCAACATACAATACTAGGAATACGACTGCACTCCCACTAACCTTCTTGTACACACAAGGTTCGTCTGGATTTTGTGAGAAATCAAACTTTTTGATTGTCTCATCAAAACGGATATTCCAGCTCCTGGATGCTTGCTTCAATCCATAAATGGATCATCACAATTTGCATACCTTGGTTTTATCAACCGATGTGAAACCCTCAGGCTGTATCATATACACGTCCTCGAGCAGGTTTCCATTAAGGAAAGCTGTTTTCACATCCATCTGCCATATCTCATAATCATAATGAGCCGCTATGGCCGTGGAGCATCCGAATGGATTTAAGATAGCTACAAAGTGAATAGGTTTCGTCATAATCAACACCTTGCTTTTGACGATATCCTTTCGCCACCAATCTAGCCTTATAGGTAATCACATTACCATCCATGTCGGTTTTCTTCTTGAAAACCCACTTGCACCCTATAGGCTTTATCCCTTCAGGTGGGTCAACCAAGTTCCAAACTTGGTTTTTCATACATGGAATCCATTTCCGACTTCATGGCACCAAGCCACTTATCCCTTTCTGAACTTGTCAGCACTTCTTCATAACTGGTAGGCTCCTCATCATCAATGAGTAACACGTCGTTCGATTCACTTATGAGAAATCCATATCTCTCAGGAATATTGCGTGTTCTACCAGATCTACGAAGATGTGGTGTTACAATAGGTCCAGCCAATTGCTCATCACTATGAGTTATCGACTGTTGTGCTTCACCAGGTATCTCATCAATGTCTATTTGAGTCTCTCGAGCCTCCTCAAGCTCGACGACACTCCCACTGTTTTCTTGCAAGAGAAACTCTTTCTCTAGAAACACAGCATGCCTTGAAACAAACACCTTTTGTTCCACAGGATGATAGAATTGGTAACCCCTTGTTTCCTTAGGGTATCCAATAAATAGACATTTATCAGACTTAGCATCCAATTTGTCTGATACAGTCCGCTTCACATAAGCAGGACAACCCCATATCTTCAAGTAAGATACTTGAGGTTTCTTACTATTCCATATCTCATATGGAGTAGTTGAGACTACCTTGGTAGGCATTCTGTTTAACAAGTAAACAGCTGTCTGAAGTGCATAGCCCCAAAAGGACTTGGGAAGAGTTGCATGATTTATCATTGACCTGACCATGTCCAACAAGGTCCGGTTACGCCTCTCAGATACACCATTATGCTGTGGTGTATAGGGCGGAGTCCATTGAGACAATATGCCATTGTCTCTTAGATAATCAAGAAACTCTTGACTTAAGTATTCACCACCTCGATCCGATCGAAGTATTTTAATACTCTTGTCATGTTGTTTCTCTACTTCATTTCTGAATTCTTTGAACCTTTCAAAGGCTTCAGACTTGTGTTTCATCAAGAACACATACCCAAACCGTGAGTGATCATCGGTGAAGGTAATGAAGTAGCTATAGCCTCCTAATGCTTGAGTTGACATTGGTCCACATACATCAGTATGTATTAGACCTAGTAACTCTCCCACTCGTTCACCTTTTCCAGTAAAAGGTAACTTAGTCATCTTGCCTTTTAAGCAAGATTCGCATGTATCGTATGAATCCAATTCAAACGATTCCAGAATTCCACATCGGTGTAATTCGGACATGCGTTTCTTGCTTATATGGCCAAGACGACAATGCCACATATAGGAGTCTATTTGATTATCCTTCGAGCACGCTGTTGCTCGCTTTTATATTGAAAATGTCATCGATACGCCCAACGATAAATGTCATTGCTTAAAGTTCCAGTCCCATAAAGAACTCCATTCAAAGTTATGTAACAACAATTGTTACTAAAAGTCAAATGGTACCCATTTCTATTTAAAATAGAAATGATGTTCTTTATCAAAGAAGGAACATAAAAGCAATTGTCCAGTTCTAAGACAAGTCCTACAGGGAGTTCCAACAAATACGTTCCGATGGCGAGTGCAGCAACCGTTGCTCCATTCCCAACACGTAAATTTGACTCTCCCCTTGACGAGTCTTCTTCTATTCTTTAGCCCATGTATGTCATATATGTGAGCCACACCCAGTATCAAATACCCAAGTGTCTGAGAAAATAGAATGACAATCAATAAAGAAGATTTCTGAAGAAGATGGGGCATCCGATGCCTTATCCTTCTTCACGGACTCAAGATAAATCTTGCACTTTCTTCGCAAATGACTCTCCTTGCCATAATGATGGCAAGTTTCCTTTTGTGCTAGTTCTACCTTCTTAGCCCTTCTCTTCTTTCTTTTCTGCTGTTCCTTTGACTTCCTCTTAGAACCTTTCTTCGAGGAATCAACTAACAGCACCGTCCCCTGCTCATGCTTCTCAGAAGACTCCACAGTCTTCAGCATATTGAGCAGTACCACAGATGAACCTCCTAGCATTTCAGAGGTGAAGAGGAGCTTTGAGACTTCAAACCTTTCGAATCTCACTTGCTCATCAACCAACTCACAAAGATGAAGGACTACGATATGAGCATCCATATGCTCATGCTGCTTTCGTAGCTTGGGTTCCATCGTGGCTAGCATGATGCAACTCATTTGTTCAGAATCACTCACATGTTTCTGATAGGCCAACAATTGGTCCAGAGTTACATCGTCACTAGGACGGGCGGGAAGAGGCGCTTCGAGGACATTTGCAAGCTTTTCAACCTTGAGAACAATTCTCAAGTTTCTAAGCCACCAAGAAGTTCGCCACTCAATTTATTTGAATCCAAAATGGAACGCAATAAAAACACATCATGATCAATATATTAACTTAGAAATACAAAACGAGCATATATGAGAAAGATGATTTTAAAAATGCATCAATATACATTTATAAATCCCATTCATTTTTCGAATTTCAAAAATCCCAAAATCACTTCGGGAGATCATAGGTCCATCTCCGAATGGGCTGATATCCATCATAGTTATGAACAACCTTGGAGAGAGTCCAACAAGTCATTCATAACTACGACGGTAGGTATCAACTATACCGATTGCATATCACGTATATGCAACTATCACAATGTGCTATCAACTAATTGAATGTTCACACATACATCGGGTTGTTAACACATTAACAAGTATGCATCATATGCATAGCACCCAACTTCACCTCCCTTTACATCGACCTTGGAGAGAGTCCAACAAGCCGATGCTCCAGGTTAAAGCCAACCCATTAATCAGGACATAGTTTTAATATGGTTAGAGCGCATTCAACCAATTAGCCCAGCTTGGAGAGAGTCCAACAACCAAAGCTAATGATTGACCTCTGACTCTTACCATATTAGTATTAAACTATTCCATGGTTTGAACATATTCAGGTTCGAGCCGGGCTTGGAGAGAGTCCAACAACCCAAATAAGAAACAGAACTCTGGTTCTAACCATATTAATGGAAGGTGTAGGCTTTAATATTGATTAAGGGTTTTTATGTCTCATCCTCTTTGCATGCAAATAACTATTATCTACATGGCATGACATACATGGCATACATCTACATGTCACGACATGCATGGCATAATGTTATGCATCTAATGCAATTACATGGCATACAATTATGTCATGTATATAATTTCCTTATATGTCATAACTATTTATGGAAATAAAATATGTTTAAGATTTGATTCTCCAAATCAAATCATAATTAAATTAGGAAACAAATTTCCAAATCTAATCACATATTTTATTCATGGAATTATTTGATTAAGGAAAATCTATTTAGGAAACCAATTTCCTAAATCATTGAAACTACTTATGGAAATAAAATATTTTAAGATTTGATTTCCCAAATCAAATCATGATTAAATTAGGAAACAAATTTCCAGAATCTAATCAAATATTTTATTTATGGAAAATATCAATTTCCATAAATACTTCCAACTTTCCAAAAGTGGAAGATTTCCATAAATACTTCTAGACTTTCCAAAATTGAAAAATTTTCATAAATACTTCTAAATTTCCAAAATTTAGAAAATTTTCAGAAATACATTATGACTATCGCAAAACCAATTTTACGATTATGTCGAAACACAACCTGGGCTCTGATACCACTGTTGGGTTTCCGGCACCGCGGCGTGTGTGTATTCGATCATGTTTCGCAAACATGAGCACAGCGGAAGCAATTAAAAATAATAAATCTATATTTATTACAACACACACAACACACGCATGCATATTACAACAAGTGTAGACATAACCGTAAATTAAAATTTGCAATAAAAGAAAATTATCTACGTTATACCTTTCGTATGACGTGTAGCGGGACCGGCATCAACCGGAACGATCCTCGTAAGAATCGTCTCTATCCGTATCCACGCCGAGCTCCTCGGGATGACTTCGCTAAGCCACGAGCTTCGTCTTCGTACGGGTTACTAGCCTCGTGTTGAAGACGACGTGATCGAGAGATGATCACGATCCGAATCCAAAATCGGATCCTAAAACGAGTTCTCAAAACTCGCTTCTCCGGAGAGGTATTCGTCAACCGTTTGACGAATCCTTCGTCCCCCACCTCAGAGGATTACCGGAGATCAAATCTCCGGTAAGTTAGCCGCTGTCGGAGCACTAACCGTCGTCCAAACGACGCTCCGACAACAAAGAAACAAGCTGTCCAGAAAAACTGGACAGCTTTTGGTGGAGGACTAGAGGCCGGCCAAAGGAGATGTGGAGCTCACCTTATCACCGAACCCACAAGAGATCACCGGAGGGTCGCCGGAGTGTTCACCGGCTGAAGCTTGGTCGCCGGCAATGACTTGGACGGCGGCACAAAAGCTGGGCGGCGGCACACCTAGGGTTGGCGCCGACTAGGAGAGAAGATGGAGGGGGCGGCACAATTAGGTTGGGCGGCAACTCTAATTTGGGGTGCTTGGATTAGGGTTTAAGCCCTATTTTATAGAGAACTAATTCTCTTAATGGTTAATGGATCATATCCATAAAGTCCGTTAACCCGCTCCATTAAGATAAGTTAAAATAAACCAAACCATGATGGTTTATTTTAAGTTAAAACGAACCGAACCAACCTTTGGTTCATTCGTTTAATATAAACCAAACCCTTTGGTTTATTCTCATCCATTGGATTAGAACCAAACCATTTTGGTCCATCCATTATGTCTTCATAAGACACGGCCCATCCACGCTTCCATTGCGACTGAAACAATTTCATGCTCGCTTTATGTTTGGTCCAACCAAACATAATTTCTCTCGGTCTGAGAATCCCATTCTCAAGCTCGTTTTAAATCCTTTGGATTACACTCGTTGTGCGTGTGACCAAATAGGTTCTCGGTTTATGTTGGCCGTCTATAATTAACCATTAATTATAGAACGATCATGAGTGGCACCTAGTAGTACATCATGATCCCCAATTAACGAAAAGATCAGCGGTTGATCCGTAACTATTTCTCAAACCCTTGAGCTCGAATGAATCGTGCCCCATTCCCTTCACTCATCTTATACCCACTTGGTTCAGTGACATGGTCTATAGTGTCACCCCACTAGGTCGACTACGCCACACCTAGCCCAAGTATCATTTCCTCGTCCTACGGATTCTAGTTACTCCACATGTATCGAAGAGTACCTTACTCTAAACATGTAATGCTTTGGCCAAAGACTTTAGTAACAATCCGACGAGAGGCCATGGGTATACATCTCCTCGCAAGGAGTGGTGAATCATTTATAAGCTATTCAAACACCTTCGATCACTTCGACTTATACCCAATCATCCCGGGTCCACATCTCCTCAGAGATGTTTGCTTAAGATGTCAAAGCATAAGTCTCCATGATCAAGATGACTTGAATACCGCAAGTCAAAGGAACATCGCACTTAAGCCACAATAAGAACTTCATTGACATATCTATATATGCAGAGAACCATATGAAGTCTTACGACTGGTCACTCCAATGAACTAGTTACCATAACTAGCATCCACGATTAACTCCGGACATCACTATGTCTCCAGCCAGTGAGAATCAGCTGCTTGGATACACCAAGGAGTATACCTCGTGCTAGTCTCAACAGAATTGATGGTGTCCAAATCCATCAATTCATCGACTAGGGATAATTCCGATACATCACAATTACACATGTAGAGATACTCACTAGTTGTGATCTAATCACAAATTCTCTCATGCTGTGAATCGCATCGTGGACATTCAGTAAATGAGTTTAAGATCCAATCAAATACATTAAACATGTATACTCAAATAGTGAATCTTCATTTATCATATAAATAGTTCATACATAAGGCGATTGCCTTAGGACATCTCTCATATATTACTAACATTACCCACCGATCGTACTAAGTCTTGGGCGATTTAGCCAAAGCTAACTCAAGGCTTAGTATGATGTGGATCTTGTCCCGCAAGAATTATAGCTAGTTTGTATGAATCTAGTAATGTGGTTTGACGACATCCATAACTCGATTCTACAAAATTCCTATAATTCAGTGGGAGCATCATTTGATTAAAGGCCTAATTAAATGATAAAAGGAATATGATATTAATTCTCTGCATTGTATGTTGTAGATAACTATGTCGACAAACACGAACACTCTCTCTCTGCATTCTATCCTTGAGAAGGACAAGCTCAATGGAGCAAATTTCCTGGACTGGTACAGGAACTTGAGAATTGTTCTCACCCAAGAAAGGAAGTTGTACGTCCTGGAGCAGCCCATTCCGGAGGCACCTCCTGCCACTGCCTCGCGAGCTGACAAAGATGCTTACAAGAAGCATCAAGATGATGCATTAGATGTGTCATGTCTAATACTCGCGACCATGAACTCTGAGCTTCAGAAGCAACATGAGTTCATGAATGCTTATGATATGGTTGGACATCTTCATCAACTATATCAAGGACAAGCAAGGCATGAGAGATATCAAGTCTCTAAGGCAATATTTGGGTCCAAAATGCAAGATGGGACTTCCGTAGGTCTATATGTACTCAAGATGATTGGGTACGTAGAAAACCTACAAAGGCTGGGATTCCCACTTGGCCAAGAGCTGGCCACTGACCTAATCTTGCAATCTTTGCCACAAGACTACAATCAATTTGTCATGAATTATAACATGAATGAAATTGATAAGCCACTGCCTGAGATGCTCAGCATGTTGAGAACTGCTGAGCTTAACCTTAAGAAGGGAAAATCTGACACCATTTTGATGGTGCACAAGAAGAAAGGCAAGGGCAAACCTTAAGAAGGTAAGGGAAAGTGTAAAATACCAGAGGAAAAAAAAATATTGCTCGGTAATTGATAAAATATCTTGTGGAATTTTTCAGGAATTTTTCTAGATTTAAACGGAGGTCTTATGAACATTTTATGGGGATAAAGAGAATAGGCTTTTGTAAAGCCTTTTTAGACTATCTGCAAGGAATTAATGGGTTTAATTTAAACCCTTTATATTCTTTCCATTTCCCCTTAATTCCCCATCACGCCATTTCTCTTCCCCGTCCGATCCTTTTCTCTCACGAGCCATTCGCGCCTCCATCACCGCCTCTCCTCGCTGGCCCGGCCAGGCGATCGCTCACCCCGTCGCCGTCGCCATGCTGCTGCCACCGCGAGTTGGAGCCTTTGTTGTTGCTGCCACCTGAGCTTGCTGCGCCGTCGCCGGAGCACGAAGAAGCAGCCACTATGGCTGGGAGCAAGGGATCGCATCCTCCCGCTGCGCCACGCTCAGTTTCTGACGCCGGAGTTATTTCCCTGATGGAGTTTTATCGATCGTCGCCCCTTCTTCCACCCGAACGATGTCGGCTGGTTTTCTTCCCTTCTGTATACGTCGTCGGCCGACCGATCCCTCTTCTTCCTTCCATCGTAGGTGCCATCGCACGCGACGGTGAGCGCCCACAGCTGTGCCGATGTGTCCTTCCCGGCGAACAGGACCGAATTGGGGATTTGATGCCAGGGAGTTTTCTAGGGATGGTGAGCGTGATCTACCTTTCCCTTCAATTGTTATTGTTTGATGTTATTTATCTGTCGAGGAGTCTCGGATGTGATTGGAGTTCGGGTTTTCTTTATCCGATCGTGAAAAACAGTGGTTACCTTCTTCTTACTTGCATTGGCAGGAATTCCCATTTGGTTCGAGTGATTTGAAGCATCCAGATGTGGAGAAAACCAGATGTGGGTAGGCTGTGAGAGGTAAATGCCGATTGGGATGTTTGTGAAGGGGAGGAATAATTTGAATGAGTCTATGGAAGCTTGAGAAATAGGTAAGTGTTTGATCCATTTCTAGATCCGAGAAGTTGATTGGGAGTTTTGTTATTAGCTGTGTAATTTAGATAAATTAGTTGACAGGTTGTTGCTATAGGGGAGGAGGCTCTATAGAAGCTGGAGATTTATCTGGCTTCAATGAAATTGAAGATCATATCTCTTCATCGCCGTGAGCAACAAAATTTTGGCAGTTTGCATTTAATAAGTCTCCTAGATCAGGTAATCTCTTAAGTCTTGTTGTGTTTCATGAACTGTGGATGCAAGGGGAGATTTCAGTGTGGGTTTGTGATGGATCTTGTTGATGAAGATACAATGAGTAAGGATTAAACTTATCTATCTAATTGTTATAGATTGCTACTTCAAAGGTGGATCAAGACATGGTGGTTGATTGCAACAATTGTAAGGTAAGCTTTGATTTTGGTATTGTTATGAAGTAGGATGTGATACCTTTATAGTTGATTCTAGAATTGACTCATGAATGATATGGTGAATTTAATCTGATTAAGGTTGAAGAATGTTGAATTAGTTGGATACAATGATCGATGTAGGATTTGATGATTCGATGTATGATAGAACTTAAGTACGTTCTATGTTGTGTACAGGATGTTAATACGAGACGGAATCTCGGATGTAAAGACGGACAATGTAGTCTACATAACAGGTGGGTAATTTCCTACCTGGTCCGGGTAGATGTATTGCATTCAGATTTAGTCATAGATATGAGCATGTTAGGTGTTCATATTACCTTGATCCTGCTCTTATTATCGTATGCTTGAACTTATCGTTGGATATATTTATGCTCAATTGTTGATATCACATATACCCTATCATGATTTAGGAGTTATAGATGTGATGTAAATTGGCCTAGATGTTTAGTAGGGTGTAAATGTTAGTACGGGGATGACCCAATTTATAAATTGGATCAAAGTCATCTATGGGTAGGTAATGCCTTAAATGTAGGATTTATTTCCAATACCCGTATGTTGCATACTGTTACCAACCATGAGTTGTGTAATGGTTAAGTGAAGGGTGATTAGAGTGTCGCTGCGGACCGGTGGTCCAAGCTTCATATGATTAGTCGAGTATGACTCTCTATCGGATAGAGAGTGCGTCGAACAGTTGAGTATGACTCTCTATTGAAGAGAGAGTTATGATCAGTCGAGTACGACTCTCTATTAGAGAGAGAGTTAGGATCAGTCGAGTACGACTCTCTACAGGATAGAGAGAGCGTCGATCAGTTGAGTACGACTCTCTATTGGATAGAGAGTTATGATCAATTGAGTACGGCTCTCTATAGAATAGAGAGTCCGTCGATCTGTTGAGTACAACTCTCTACAGGATAGAGAGTATTGATTTAGATGGGTATGACTCTTTGCTGAACAGAGAGTCTGTGGTAGATAGGTTGTACGAGTGACAGCATACTCATGTCATATGCATGCATTCTGACGACATAGTCTCCCTTGGGGTTGAGAGAGTCGTCAGTCATCTTACCTCCTAGAGCACTCCCCTGAGGAGTAACTGGTGTGAGGGAAGAGCATCTGTTGTGCCGCACTCTACCACTATGGACGGTGGTAGTTGGAGTTGCGTGCAGTTGTCCTGGGTGCGTGGTACTCGACCACTCATTGGTAGTGTTAGTCAGAGTGGCCAGCAGCAGGGACCCCCGTTGTGTAGCGAGCTCTTTACGCTCATATGCTACTTGATCATACTGCCCACTCGGCCACTCTATAGCAGTGGTTGGTGTGAGTTGGGACAATTGTCATGTTGTGCCACCTAGGCCACACTGGGGTCGTGGTAGCGAGTAGGGGTGAGCAGGCATGACCATGCATGCTGCATTGCTGTATATGATGGTGCTTTGCATATTACCATATATATATACATATATGCATGTATATATATATATATGGATGGTTGAGATTAATATATATATAGATACAGTCTATATATATATGTGATTATTGTGATGTTGCATTTGATTGTACTATGCTTGCTGCATTTGGGTGTACATCATATTCATGCATGTCTCTTGCATTTGTTATACGATTGTGTCGGATATTGGTATGTGTTGGACAGACCATTAGATACCTTGACCTGTAGTTAGAGTATATTATGAGTTGATCTACTCTTCCTGTTATATATATATATATATATATATATATATATATATATATATATATATATATATATATATATATATATATATATGTTGGATATATGTTCAGGTTGGATCAGAGTAGCGTAGCAGACATCAGGTATGTCTGCATTTTTATATTGTTTATTTGGTTAGACGGTATATGCTTGTATTTATATACTATGTTAATATACCTGTTGTACCTCTAGAGTATGTTGTTGAAAATACATGTGATATGGCATATATACATGTTTTTCTATTACCTGCTGAGTTTTACTCACCACCCCCCATGGACCCTGGGTTTTCTGTCGCCCAGGTAACAAGTAGAAGACTTCGTGACGGCTTGGAGCACCACCGGCTGACATCGTCTCATCTCACCTCCGAGGCTCCCGTGTGTATTTGGGCTTTCCGTCCGTCGTGTATTGTTTTTTTGGAGTTTTCGTGATGTACATGTTGCATATTCGGATTTTTGTCGAAGTTTTGTATTGTTGTGATGTGTTAGTCATACCGGTATGCATGTGTAGGATTGTATTGTTGTTGTATCGTTTCCGCTGTGTGTAGTTGTTTTGATATATATATACTGTTGTGGTTTGGTATATTTTTATATATGGTTGTCATTGTGGGCCTACTGGCCTTGTATTAACCCAAAATGTTGCCACGTACAGGAGAGGTGTCGTCCATTTGATTTTTGGCTCGGTATGCTCTCGAGGCGTGACAACTTTAGTGGTATCAGAGCCCAAGGTTCTGCGATGCCATAAAATGTTGTTTTTGTGTCGAGTCTTGGATTCTCGGGAGTCAATTTATTCGGTTTTGGTTTTTTGAGATGAGATGGATAGCGGCCTGAGCTCCAAGCAGCACGAGGTAAGAATTCCTGATAACTTATGGTTTAGTAGATATTTATCTAAACTTGATCAGTAGGTGTATATAATAGAGTTATGACACGGACTTGCATTGACTTGTAGGGTCGCGGTATATGTGATTACCTTGGTTATCCATATTAAGTTATCAATCAAAACCTTGTTTGGTTTAGGTAATCGGTGATTCCCAAGTAATGACTCATGTCCGACACGTCAGCATACGTCAGCAAAAGGGGGTATTCAACCCGGAATTGAAAAACCAAGGAAATCTTAGGTTTTTCTTGATTCCGGGGTTAAGATAATTTTTTTTCCAAAATTATCCTTCAAAATTAATTAAATTACACAGTAATAACCAGCCCATCGCTTCGCCCGTTTATTTCCTCCCCCATCGCGCGACAGTAAAACCCTAAGCGCAAAATGATTCAGCGATTGCGCGAACTTCCGTGGAAGCCTCCGCCCGCGTTTCCTCCTCTAGGATGAGGCTCCTCCCTCTCACAGTACCCTCTCTTCCCTTCTATAGTTAAATCGCGATTCCTCTCTCGGTAGACAAGATTCGTTGTGGCTTTAGTTGCATGTTTTTCACGATTGGTTCATGACGCAAACTAAAATTTTTGTGATTTTACCTTACTTGATCTTCGTCTCATGCGTTCCTAACTGCTATTCCCAATTGATTCCGTTTTGCTCTCGACTGTAAATTTTCTTGATGCAATTGCTAGAGATGTTAGAAAGAATTAGCAACTTTATATTTTGATATTGAGTTTCTGTGGAGATTTACTTGTAAAATAGAATGCAAAGAAATAGAAATACTTGAACTTATTGACAAGTGCAACATTTTCTTTACCTCATCATTATTGCATATTATACCGAGTTAAAATTGCCATTTTTCCAACATTGCACCTCTTTAAAAGTTGGCACAAAGTTTACAATTCACATGTGCATAGGAATCAAATCTTTATCGTATTAAGCATGTCTATGGATTGGATCAGAAAAAAAAAAAATAGAAACGGAAAGGATCAAAGTAATTGAGGTTTTATTAGTAAAAAAAAAATCAAGAAAAAGATTACATATCCCTTCCTTCAACGAAAAGCCAAGAAGAAAAGTAGCGTTGATAAGTAAGAAAATATAATGGTTATCAGCGGCAGCAAGGAGACGAGGGTAAAAAAGTTTTAAGTTGAGGGGAAAAAAGGACATGATTGTTCCTATTTGTTTAGGGGAAAGTTTACAGTATAGGGGATAAAAAATTGAATCGTTTGGATTTTGCAAGCCAATTTCTATATTTTTGTCGCAGGTTGATTTGGGTGAAAATTAAACATAAGAAAATGGAACCTGCAATTCCCATCTTTTCTCTACCCATATTTTCAGTAAATGAGAAAATATGTGTTTCTCAGAAAATTCAGTCTTTTTCATATCACTTGTATCTAAATAATAGAAATGGAATTAAAAGAGCTTCTAAACAAAAGAATAATTTTATTTGTGGAGCCTTTTCCTATTTCAGTAAACATAAGTTTAATGATTTTTCTCTTATCCACCATTTCACTTCCATAATGAGACATCTGTCACATTTATTGTGTGCTTAACTAGTGAGAAAAGACTTTCCTTCTAACAAATTTTGTGTCTATTTGTACATTTATTGTGTGCTTTCTTGTATCTGTTTATGCACAAATCAGTTTATGCACAAATTCTTGTATGTGATTCATTTAAATTTTCCATTTTGTTCATTTATTTCAGATCCGTATATAAATTTATGGTATATCATTTAATCATTAAAACTATCTTACCAAATGAGTAGATTTGATGAGATCAAATTGCTAGATTTCCTTATCCATCTAAAATGTTTCGCTCATTTTCCATTTCATAGATAATCTATTTTAAAGATTTGACTCATATGGTAGTAGATTTTGTTGCTAGATTTACTTCTCATTGCCTTATTTTCATGATAGGCTGATATGGATCAATTAGCAGTAAGGCAAGAGATGAAGATAATTTCTCTACTTATTATACGCAAGAAGCGGATGCAAAGAAAGTTATTGATGCTTTTATTGTTGGCGGTTGTCTTAGCTAACAAGAGGAGGGTTAGGTTTAGGAGAAGCATATCATATACTAATCAAGCATTGTCTAGATATAATATTAGGTCTATAAACTTAAATGAGATGGTTTTTCATAGTGATCGGCAATGTGTTGATAACTGTAGGATGGATAGAAGGTCTTTAGAAAAACTTTGTTCTTTGCTAACGACTCATGGAAAACTGAAAGGAAATAAAAATATGTCAATTAGTGAACTTGTAATATATTTTCTTCACATTATTGCACATAATGTGAAGAATAGAGTCCTAAAACGACAAACAGCTAGATCCAGTAAGACAGTTAGTAGACAATTTCATTCAGTTTTGAATTCTGTTCTACGGTTACATAACATTTTGCTTAGGAAGCCTGAACCAATCCCAGAAAATTGCACGGATGAGAGGTGGAAATGGTTTAAGGTACAAGTATATAATTTCTACATATTTATTTTTCAATCATTTTAAGGTACACCATAAATTATTTTGATTTGTGAGACTTCTTTGATTGTAGGGTTGTTTGGGAGCATTAGATGGGACGTATATTAATGTCAATGTCCTAGCAGTTGATAAACCTAGGTACCGAACCAGAAAAGGTGAAATTGCAACCAATGTCTTGGGTGTGTGCACATCGGACATGCAATTTAGCTATGTCTTACCAGGTTGGGAAGGATCTGCAGCAGATGGTAGAGTCTTAAGGGATGCTATTAGTAGGAGGAATGGCTTGAAGATTCCTCGAGGTAATTAAGATATAATTATCATAAAACGGGTTCTTATTATATATATTAACACATGTTCACTTGTAATATAGGTTGTTATTATTTGTGTGATGCTGGATACACAAATGGGGATGGATTTTTGGCACCATATAGAGGTTAAAGGTACAACATGACTGAATGGAGGCAAGGTTACCAACCAGCAATAGCCAAAGAGTACTTTAATATGAAACACTCTCAAGCCAGAAATTGCATTGAGAGATGTTTTGGTATTTTAAAAGCCAGATGGGCTATATTGAGAGATAAGTCATTTTATGATGTTAAGACTCAATGTAGGATTATTTCTGCTTGTTGTATCCTGCATAATTTCATAAGGTATGAAATGGCAATTGATCCAATAGAGACTGAGCTTGATGTCCTCGAGTCAAATGAAAGTGATGCTGATGATGATGTTGATGATGGTGATGATTTGATCAGACATTGTGAGACCAACCCTGCTTGGACTGAATGGAGAGACAAGCTTGCGGATGATATGTTCATGAGTTGACAGTCATCGGTTAATTAAATATAATGTTCTTTCTTGAAATTTGAGTGTCCATGTATTTGAACTCTTTGCTTATGTTGTATTTGGGTTTATTATCCATTTGAATAGTTTAAACAATTTGGTTGTATCTGAATTTGATTAAGTTTGAACAATCTGATTGTATTTGGGTTTAATTAAGTTTGAACAATTTGATTGTATCTTGGATTTATTATGTTTGAACAATTTGATTGTATCTGGGTTTGTATATTTTTTATTTAAACAATTTGATTATGTTTGATGCAAGAATAATGTGTTATTTGGATGGTTTAATTTCAGTTTTCAATGGAAGGACATAGCCATAAGAGGATAAAAGGAGTAGCAACAACCAAGGATGCATCAAGTGAACAAGTAGAAACCTCAATGCTACCGAAATTCAAAAGAAAAACTTCAATCACTAAACACTTGTGGTCAAAACAAGAGGATGCTGTTTTAGTTGACTGCCTTGTTGAGTTAAGCAAAAATTCAGCTTGGAAGAGAGAGAATGGTTTTCGAACTGGGTACTTGCTGCATTTGGAGAAGGTCATGGCTGCTAAATTGCCATCTAGCAATCTGAAGGCTACCCCTCATATTGAGTCAAGGTACAAGCTACTGAAGAGGCAATTCTATGCTATCAATGAGATGTTGAGTCATAGTAGTGGATTTGGATGGAATGACGTTGAGAAGTGTATCATTGCAACAAAGGATGCCTTCGATGATTGGGTAAAGGTAACTTTTTTAAAACATCTCCGGTCCTTATTTTTCCAATAACTTTTTCTAGATTCAGACATTGTTCCAACGTATATCAACTTAAGGAGTCCAAACTCATATCTAGATCGAACAGTTTCTTAATGGGACATAATATGTACTTTATTTAATATCCTTCTGAGTGTATGAAACAATTTTCTATGCTAGAGCCATACGGATAGATTCTAAAATATCGAAAGTTATCTCATGCCTGATGTACTTGCAAATAAACAATGCAAATGTTATGTTCTTTGACTATCCTGCTAAGGTATGTGCTCACTGTATTTGCTTAGCCATCTTTTCCTTATTTTCTTGCTCTTTTTTTTTTTTGAATTCAGTTATGAGCATGGTCCATCTTATCATCTGAAGAATAGAATAATGATCCTTTGTATCACCTTAACCATTTTTCTCTCAATCATAAAGCATGGTCCATCTAACATCTATTGCAAATACGACAAGTGATAATGCACAAAAATTGTCTGAAGAATAGAATAATGATCCTTTGTATCACCTTAACCATTTTTCTCTCAATCATAAAGCATGGTCCATCTAACATCTATTGCAAATACGACAATCCTAAAATTATGACAAATAATAATACACTAAACTTGAACACGAAATGCATTGTTGTACTTAAACCACAGACAATGTGTTGCCTGTAATTTTAATGTCTTTAGTGAAACAACTCTGAGCATTTCATTAAGAAAATTATGGTGGTATAGTTTTGGCAGTAGTTCTCCTTATTGACCCAAAGAAAAGTTGCATCATAGTGAAGGTTAATCCATTAACTCATTAGAAGGTTTGTGTGCTTATTTGTTGTCCTATCACTCATACTGGTAAGATGAATAATGATTTTTGCATCATATAGACAGAAATTTCATGAACTACCTGTGTTGTTTTTCCACAGCCTATTTCTTCACAAACAACAATAACATCATTCTCAACTAGCAACTGTAGAATATTGTTTTTAAACTTAGAAATAGGTAACGAAGATCTAGCTTCCAGCATTTTCTGCATTAAAAAGATATGAACCAAATTAAAAGATGAAATATTGTCTATTTAAAACATGAAGTTAAAATTGCAACATTTAACCTTTGATCAACAAGTGATAATGCACAAAAATTGGCACCATGAGTTTTACATTGTTGAAATCCATAAATATAGACCATTAGAGGATAGTGAATGATGAGAAGTTAGTTACTGATATAGAACATGCAGTGTTCGATGTTAATGTTGTACACTATATTAGAGGGAAAATAAAAGTTGTCACAAACCTTGCTAGAAGCAAATCATGATCACCTAACAGGTTGATGCAGCCAGGTTCCACGTCCTTGCCTTCTGCCTTTTGAATGATGAGGTAGAGAGCTGATGCTGGGTCCTTATGTCTAAGATGTTTAAGTCATTGAGGTCTTCGAGAGCTTATGTGAAGATAGTGAATTTGCTAAGCGGTTATTCATTTTAGATGAATTGAGAGGCATAACATATTGGTACTAGAGCCAACCTCTCAGTAAAGGGTTATGAGAAGGGACCAGGCTAAAAGCCCAACTTAAGGTCAAGCTGGGTACCAAAGAAGAGGAGAAATGAAACATGCCTTGCTAGAAGCAGATCCATGAGTCACCGAGTCACCTGTCTGATTTTTCTTAGGTAATATTATTTCTTTAATTTTCTTAGGTAGTCTTGTTCTGGCTTATAATTCTTTCTGAATTAATGCTTCTTTCTTAGCATACTTGACAAAACAGTTTTAGTTCCTGTTTTGTCTCATTATTTTGTTCTTGGGTAAATTAATTATATTGTATTTTTTTTAATAATGATTTATTTTTAATTTAGAGTCATCCAGCTTCTATTGGTTTAAGGAACAAAGAGTTCCCCCACCTTGATGACTTGATGTTTGTGTGGGGGAAAGATCATGCCATAGGAGCTAATGCAGAAACCCCAGCTGATGCAATAGAAGAGATAAATTTATGTGATGAAGAGGTTGGCACATTTGAGCTTGAAAAAGATGAATATATTGAAGGTGACAAAGATGAAGAATCTGATGATGACAACCAAGCAATAAAGACATCTGAGACTCCAAGTTCATCAATTTGTCCAACAAATAAGACGTTAACTAGAAAGAAAAAAGGGAAGTCTGATGATGCTCTTGGTGACTTGGTGGGAGAGATTCAAAAATATATTACTTCTGTTTCTAAATCTGATGAGGAGATCTCCAACTACTTCAAGGAACAAACCGAGAATAGCCACAGGAAAAAGAAGATATACGAAGAGTTAATAGAACTTTCTGAATTCTCTGAGCAAGAAATTATGGATGTTGGAGAGTATATTCTCAAGGATGAACACAAGCTTGACAACTTCTTTGCATTGCTAAAGATATTTAGGAAAAGTTATGTGTTGAAGCTGCTCTCTGAGATCCATTCCAAATGAATTTGCTATTTGAATTAGATTGTCATTTTGCTATACATTGTTGGTACTTATATTTTGGATATACTTTTGGATAGTTGTGATATCATTTTGAACAAAACTTTTTGGATGAATGTCATTTTGGGTTATACTGAATCATGTGTCTAAGACTATGATTTTTGGATAAACTATGATTTTTGAAAAATGGTCCTCTTTTCTAATTTTATACTTGCGATAGCTTTGAACTATATTGTCACTTCCTCATATATGCTATCATTATCCTTATCGACAGTGTGTACTTCATCCGCTGTTCATGCTCTCGGATTCACCATTGTTCTTGCTTATTTATCGTTATTCTCAGTGATCTATTACACAGTGGACACCCACTCATTTGTATCTCTTACATGCTGGCATACTTCATTATTTGTCCATAGGAATTGACCTATTACATGATCATATGATGTTTTATGCATATTATTGATCTGTAATATTTATACACGCTAGTTATTATTGAATGCTAGTCGACTTTCGCATGATCATCATTGTTTATGAACAATATGAGACTATGCTTTATTAGCTTCTAGCCACGTACGTGAATACATTGAGAAGTTTTATGTCGATGAGCCTTGGACTTGTGTGTATATCAATCTCCAGCTAGTCATTGACACTATCATTGTCTTTACATTTGATCGGTCCCGTCGTTCATTGAGATAGTTGCATCCAAGTTATAAGTCGCAAGAAAATGTGATATTTCATGATAATTTAATTTTAAAAAATAATTAAATATCAAATCAATTTAGTTGTAAAAAATATTATTATTGACCTAGGGGTAATACTGTAAATGTCAAAGTAAGTAATACATTAAAACCTTCAAACAAACAAGGTCGTGTCTCATTATCTAGGATTAAACCAAACAGTATTAAACAAATATTAAACAAATAAATTATTACTAAATGTAACACATCTTGGTTGTGTGATATGCCGGAAATAAACGCAAAATAACCGGAAACTCCTTAGGATATAGGGTTTATACTCTTGGTTATGTTGGCTATGCATTTAGATGCTTATACCAGGGAATAACCTGTAGTGTGTTGGTTATTATTCGTAACTGTGGTATGAGTTGACCACGGGAATGACCTGTTGAGTCTATGAGTCTTGAACCTGTGTCAAGGAGGTGATTTACCTCTGAGAGCCGACTGATATCGAGTCGGAAAACAGGGGCCAAGTCATCACATTTATTATGGAAATTAGAGACTACAGTCTTAGAGATTTTCACTAAGCTTCTAGTCGGATCATTACATGGGTAATGAAGACTTAGACTATTGTGTTGAGATAGCGAAGGCTAGGTTATGGAGTTTTATAGGGATTTTATCCCTGAGTTGTTCGTATTGAGTTGTATAACTTTGAGAGTACTTTTAAGTACTTAACTCATGTTATCTGAGAAAAGAGTTATTTGCATACCATTATCGAGTTAAGCATTTGGTGATAAATCGAAAAATAATCTTGAAATAATATATCACTTGATCATGGTTTAGTGATGTTGAAAGAGAGTATTTCTCATAGTATCACATGCATTAGGAATTCTTGAGCTTCAAGAAAGGGTGATCGGTCAGTAATAGTGTACTGTGCAGAGTCGTGAGACTTGCAGATGTTACGACCACCTAATAGCTCAAGGAGATGAATGGATGATTTAAGCCACCCAGAGTTATTGTCTTATAGTTGGATTAGGATGCCGGGATCTTCTACCAGATCCTGCCGGAAGACGTTGGATTGAGACAAGAGTTAGAAATGACTCCGTACAAGTGTTTAAGAGTTAGAGACTGATAATCATATATTGCAGGTCAACTTATTAGAGTCAGAAGTCTCTGACTGTTGGATAAAGGAGCAAGATCGGAGTCACAGGCCATGAGCTACTTTTCGATTATAGAAGACCAATCACAGATCATCAGAAGGTTCTTGTGGATATCAGCAAAATCAGAACAAAGACTTCGAAGGGATTATGTGCATGCGATGCATCTGTCAGTTATTCGTTGGATCAGTTATTTGTGAGCAACCAGTACAGTGGAGGAAGTATACTTTGAAGACACAGTTGAAGACTATTGATGGTATTCCAGGAGGATGATGCATCATCTCGACAGCAGAGATCAGCACAGAAGACTTGGTTATCTCATCAGCCGCGACCTACTACCTCAGGCATGGGAGGAGTTCCGTGATACTTCCCTTCAAGGGAAGTGACTTATGTTGGTGCAATCGGCCCAGGTCACGATTGACCAGGACTCGAGTTTGGCTCGAGTGATGTTTTGATGTTTCGACAAAAATATATGACAATGTAATTGTCATGGTAAAGTCCAAGTCTTGAGTACTTGGCATAAAAAAGTCCAAGCATGGGTCTTGGCAAATGGAAAGTCCAACATGGGTTGGTAAGGAAAGTCCAAGCATGGTCTTGGCATGGAAAGTCCAACATGGGTTGGCAAGGAAAGTCCAAGCATGGGTCTTGGCATGGAAAGTCCAACATGGGTTGGCAAGGAAAGTCCAAGCATGGTCTTGGCAAGGAAAGTCCAAGCATGGTCTTGGCATGGAAAGTCCAACATGGGTTGGCATTTGAAGTCCAAGGGTTTGATATTGGCAGCGTAAAGTCCAAGCGGTAGTCTTGGCAGCATAAGTCCAATGGTTGGCGGCGTAAAGTCCAAGTGGAGTCTTGGCGGCGTAAGTCCAATGTGCCTTGGCGGTGTAGACACCGTTAGCATGACATAGCCGATGGAAGCACCTGAAGGCTAGCGCAATGGATGAACAAGTCATGGATGACTTGGAGGGATCCGAGAGGCGTGAGGCTGATGGAGGTGGCTAGAAGGCTTAGGTCTAGGCTAAGGGTGGTCTAGCAAGTATGGGGACACCATACTTGGGTTAAAACCTCATGTTTGAGGTGTGCCAGTCGACTGGTGCCATGTGGCAGTTGACTCGCCCGAGTCAACTAGGGTTTAATCGCGAAGTGGCGAATGACCGCCAAAGGCGGGCAATGATCGATGGCTCGAGAAGTCGATCGATCGTGTGATCACCGATCGGTGCTCGAATTCGCCACATCGGAGTCGAGACTCGACTGGTCGAGTGAGGACTCCATCAGTCGACTGATGGTCACAATCAGTCGACTGATGGTAGATCCGTTGGACTTATCCAGCGTGGATCTAGCCGTTGTCTCACGACAACAGTGGCATCAGTCGACTGATGGTCCCGATCAGTCGACTGATCGACTTTTTCCAGCACAGGTTGAAGCTTTATAAGGAGCTCGTGATGGAGGATTTGGGCAATGGTTCTTTGAGGCGATTTGGGGCGAGTTGCTGCTGCAATTCAGGGTCTCCAAGTGCTACTCGATCAACCTAGTGATCAAGCATTCAAGAGCATTTGTAAAGTGTTTTCCTTTACTAGTTTTGCTTTGTATTTCATTATAATTGCTTGTTGTACTTGGTTTTATTGTACGAGGTTTCTCCACCTCTGACTTGTGTCGAGAAGGAGTATTATTGATTAGTGAGTGCGTGTGCATCACTAGAGCTCGTAGAGCTCGATCCGTGGAGTAGGAACCATGCGGTTCCGAACCACGTTATATCATCGTGTTCGTGTGTGATTATATATTTCGTTATTGCTTTCATTATCTATATTCCGCTGCGCTAACGAAACTTGTAGACACGCGAACGAATTCCATCCAAGTACGAGTACGACGCTATTCACCCCCTCTCTAGCCATTCCAAGGGTCCTAACAAGTGGTATCAGAGCCCGGGGCTCTTCTACGGACTAACCGCCGGGAGCTAAGACAAAAAGCTAGAGGGTGAAGATGGAAGGGCAATTAGGATGGGACATCAACACACCGGTCCCTTATTCACTCTATGGACGAGAAGGTTTCAATTCTTGGAAGGCGAGAATTGAAGATTTTTTGATGATGAGAGACCATGAGGAATGGTCCGCCTTGATGGAAGGATTTGAATATCCTAAGGGACCAAAGGGATGGTTTCTCAAGAAGAAGAAATGGAGTGAGGAGCAACTCCGACAATTCGATAAAAACAAGAAGGTAATCAAATTTATATTTGATTTAATTCCTAACGACATCTTGTGTAGCCTAGGTGACTATGGGGATTGTAAATACGCCAAAGAGGTATGGAACATATTGGCAAAATTCCATGAAGAGCCTCATTCAATCCAAGAAGGCAAGGAGGATGAAGAAGAGAGCTCATCCTCAAGTGAAAGTGAGGAATCAGAAGTTGAGATGGAGTCAACTTCCGGATTGGAAGAGGTGGAGGAAGTGGAAGAAACATCCACCTCAAGGATTGAGGGGGAGGAGAGAAACTCCACACCGGAAAATCAAGAAGAAGCTTTGACATCCGGTCAAGATGAAGAAACCCAAAGTCCAATTCCGGTCTCTACCACCGAACTAGGTAACTCAAGCAATTTGATTTTAACTAAAAAACATATAATTTGCTTTGAGTGTAGGGAAACCGGACACTACAAGAGCAAGTGCCCAAAGAAAGTTAAGAAGACTCCTCCGGCGCCTAAAAGTCAACAAAAGATCAAGGATGCTGGTTCCCCAAGTTAAAAGAGCAAGGAGCATATCATTTGCTTCAAATGCCGGCTACCGGGACATTACCGGAGTCAATGTCCTAGGGGGAAGAAGAAGGGGTAAGAAGGAGCTACACAAGTAGGGGGAGCTAAGGCTAACCCTAAGGTATATTTTAGTAATGCTCGTTCATTAAATTTTAGTAAAAAGCATGCTAGAAATAATTTTAGCAATCTTGTTATTTATCACAAAGAGCATGTTAGACATAAGGAATTTTGTCTAGGAGCAAAGAAGGTCCACTTAGGAAGTAAGGAGAAATTTGGGACTAATGTCCCTAAAAACAATTTACCTAAGGAATCTATTAGGAAAATACAAGAACACTTAGGTTTTAACCCTAAATGGACTAGGCATATGCCTAGGAAGTCCCATGCCCATGGTTTAAATCAAAATTCTAAAATTGGGCAATTAGAATTAGAGAACCAAGCCTTGAGGTCAAGGCTTGAGAAACTTGAAAAGACCCTAAATAAGATACAAAATCAATCTAAAGGGTCTAATGGTCAAACTCCTAGGTCAAGAAGTCAAAGTCAACATCTAGGACCTAAGAGTCAAAAGTCAACCAAGGGCAAGAATGGTTTGGGTCACAAACCTAAGTCCAAGGTGACTTATCATAGTGTTCCATTTGACTATGGAACACTAACTAGGTCTAGGAAGACCAAGGTCAATGGGGAAGTCATCCCTAGAGTTGACCAAGGTTTGTGCCTAGTGGCCAAGGTTTCGAAGAAACCTAGGGTGGCCACTAAGAAGGTTGTTAGGGAGGCAATCCCTAAGGTTAACCTAGGAAAGACCAAAATGACCAAGGCTAACAAGCCTAGGAGGGTCATTAGGAAGGTATCTAGGGAGGTTATCCCTAAGGAATACCTAATTAACCCTAGGAGCTCAAATCGGTTTTGGGTTCCTAAGAGCGTGATTGATTCACGCTAAGATGGGTTTAGGGTGTGTCAACCTTGATTGGATGGGTAGTTAACTCAACCATGACAAAGGTGACACTTTGGGTTATTTTCAAGGTTATGGTTACCTTGAAAATACATTTGAGATTTTAATTCTAAAAGATTTTAGGATGTGCCAATATTAATTATGAAGTTTGATAAAATGATCAAATTGGCACAATTTAGGTTTAGAGGTTTTAATGTGCCATTTTGGGTTTTTGGCACATTTGGGAGAACTTAGGTTAGTATGGCAAAATGAACTTAATCCCAACAAATGACAATTAATATTAAAATTTAGGTATTATTATACCTATATATTTTATATGTCATGCTTTGTTTGTCATATGTCATGTCATGACATCATGTTTACTCTTAATCATTTAATATGTCATGATCATGTTTTAGAATTAAGGATAAATGTCATGTGTTTTTAGATTTCATTTTATGCCATGACATCATGATTATGAGCATATGCTTATTTATATCATCATTAATGCCATAATCATTCATGCATTTAAGAAAATTTTGATTGAAATTGATTTAAGGACAATGACATGACTTGGAGTCCCATTTATAAGGGAATCAAGTAGAGTTGTCTTAGAAAAATGCATGAAGCCCTAGTTTAGGGAGAACAAAACCCACATCTCACATCTAATTGACATGTATGTGTATTTATACACCCTAGATACATGTGAGATGCTAGGATATGAGTTGAGTTCAAGGTGCATAGTTTTTGCATCTAGATGAACTAAAACTCATCTAATTTCAAAGGTGGATCATTGGGAGAGCATGTGTACAAGTCATGTACATAGAGCCCAAGGAATATGATCCAAGATAAGGTTTTGAAAATATTTTAAAATCATTTTGAAAAACCTTGGTGAAGCCTATCTTTTGATAGCAATCACCATTGATGAGATTGATACAAAGTGAGCTAAAACATTGAAGTTTTTCTTCATTTTTGGATTTTGTATCAATTTCGGTATTTTATGGGTAAAATAATTTTTAAATATTTTTTACCCATTGTATTGGTCATAGGTATTATACGTATCAAATTTCGTGATTTTTTGATATACGTATAATTATTTATGATTTTCCAAAACTTATTTCTGAAAACTGAAAATTGATTAAGATCACGATCGCTCGGGTGGCTGATCGATAGTGTGCAATGATCGATTTCTGAATCACTCGACTGGTAGCCTGATTTCGGGGTAACCAAGGTTGGTTAACCCGATTTCAGCTGCGGTTAATGTCCCTAACCACTCCTAACCCTAGAATATGCTTTGGGAAGCATAATGAAGGGTGAAAATCTATTGGATATGGATTAGGAGAGATGTTTAGGGTTTGTATTAACTTTAAGGTGTTGGAAAGTTCAATGTTGAATTTCTAACCTTAATTTTTGATGGTCTAGAGTTCCTATTGGCCTAGGGACTTCCCAAGGACATTTTTGGTGCAATGGTCAAGGGGGAGCAAGCCTTTAGGGGGAGGAATTCATCATGGGATGATGAATGATATTTTTTTCCTCATGAGGAGGAAAATGGGTTTTTGATACCCAATTTGGAAATTGGGAGAGTGAATAAGATTGCCTCTCTTGAGTGATATGTGACTTATCACTAGGAAGATGGTAGGCATCCTAGGTATTTTTGGATCAAGGGGGAGATTGTAAGATCTCATTGGGACATGAGACGTTGACCTCCTTGGAGAGATAACCTTTTTGATGTATGTCAAAAAGGGGGAGAAAGGTTAAATTACCAATTTGGGATAATTGGTAAGGGATTTGAGTTAGTGTTCTAACTCAATGATTTATTTCAATGATTTGTTTGTTTTTTGTCAAACATCAAAAAGGGGGAGATTGTTGGTGCAATCTGCCCAGGTCACGATTGACCAGGACTCGAGTTTGGCTCGAGTGATGTTTTGATGTTTCGACAAAAATATATGACAATGTAATTGTCATGGTAAAGTCCAAGTCTTGAGTATTTGGCATAAAAAAGTCCAAGCATGGGTCTTGGCAAATGGAAAGTCCAACATGGGTTGGTAAGGAAAGTCCAAGCATGGTCTTGGCATGGAAAGTCTAACATGGGTTGGTAAGGAAAGTCCAAGAATGGGTCTTGGCATGGAAAGTCCAACATGGGTTGGCAAGGAAAGTCCAAGCATGGTCTTGGCAAGGAAAGTCCAAGCATGGTCTTGGCATGGGCATTTGAAGTCCAAGGGTTTGATATTGGCGGCGTAAAGTCCAAGCGGTAGTCTTGGCAGCATAAGTCCAATGGTTGGCGGCGTAAAGTCCAAGCGGAGTCTTGGCGGCGTAAGTCCAATGTGCCTTGGCGGTGTAGACACCGTTAGCATGACATAGCCGATGGAAGCACCTGAAGGCTAGCGCGATGGATGAACAAGTCATGGATGACTTGGAGGGATCCGAGAGGCGTGAGGCTGATGGAGGTGGCTAGAAGGCTTAGGTCTAGGCTAAGGGTGGTCTAGAAAGTATGGGGACACCATATTTGGGTTAAAACCTCATGTGATCGTGATGGCGAAATCGTGATCGTGTGATCGATCGTGTGCTCGGGAATTTGGCCACAGAATGGAGTCAAGACTCGACTGGTCGAGTGAGGACTCCATCAGTCGACTGATGGTCACAATCAGTCGACTGATGGTAGATCCGTTGGACTTATCTATTAGGAATATTTTGTAACGCTAGAGGGGGGGTGATTAGCGTCAATGGAATTCAATCGCGGTTGTGTCTACAAATTCGTTAGCGCAGCGGAATATAGATAATACAATGACAATAATGAAAACACAACACACTAACACGAGTATATAACGTGGTTCGGAACCGCACGGTTCCTACTCCACGGATCGGGCTCAAATGAGCCCTAGCGATGCCAATCACACACCACTATCAAATAACTCCTTCTCGAAACAATCCGGAGGTGGAGAACCCTCGTACAATATGATTACAACAATAATCAAATTAATACAAGCAATATAGTGAAATACAAAGCAATACACGTAAAGGAAACACTTTACAAATGCTCTTTGAATGCTTGATCACTTGGTTGATCGAGTAGCACTTGGAGACCCTGAATTGCGACAAAGACTCAAATCGCCACAAAGAACCATTCCTTGTTCTTCCACCACGAGCTCCATATATCGCTTCAACCTGTGCTGGAAAAAGTCGATCAGTCGACTGATCGAGACCATCAGTCGACTGATGCCACTGTTGTCGTGAGACAACGGCTAGTTCCACGTTGGATAAGTCCAACGGAACTACCATCAGTCGACTGATTGTGACCATCGATCGATCGATGGAGTCCTCACTCGACCGATCGAGTCTCGACTCCATTCGTGGCGAATTCTCGAGCACCCGATCGGTGATCACCGATCGATCGCTCGATCCATCGATCCGGCCAACCTATGGCGTCATGCTAGCCATAACCCGCATCAAACCCTAGTTGATTGGTCGATCGGCCGCCATGGCACCGGTCGGTGGCATACCTCAAACATGAGGTTTTAACCCAAGTATGGTTCCCCATACTTGCTAGACCACCTTAGCCTAGACCTAAGCCTTCTAGTCACCTCCATCACCTCACGCCTCTCGGATCCTCCAAGTCATCCATGACTTGTTCATCCATCGCTAGCCTTCAGGTGCTTGTCGGCTTTGTCATGCTAACGGTGTCTACACCGCCAAGGCACATTGGACTTACGCCGCCAAGACTCGCTTGGACTTTACACGCCAACCATTGGACTTATCCGCCAAGACTACCGCTGACTTTACGCCAATATTAATCCTTGGACTTCAAATGCCAACCCATGTTGGACTTTCCATGCCAAGACCATGCTTGGACTTCTCAAATGCCAAGACCATGCTTGGACTTTCCCTTGCCAACCCATGTTGGACTTTACATTGCCAAGACCCATGCTTGGACTTTTCCCAATGCCAAGTGTCCCACTTGGACTTTCCATGCCAAGTACTCAAGACTTGGACTTTACCAAATGACAATTACATTGTCATATGTTTTTGTCGAAACATCAAAACACATCAAAACATCACTTGAGCCAAACTCGAGTCCTGGTCAATCGTGACCTGGGCCGATTGCACCAACAATCTCCCCCTTTTGATGTTTGACAAAAACCAAACAAATAATTGAGTTAGAATACTAACTCAAATCCTTTACCAATTATCAAATGTTCTCCCCCAAACATTCTCCCCCTTTTTGACTAACATCAAAAAGGTTTTCTCTCCAAGGAGGTCAATGTCTCATGTCCCAATGAGATCTTACAATCTCCCCCTTGGTTCAAAAATACCTAGGATGCCTACCATCTTCCTAGTGATAAGTCCCATATCACTCAAGAGAGGCAATCCTAATCACTCTCCCAATTTCCAAATTGGGTTTCTAAAAATCCATCAATTTCCCAAATTGATAACATTATAACTTCTCCTTTTCAAGGAGAAAAACACATCCATCATCCCAAGATGGATACCTCCCCCTAAAGGCTTGCTCCCCCTTGACCATTGCACCAACAATGTCCTTGGGGAGTCCCTAAGCCAATAGGAACTCTAAATCATCAAAATTAAGGTTGGAAATTCAACATTGAACTTTCCACCACCTCAATTTGATACTTTGACCTAACACCTCTCCAAATCCATATCCAATGAATTTTCACCCTTCATAATGCTTCCCAAAGCATATCCTCGGGTTAGGAGTGGTTAGGGACCTTTACCGTAGCTGAATTCGGGTTAAACAAACCTTGTCAACCCAAAATCACCTTGGCGATCGACTCACGGATAACGATCGCCATATTTATCACGATCGCCACCCAGAGCGACTGATCGATAACTGAAAATCCGATTTTCAGTTATCAGAAATGAATTTCAAAAAATCATAAATAACTATACGTTTATCGAAAAATCATGAAATTTGATACGTATAATACTTATGACCAATACAATGGGTGAAAAATGTTTGAAAATTATTTTACCCATTAAATAGTGACATTGGTACAAAGTTCAAGAACATTGAAATTTTCAATGTTTTGGCCCTACTTTGTATCAACTTCATCAATGGTGATTGCTATCGAAGATAGACTTCACCAAGGTTTTTCAAAATGATTTTAAAATGTTTTAAACCTTATCTTGGACCATAATTTATTGGCTAAATATACATAGCTTGTATATTAGCTTTCCTTATGATTTTGGTGATAATTAAAATAAGTTTGAGTTCATCTAGATGCACTGATGCACCTTGAACCTAACCTATTATCCTAGCATCTCACATGTATTTAGGGTGTATACATACACATACATGTCAATTAGATGTGAGATGTGTGTTTTGTTCTCCCTAATCTAGAGTTTTATGCATTTTCTAAAGCAACTCTACTTGATTCCCTTATAACTGGGACTCCAAGTCATGCCATAGCCCTTAAATCAATTTTAATCAAGTTAATGCATGAATGTATGATCATGGCATAAATAATAGTATTATTAAAACGTGGCCAATGATCATGATGTCATGGCATAAGATGAGATCTAAAAGACACATGACATTTATCCTTAATTCTAAAGCATAATCATGACATATAAAATGATTAAGAATAAACATGATGTCATGACATGGCATGTGGTAGCAATACAATTATACAAATATTCATTCATACACACAAGATTTTTCAGAAATAAGGATTTCATTTAAACTTAAATTTGTCTTTTACAATCAAAAAGAAGATTGGCTAAGCCCAATGTTACTACAAACATTGACAACCACAAAAACAATATCCTCTAATCGTCCGCAGGAGGTGGCGATGGAGGTTCTTCGACTTCGAGAATCCGGGCCGCATCATCTCTAGCATATCGCGATCTTTGCTCTATGCGACCCCTGGTCTCCTCCATCCTATCGAGGCGTGTGCCGGCACGCTCGCCAATAACTCTGTCGGTTTGGAGTCAACCCATTGCGATAATCCTCAATCTGGACTCGGTACCACGACGGTGATGGACGATCGATGTGTCTGCCGGCATCTGGTCATCCTCATCAGAGGTGTCCGCATCCTCGTCGTCCTCTGCATCTCGCGGCGAGGAGGCCGTTCAGGCGCTTCGGTGGTCGTGGCGCCAACTCCATCTCGCGCCCATCCGTAGCCGCTAAGGAGAAGTTCTGACGATATCGATATACGTACACTTAGATCATAGCCGCAGAGTGCCCCTATGGATGTTAATGCCTACGGAGTCGAGCCATGCTGTGATGATATGTCCAAATGGCATATGCACTTTCCCTTGTACAGGGCAAGTGAAGTGCACAATGCAATGGAAGATGTTCAATGCAAAGTTTATGTCTAACTGAAGACGCATGACATATAGAAGAAAGAGATGGGAAGGCCGAATCTTAGCCAGACCCCGAGTGACAATGGGCAGAAAACACCCAACAATGACCTTATAAAGGACATTGTCAGGTGCATAACTTCGATGATAGAAAATAGGTTTTGGGCGGTGGACGTGGATAACCAAAAATGCGCTCATGCATGGACTCCGTGATATGGGCAAAAGGCTCGTAGGAAAGTCCATGGTAGGGTAGAAGATAAAGGTATCATTTGGCGGCCTACACTCGAGAAACTCTGCAGATGTGCGAGGAGTGAACTCTAAATCGCGTTTTGCACGCGAGTAGTGTATGTAGGGCCGTCATCTACCTTTTAAGGTTTTGATAGAATTCCTTAATAAGGTCATCATTGATTGATGCGCACAAGACGATCTTCATCAAATTGTAGTATGCAATGAGTTCCATGACGTCACTACAATGCCTATCGAAAAATTCCTATCTATGTACCTAACCAACATAGGTTGGTACAACCGAGATTCACTCGGATGGATCATTCCTACGGGCTCTCCTATTATGAATGTAATGTGATGATATGCAATGCAATGGCAACAATACGCGATTAGATAAACCTACATTGTAATCGAAATGAAAATTAGGGCTCGGAAAGAAGAATCGTTACTTAGGCGCCATGTGTGTGTCGGAGGGAAGACTCAAGAGTTGCTGAGGATCGCCGGAAAAGTCGCCGGAAAGCTTCGCCGGAACCCTAAACGGAACAAAGACAATAAACCCTAAATCGCGTGAACTCGTGCTCCAAGATAGGTCAAAAACAAAGGAAGGGGAGAGACATGCTTATCAAACCTAGGACTTTGGAAGGTTGACACGCCGGAAGAGCTGGTCGGAGAAGGGAGACGGCGATCGGAGATCGAAGGAGCCGATCGCCGATCAGCATGATCGCTGAACCTTCAGCGTGCTCACGATCGGCATCGATCGATGTTGCTCATCGATCGACCGATGTGCATATCACTGACCGCTCGTCCGAGCACTCGACGCTCGCCGAGCACTCGATGATGGCCTTCGGCCTCGGTGAGCGATACCATCGATCCGATCGATGGACCACATCCCGATCGATGGTCGATCACCGAGTCATGGAGCTAGCACTCGATCGATGGCCGATCGTATCGTTCTGATGTTATCGATCCGATAATCACGTATCGATCGATCGATGTCCGATTTCCGATTCAAAATCAAAATCTCGATTTTATCATCTTAATTGTTCCATTTTATCACGTTAGATCTTGTATCTTGAATGTATTGATGTTATACTTTTATTTATGTATTTGTTCATGTATTTTAATGTTTTATTTCATTTTTGCAAACATTAACATTCAATGATTTCCAAAACCTAACATCTCACCCTTTCTAAGTGTTGAAATACACAATCAAGGTAAAAGACTTGTTTTGTGAGATGTAATCTATCATAGACATTCATTTCATGCAAACATATGGTAAAACATATGAAGCATGGTGAATACAAGACATCAAGTTGTGTGGCACTTGAGTATCACTCTAGATATTACCTTTACATCTTAACCACACATTTCTTGATACATGACCTTCCCAAGTGTGCCAATAATCAAAAGTACACACTATGACCTCTAAATCTAGATAGTGTCAATTTTATTGATTTTCATGTTTTCAAGATATATATTGACACAACCTAAAATTCTTTGAAATTAAAACTCAAGGATATTTCCAAAGTAACCATAACCTTGAAAGTAACCTTAAAGTGCCACCTTTATTATGGTTGAGTTAACTACCCATCCAATCAAGGTTGGCACACCCTAAACCCATCTAGCGTGAATCAATCACGCTCTTAGGAACCCAAAACCTATTTGAGCTCCTAGGGTTAATTAGGTATTCCTTAGGGATAACCTCCCTAGATACCTTCCTAATGACCCTCCTAGGCTTGGTAGCCTTGGTCATTTGGGTCTTACCTAGGTTGACTCTAGGGGTAACTCCCCTTGCAACCTTCTTAGTGGCCACCCTAGGTTTCCTAGAAACCCTAGCCACTAGGCACACACCATGGTCAACTCTAGAAATGACTTCCCTATTGACCTTGGTCTTCCTAGACCTAGTTAGTGTTCCATAGTCAAATGGAACACTATGGTAAGCCACCTTAGGCTTAGGTTTGTGACCCAAACCTTTCTTTCCCTTGGTTGACTTTTGACTCTTAGGTCCTAGATGTTGACTTTGACTTCTTGACCTAAAAGTTTGACAATTAGACCCTTGAAATTGATTTTGTATCTTGTTTAGGGTCTTTTCCAATTTCTCAAGCCTTGACCTCAAGGCTTGGTTCTCTAATTCTAATTGCCCAATTTTAGAATTTTGATTTAAATCTTGGGCATTGGACTTCTTAGGCATATGCCTAGTCCATTTAGGGTTAATACCTAGATGTTCTTGTATTTTCTTAATAGATTCCCTAGGTATGGTTTTTCTAGGGACATTAGTCCCAAATTTCTCCTTATTATCAAGGTGTACCTTCTTAGCTCCTAAACAAGTATGTTTGTTATTTCTAGCATGCTCTTTATGATAAATAGCAAGACAATTAAAAGCATGCTTTTGCCTAGAAATTGAAGGTGCATTAACAAATTTTACCTTAGGGTTTGCCTTAGAGGCTCCCCCTACACGTGTTGCTCCTTCTTGCCCTTTCTTCTTTCCCCTTGGGCATTGACTCCGGAAATGTCCCGGTTGTCGACACTTGAAGCAAACCACGTGCTCCTTGCTCTTTTGACTTGGGGAACTGGCATCCTTTGACTTTTCTTGACTTTTAGTTGCCTGTGGAGGTTTCTTGATCCTATTTGGGCATTTGCTCTTATAATGCCCATACTCCCTACACTCAAAACACATTATATTATTTTTATTTTGAATTGAGGTGTTTGAGTTACCGATGGTGGTGGAGACCGGAATTGGACTTTGAGCTTCTTCATCTTGACCGGAAGGCTCTTCTTGAGGTTGCTCCGGTATCGAGGATGGTCTCTCCTCCTCTTCTATTTCCTCTTCCGATCCGGAAGTTGACTCCTCACTTCCTCCCGATTCCTCACTTTCACTTGAGGATGAGCTCTCTTCTTTGGTCTCCTCCTCTTCCGAATCTTCTTGGACCGATTCGGGATTTTCGTGGAACTTGATCAACTTGTTCCACAATTCCTTGGCATCCCTATAGCTTCCTAATCTAGACAAAATATCATTAGGTATCAAATCAATTAGCATTTTAGTTACCTTAACGGTTGTCTTGAATTTTTCCCGTTGCTCCTCGGTCCATCTCTTCATCTTGAGGATTTCGCCGTTTTCTCCTCTCGGAGCATCAAAACCTATAGTCACGGCAAACCAATTTTCTATATTTGTCATTAGAAAATATTGCATTCTACCTTTCCAATACGCGAAATGTTCGCGGTTGAAGGAAGGTGGGATGTTAACGTCGTCACCCAATTTTTCTTGAAATTCCATATTCTTCCCTCTAGCTTCTTCAACTCTCGGCGGTTAGTCCGTAGAAGAGCCCCGGGCTCTGATACCACTTGTTAGGAATATTTTGTAACGCTAGAGGGGGGGTGATTAGCGTCAATGGAATTCAATCGCGGTTGTGTCTACAAATTCGTTAGCGCAGCGGAATATAGATAATACAATGACAATAATGAAAACACAACACGCTAACACGAGTATATAACGTGGTTCGGAACCGCACGGTTCCTACTCCACGGATCGGGCTCAAATGAGCCCTAGCGATGCCAATCACACACCACTATCAAATAACTCCTTCTCGGAACAATCCGGAGGTGGAGAACCCTCGTACAATATGATTACAACAATAATCAAATTAATACAAGCAATATAGTGAAATACAAAGCAATACACGTAAAGGAAACACTTTACAAATGCTCTTTGAATGCTTGATCACTTGGTTGATCGAGTAGCACTTGGAGACCCTGAATTGCAGCAGCAACTCGCCCCAAATCGCCTCAAAGAACCATGCCTTTTTCTTCCACCACGAGCTCCATATATAGCTTCAACCTGTGCTGGAAAAAGTCGATCAGTCGACTGATCGAGACCATCAGTCGACTGATGCCACTGTTGTCGTGAAACAACGGCTAGTTCCACGTTGGATAAGTCCAACGGAACTACCATCAGTCGACTGATTGTGACCATCAGTCGACTGATGGAGTCCTCACTCGACCAGTCGAGTCTCGACTCCGATTCTCGCGGGCCGATTCTCGAGCACCGGTCGACCGATCACACGATCGCCGATCATTGCTCGATCCATCGATCACCGATCGAACCTATGGCAATCAAATGCTAGGCTAACCCGATCGAAACCCTAGTTGACTTGGTCCGGATCGCCACATGGCACCACATGCATACCTCAAACAGGAGGTTTTAACCCAAGTATGGTTCCCCCATACGTGCTAGACCACCCTTAGCCTAGACCTAAGCCTTCTAGCCACCTCCATCAGCCTCACGCCTCTCGGATCCCTCCAAGTCATCCATGACTTGTTCATCCATCGCGCTAGCCTCGAGGTGCTTCCGTCGGCTATGTCATGCTAACGGTGTCTACACCGCCAAGGCACATTGGACTTACGCCGCCAAGACTCCGCTTGGACTTTACGCCGCCAACCATTGGACTTATGCTGCCAAGACTACCGCTTGGACTTTACGCCGCCAATATCAATCCCCTTGGACTTCAAATGCCAACCCATGTTGGACTTTCCATGCCAAGACCATGCTTGGACTTCTCAAATGCCAAGACCATGCTTGGACTTTCCCTTGCCAACCCATGTTGGACTTTACATTGCCAAGACCCATGCTTGGACTTTTCCCAATGCCAAGTGTCCCACTTGGACTTTCCATGCCAAGTACTCAAGACTTGGACTTTACCAAATGACAATTACATTGTCATATGTTTTTGTCGAAACATCAAAACACATCAAAACATCACTCGAGCCAAACTCGAGTCCTGGTCAATCGTGACCTGGGCCGATTGCACCAACATTATCCAGCGTGGATCTAGCCGTTGTCTCACGACAACAGTGACATCAGTCGACTGATGGTCCCGATCAGTCGACTGATCGACTTTTTCCAGCACAGGTTGAAGCTTTATAAGGAGCTCGTGATGGAGGATTTGGGCAATGGTTCTTTGAGGCGATTTGGGGCGAGTTGCTGCTGCAATTCAGGGTCTCCAAGTGCTACTCGATCAACCTAGCGATCAAGCATTCAAGAGCATTTGTAAAGTGTTTTCCTTTACTAGTTTTGCTTTGTATTTCATTGTAATTGCTTGTTGTACTTGGTTTATTGTTGTAAACTATTGTACGAGGTTTCTCCACCTCCGACTTGTGTCGAGAAGGAGTATTATTAATTAGTGAGTGCGTGTGCATCACTAGAGCTCGTAGAGCTCGATCTGTGGAGTAGGAACCGTGCAGTTCCGAACCACGTTATATCATCGTGTTCGTGTGTGATTATATATTTCGTTATTGCTTTCATTATCTATATTCCGCTGCGCTAACGAAACTTGTAGACACGCGAACGAATTCCATCCTAGTATGAGTACGACGCTATTCACCCCCCTCTAGCATTTCCAAGGGTCCTAACAACTTATGCAGCAGCATCAGCAGAAGACATCTTAGAAGATTCAGCAGACAACAATAGTTACCTCCAGATGTGAGTTGATTTGTACAGAGGAGAGAGTATACGACAATGGTCGTATCTATTTTATATTCTACAGTTGCAACTCGTAGGATTTAGTGATGGGATGGAATGATCTAGGAAAAATCCTTAGATCATTCATCGGAGAAATGTGACCACTTTATCGCGGACTGTTGGATCTGATCTTATTCTCTTCGCAGAAAGGCGGAGACCTGCGGGGAGCCTTTGGATCGGATCGACAGATAATTGATCGTTCAGGGTATTACTTTAGTTTACCCTCTAAGTTAATATGTTGAGAGATGCTTGTAGTTATAGGTATCTGTAACTAGAACATTCTCAGTTGGATTAGAAGGGTCCTTTTCATCGACTTGTGGGTCAATGGTATCTCTACCGTCAGGTGAGATGAGGATCAACAATTAAGAAGTCAAGGGATGCCCTTAGACTTGGATAGACATATCTTTACTGTAGACATATCCTTACGGATGGTCAAATTGTTGAGAGTATGGTATGATTATGTATCTAAGAGGTGCGAATAATCCAAGAGTATTCGGATGAACTCCTAGCCTTGTCGTTGCTTAGGCAAGTGGAGTAGGCGTTCGAAATGATTACGGATATTTATCTATCTCAGTATTTCTCCTAGTGAAGGATCCAGAACTCTTTGATAAAAGAGGGATGAACCTTTGAAAGTATGCATCGATTATCGATGATGGAATACAGTAGTTATTGTGATGAATATCCTTCGTTATGGATAAATGATCTATTTAGATCAGCTAAGGACACCTGCGTATACTCTAGGGTTGATTTATGACTGGAGTGTTGATATTGTAGTGACATGGTGTCATACAATTATCATTGTCGTTGTGATGATTGATATATCATCAGCCTAGAGTAAAGAGGATGCAGATGTGTAGAGACGACAATTTCATACTTAGTATGAATTTTATGAGTTTTGATTAAGATGTTTGACTAATTAACGATTTAGTCTTCCATGGATTTGAGAATCATGTATTTTGAACACGATTGGATCCTTTTGTAGTTGTTGGAGTTGTGTAACTTAGCCACTGTTGATTGTGGTAGTTGGAGTTGCGCACTCGACCACCGTAGATGGTGGTTTTCCTTATATGGTTTAGATATTACTATAGATGTGGATAGAATGTTTTAGCATTACTATACCACAGACTTGTTTGACAAAGATGATGTTGTAAATCATTTAGTCGGAAGCTAGTGAAACCAGTTTATAGGACCTAAATGGCGGTTAACTTTTACGCAAGTATTGGTTAATCCTTCCAGAGTGGATCAAAAGGATGTTGTACGCAGATGTATCGTTTTAGGGATCGGAACGATTTCGATGCAGTTGAATGAAACATATCTTATGCCTATGTCAGTTAAGAAACTACGAGATAGTCTGTCATATACATGACATGACTTTAGTAGTTATTGTCTGGATTTATGGATATATGGAGCAGGAATGCTCATGGGATTTTAACTAACTACTGGGTAGCTAGTATAAAGTTGCTGGAACGCGAATAGTTGTAATTTGCGAGATTTGATCCCTATAGTCTCCCATGCACTTACAGAGTGTGTGGTAGAGGGGATCTTGAATGGTTAATGGATTTCTCTTTTGAGAAAATAATTCCCCATCTCTGATAATGATTGTGGGTTCCGGAGTTGCAGTGTTTAAGAAAGAGTTGCTGCAGAAAGCACATCATTCGAGATGGGTTATATACCTTGGCGGTACTCAGATGTACTGAGATTGGAGACGTTTATACTGGTGGAATGGTATAAAGAGAGTTATAGCATATTTTGCTGCTCGATGTTAGTATGCTAGTAAGTGAAGGCTGAACATCAGAAACTCGTTGGATTGCTCTAGAAAATTCCGATTCCGGAATGGAAGTGGGAGCATATCACGATTGATTGCGTTACGGGATTGCCTAGAACCCGTAAAGGACGTGATGCGATTTGGGTGATTGTGGATCGACTAACCAAATCAGCTCACTCTCTGCCTATGCGTGGAATGGACTTGTTGGATCGTCCGACAAAGTTGTATTGCGGAAAGATTATCAGATGACGTGGGGTACTTTTAAGTACCATATCGAATAGAGATTCGCGATTTACCTCGCGATTTTGGCAGAGTCTGCACCAGACTATGGGTACAGAGCTTCGGCTTAGTGCAACGTTTCATCCGCAAATAGATGAACAGTCTGAGTGTATCATTTAGATGTTGGAGGATCTATTCAGATCTTGTGTCGTGGATTATGGAGGTGCAACTTATCGGTTGACTTTACCTCCGACACTTGTGGGTGTTCACAACGTATTTTCCTATATCTATACTGAGGAAATACGTGATGCTTGTTAATCATGTTCTGAAAGAGGTTCCGATTCTACCTAAGTCTAATGCGACTTACGAGGAGATTCCAGTGCATATTCCTGGTCGCAACGAGCGTCAGTTGCAGAATAAAACCATCCGACTCGTAAAAGTTGGATGACAGCATTATACCGATGAGGAGACTACGTGAGAGCTGGAAGATACTATCCGAGCTCGATATCCTCATCTGTTCACTTGAGGAAGGTATGTGGTCCTTTCGGAAACTTGCTTGAAGTAAATTTTTGCATGTTAGTACGAAATTTGGGGACCAAATTTTTATAAGTGGGGGAGAATGTAAAATACTGGAGGAAAAAAAAATATTCCTCGGTAATTGATAAAATATCTTGTGGAATTTTTCTGGATTTAAACGGAGGTCTTATGGATTTTTTATGGGGATAAAGCGAATAGCCTTTTGTAAAGCCTTTTTAGACTATCTGCAAGGAATTAATGGGTTTAATTTAAACCCTTTATATTCTTTTTGTTTCCCCTTAATTCCCCATCATGTCGTTTCTCTTCCCCGTCCGATCCTTTTCTCTCACGATTCCTCATCGTCGCCGCGCCTCCATCACTACCTCTCCCTCGCGCGCCGACGCCGGCCAGGCAGTCGCTGCGCCCCGTCGCCGTGCCTCCATCACCGCCTCTCCCTCGCGTGCCGTCTAGACAGTCACTGTGCCCCGTCGCCGTCGCCATGCTGCTGCCACCGCGAGTTGGAGCCTCTATTGTCGCCGCCACCTGAGCTCGCTGCACAATCGCCGGAGCACGGAGAAGCAGCGACTACGGCTGGACGGCGGCTGGGAGCAAGGGATCACATCCTCCTGCTGCGCCCCGCTCAGTTTCCGACACCGGAGTTATTTCTTTGATGGAGTTTTGTCGATCGTCGCCCCTTCTTCCACCCGAACGGTGTCGGCTGGTTTTCTTCCCTTCTGTATGCGTCGTCGGTTGGCCGATCCCTCTTCTTCCTTCCACCGTAGGTGCCATCGCACGCGACGGTGAATGCCCACAACTGTGCCGATGCATCCTTCCTGACCAACAGGACTGAATTGGGGATTTGATGCCGGGGAGTTTTCTAGGGATGGTGAGCGTGATCTACCTTTCCCTTCAATTGTTGTTGTTTGATGTTGTTTATCTGTCGGGGAGTCTCGACTGTGATTGGAGTTCAGGTTTTCTTTATCCGATCGTGAAAAATAGTGGTTACCTTCTTCTTACTTGCATTGGCAGGAATTCCCATTTGGTTCCAGTGATTTGAAGCGTCCAGATGTGGAGAAATCCATATGTGGGTAGGCTGTGAGAGGTAAATGTCGATTGGGATGTTTGTGAAGGGGAGGAATAATTTGAATGAGTCTGTGGAAGCTTGAGAAATAGGTAAGTGTTTGATCCATTCTAGATCCGAGAAGTTGATTGGGAGTTTTGTTATTAGCTGTGTAATTTAAATAAATTAGTTGACAGGTTGTTGCTATAGGGGAGGAGGCTCTATAGAAGCTGGAGATTTGTCTGGCTTCAATGAAATTGAAGATCATATCTCTTCATCGCCGTGAGCAACAAAATTTTGGCAGTTTGCATTTAATAAGTCTCCTAGCTCAGGTAATCTCTTAAGTCTTGTTGTGTTTCATGAACTGTGGATGCAAGGGGAGATTTCAGTGTAGGTTTGTGATGGATCTTGTTGATGAAGATACAATGAGTAAGGATTAAACTTATCTATCTAATTGTTATAGATTGCTACTTCAAAGGTGGATCAAGACATGGTGGTTGATTGCAACAATTGTAAGGTAAGCTTTGATTTTGGTATTGTTATGAAGTAGGATGTGATACCTTTATAGTTGATGCTAGAATTGACTCATGAATGATACGGTGAATTTAATCTGATTAAGGTTGGAGAATGTTGAATTAGTTGGATACAATGATCGATGTAGGATTTGATGATTCGATGTATGATAGAACTTAAGTATGTTCTATGTTGTGTACAGGATGTTGATATGAGACGGAATCTCGGATGTAAAGACGGACAATGTAGTCTACATAACAGGTGGGTAATTTCCTACCTGGTCCGGGTAGATGTATTGCATTCAGATTGTGTCATAGATATGAACATGTTAGGTGTTCATATTACCTTGATCCTGCTCTTATTATCGTATGCTTGAACTTATCGTTGGATATATTTATGCTCAATTGTTGATATCACATATACCCTATCATGATTTAGGAGTTATAGATGTGATGTAAATTGGCTTAGATGTTTAGTAGGGTGTAAATGTTAGTACGGGGATGACCCAATTTATAAATTGGAAAAAAGTCATCTATGGGTAGGTAATCCCCTAAATGTAGGATTTATTTCCAATACCCGTATGTTGCATACTGTTACCAACCATGAGTTGTGTAATGGTTAAGTGAAGGATGATTAGAGTGTCGCTGCGGACCGGTGGTCCCAGCTTCATATGATTAGTCGAGTACGACTCTCTATCGGATAGAGAGTGTGTCGATCAATTGAGTACGACTCTTTATTGGAGAGAGAGTTATGATCAGTCGAGTACGACTCTCTATTGGAGAGAGAGTTAGGATCAGTCGAGTACAACTCTCTACAGGATAGAGAGTGCGTCGATCAGTTGAGTACGACTCTCTATTGGATAGAGAGTTATGATCAGTTGAGTACGGCTCTCTATAAAATAGAGAATTCGTCGATCTATTGAGTACAACTCTCTACAGGATACAGAGTATTGATTTAGATGGGTATGACTCTTTGCTGAACAGAGAGTCTGTGGTAGATAGGTTGTACGAGTGACATCATACTCATGTCATATGCATGCATTCTGTAACGCCCGCCCTTATCTGCTCTTAGGGCGGCGCTACTTTTTTTTTTTTTTATAACATAACATATATGGATCATTTCACAATCTACATAATCAAACATGTTATCATGACATAAATCTTCTTTTATAACATGCATCACATATCATAGACCTAATTAGCATGTTAACATAACATATCTTCTTTATAACGTGCATCACATATCATAATCATAATTATCATGTTAACATATCATAACTTCTTTTATAACATGCATAACATAAAGATTAGAGAATGTAACTATTATTAACACGATCCATTCATGAGTTCTAACATATCAAACTTTCATAAGTAAGGTGAACAGTAACATAAACTAAGCAACATCCAACATGGTACTAATAAATCACAAGTCATAAAAGCGGAAGCAAATGTCTTAAGTTGTTCATTGAGCATATAAATAAAAGCAGAGAGTAATAGGGTCTTTTTCCACCATGCCACTATCACACACACTTTGCCCCTCCTGCTACTTCCTCTAGTTCATGTTTCCTTTATCTGCAGTATATGGACAACATAAACTATAAGCATATAGCTTAGTAAGATTCTTGCCTACTCACAAAAGCCACAAATTACATCAAATAATTAGAAAACATGAGCATACTAGCATAAATAACATAAGTATTGCATAACAACACTAAACCTCAGCATACTAACGTAATGAAACATAAGCATGGCATAAAATTTACATAAGCATGCTAAACATAATTAAACCTAAGCATGGCATAAATTAAACATAAGCATTCATGACATCATCAATCCTAAACATGCATAAAGGACATAATCATAAGCATTCTTAAACTTAACCATAAGCATTCATGACATCATCAATCCTAAACATGCATAAAGGACATAATCATAAGCATTCTTAAACTTAACCATAAGCATTCATGATATCATCAATCCTAAACATGCATAAAGGACATAATCATAAGCATTCTTAAACTTAAACATAAGCATTCACAATTTCATACAAGTCCTTTCTTTTCAAAACATATACATATAGATACTTCAACATAATCATAACATGAAGGGGGGGGCCCAGGCTAAGTACCACATAAAGTGCGTTCCCTAATAGGCTGGGGTAGCTAGCCACCAGACCTACTAGAGCAAGACCTCTTACGTCTTACCAGGGCAAGACCTCTTACGTCTTCTTATGTCCCTTGGATTTGATTAACGACCACCTAACGGGTCGGGTACTTAACCTCTTACAAAGTAAAATACTTAATTTTCTTTCTTTTCTTTCTTATCATATCATAAAGAATGCTCTTAATCCCCAACATAAAAAGCGAAGCATCTCCGTCTTATCTTATCATAAAGAGAGCTCTTAATCCCAACATAAAAAGGGGAAGCATCTTCTTAGACATTTCATAGCATATATGCATTCATAACATATGAATACCCTAACGGGGTCTTAAAGCATAAACATGTTCATCACATAAGCATATTTCATGGCATATCAAGCATAAACATGATCATCACATAGGCATATTTCATGGCATATTAAATCATAAACATGTTCATCACATAGGCATGTTTCATGGCATATTAAATCATAAACATGTTCATCACATAGGCATATTTCATGGCATATTAAATCATAACCATGTTCATCACATAGGCATACATACAATCATGCAACATATCATGAATTCTAAGGGAATTCTTGTACACCAATTTAAGCACATAATCTTAACCCTAGCTTAGGTACCCTAAGTGGCCAAAATCACTAGGGAGGGGTTCATACATTTTTTTTTTTTTGCACATGAAGCTTACATAAGTGTCACATAACATATCATAAACTTAGGGGGAGTATTTGCACATGAAGTTGGGTACTTAGACCCCACCCTAGCCCTAACACCCTAGTTGGCCGAAACATTAGGGCACAAGAAAATTTATTTTTGTCACATAAAATTTATACATGAAGACATACAACATATCATAATTTCATAAGGAGTGTTTTCATGCAACCCTAGCCCTAAAACCCTAGTTGGCCGAAACATTAGGGCAAAAAATTTATTTTGTCACATAAAATTTATACATGAAGACATACAACATATCATAATTTCATAAGGAGTGTTTTCATGCAACCTAGCCCTAAAACCCTAGTTGGCGAAACTTGTATGGTATAAAGCATCACATTTCTTTCATATATCATGTCCTACAAGAGCAAATATACTGCAGGTGAGGGAATCTTACCACTTATAATTGGTTACCCCTTAATAAGAGAGACCTTGATTGGAGAGGAGACTAAAAAAATAATCTTGCCCTAGAACCCTTCTTGGTGCTCTTGACCCTTAGATGAAGATTATCCCCTTAGATGAACCCTTCTCTTTGCTTAACTCACTAGGGTGGAACCCTAGTTTGCTTTGGCTGAAACTCAAAGAAGGAACCCTAGGGTTTCGGTGGAAGGAGGAAGAAGGAAGAAGAAGTTGTCAAATGAAACCTTCACTCTTATTTATAAAGGGAGGAAGAGAAGTGTCTCTTCTCTTTTCATGCCTCTTCATTTACCCTCCTTACACTCATCTAAAATTTCTCCTCTTTCTCCAATAGTAAGATACTGCTGAGCACTTGGTCATCACATGCATGGTAAGAGTTAACTCTCACCAAGAGGTTTAAGGTTCAAACCTCACCTCTCCACTTTTATTATGTTATCATCATTTTCCAAGATTCCATATATAATCTACTAGACATGAAATTAAATTCTATACAAAAATTTTGGAGAAAAATTTTGGGGTGTTACACATTCTGACGACATAGTCTCCCTTGGGGTTGAGAGAGTCGTCAGTCATCTTGCCTCCTAGAGCACTCCCCCGAGGAGTAACTGGTGTGAGGACAGAGCATCTGTTGTGCCGCACTCTACCAGTATGGATGGCGGTAGTTGGAGTTTCATGCAGTTGTCCTGGGTACGTGGTACTCGACCACTCATTGGTAGTGTTAGTCGGAGTGGCCAGCAGCAGGGACCCCCGTTGTGTAGCGAGCTCTTTACGCTCATATGCTACTTGATCATACTGCCCACTCGGCCACTCTATAGCAGTGGTTGGTGTGAGTTGGGACAGTTGTCATGTCGTGCCACCTAGGCCACACTAGGGTCGTGGTAGCGAGTAGGGGTGAGCAGGCATGACCATGCATGCTGCATTGCCGTATATGATGGCGCTTTGCATATTACCATATATATATATACATATATGCATGTATATATATATATATATATGGATGGTTGAGATTAATATATATATAGATACAGTCTATATATATATGTGATTATTGTGATGTTGCATTTGATTGTACTATGCTTGCTGCATTTGGGTATACATCATATTCATGCATGTCTCTTGCATTTGTTATACGATTGTGTCGGATATTGGTATGTGTTGGACAGACCATTAGATACCTTGACCTGTAGCTAGAGTATATTGTGAGTTGATCTACTCTTCCTGTTATATATATATATATATATATATATATATATATATATATATGTTGGATATATGTTCAGGTTGGATCAGAGTAGCGTAGCAGACTTTAGGTATGTCTGCATTTTTATATTGTTTATTTGGTTAGACGGTATATGCTTGTATTTATATACTATGCTGATATACATGTTGTACCTCTAGAGTATGTTGTTGAAAATACATGTGATATGGCATATATACATGTTTTTCTATTACCTGCTGAGTTTTACTCACCACCCCCCACGGACCCTGGGTTTTCTGTCGCCTGTAATGTAGAAGACTTCGTGATGGGCTTGAGCACCGTACGACATCGTCTCATCTCACCTCCGAGGCTCCCGTGTGTATTTGGGCTTTCCGTCCATTGTGTATTGTATTTTTGGAGTTTTTGTAATGTACATGTTATATATTCGGATTTTTGTCGAAGTTTTGTATTGTTGTGATGTGTTAGTCATACCGGTATGCATTTGTAGGATTGTATTGTTGTTGTATCGTTTCCACTGTGTGTAGTTGTTTTGATATATATATACTGTTGTGGTTTGGTATATTTTTATATATGGTTTTCATTGTGGGCCTACTGGCCTTGTATTAACCCGAAATGTTGCCACGTACAGGGGAGGTGTCGTCCGTTTGATTTTCGGCTCGGTATGCTCTCGGGGCATGACAACTTTAGTGGTATCAGAGCCCAAGGTTCTACGATGCCATACAATGTTGTTTTTGTGTCGAGTCTTGGATTCTCGGGAGTCGATTTATTCGGTTTTGGTTTTTTGAGATGAGATGGATAGCAGCCTGAGCTGCAAGCAGCACGAGGTAAGTGTTGGAATGTATACTGAAAGCCTAGCTCTTTTTGTATGAACATTTTATTTTGAAATAAGAATCACATGATCATTGTTTGCACTTTATATATTTATTATATGTGTGCATATTGTCTAATATTTTACATTGTAGATAACATGGTGCTTGGTGTGGCACAGAAGATCATGTTATCAGTCCCTTGTAAAATATTAGAGGCTCACAACCAAGATGGTTTTGGACAAACCATTGGCATGGTTGTAGTGTAGCTTGGTATTGTTTTTTCTTGAACATAGAGTTACACTAGTACACTTAGGTGTATTGAGCAGGACCGACATAGAGGTGATTCAATTTATTGCTGACTGCATAATTGAATCAGACTTCGGATATTATGTTGTACATGCTCTTAATCCCGATATAATAATGGGCACATGTACTTAGTATTTATTTCTTTGATTTACCAGAGGGTGAGATTTAGATGGATTAAATCAATATGCCCGGTAAGTTGGGAAATAATATTATTTACATGGTGTGCCATTGATTATAGGAGGAAACCGTGTCCTATATATTAGGTTGATGATGTCCCCTTGAGGAGCTCATAAGGTTCATCATGTAAACCCAGCTGGTTGACTTAGTCAACATGATGATAAGGTTGAGTGGTACTACTCGAGGAATTAGATGTTAATTAATTGATGGTCAGTAAATCAATTAATTGACGGACATTCGATATCTTAAACACGGGGAGATTAATGTACGAATAATATATAGAGCCCATATTAAGTTATGGGGGTTGGTGAGGTAGTTCAATGATGATCCTCTAGTGGAATGGAACATCATTGATGGATCAAGTTGAGTGGTTCCGATCCATCGGGTGGCCAAGACCCAACTCCTCCTTATGGTCCCTATCGTAGCCTAATATAATCCTTGTGAAGTCTAGATCCAAGAATGTAAAACAAAACCTAGAACCAACGGTTGGGATTAAATCCCTAGATCCGATGGTTAGGATGAAACACTAGAACCAACGGTTGGGATTAAATCCCTAGATCTGATGGTTAGGATGAAACCCTAGAATCGACGGTTGAGATTAAATCCCTAGATCCGACGGTTGGGATAAAACCCTAGATACGACGGTTGGGATGAAATCCTAGATCCGACGGTTGGGATGAAATCCTAGATCCGATGGTTGAGATGAAACCCTAGATCCGACGGTTGGGATAAAACTCTAGATCCGACGGTGGAGGTTAAATCCCTAGATCCGACGGTGGAGATTAAAGGAGTCCTAAGACTAACTCTATAAAAGGAAATCTTAGGGATGGGCGGCAATGATCAATTGATTGAGGAATTAGGGTTTTGGCTCATCCAAAAGTGGGCGGCTAGGGTTTTTGGGTGGCTAGGGTTTTGGAGCAAAACAAGTGGGCGGCAACTCTTCCTTCTAGTTGATTGCCGGCGCCCATCCTCCTCCATCAACACTTGGCCGGCGCCCATCCTAGAGGCCTCTCCCTTCTTCCTTGGCCGGCGGTTCTCCTTCCATAGGTGGCCGACATTCATCTTCCTCCCTTCATCCTAGAGTGGCCGGCGACAACACTTCTTGAAGTTGGCCGGCGCATCATCCAATTGTTCCTTGGCCGGTGGTTGCACCAAATTCCCTAATTTGGTGGCCGGTTCTAGATAGGAAGGTATTTGTTGTTTCTTCTCTTTGTTCGCAGTGGACAAGGTGGAGAAGATAGTGATCTAGAAGGCTTCTACTCGAGGAGGATCTTCGTCCACACGTCGTCCACGAGAAGGATAGGGCATACGGTAGAAGATCATGAGGTATAAAGTTATTTAACTTTATTTACAGATCTGAGCTTGTTCTTTTATGTTTTGATTATGCATGTGTAAATTAGTAAATATATTGTATAATCATGGACCCCGAAGACAAACACAAAAACCGGCAATCCGTTCGTCGTCTCTTCTGTGGCTAACCAACTAGAAGAGTTGTGTTGCTTGAACAACTAGTTTGTTCAAGCGACCACTCAAGTTGTTAGCACGACGATGAAATGGTTGTGCTAAGGAAGCTCATCCCATCCGGATTAATTTTTTCATTAGTGAAAATTTTAATCCGGGGACATGGGAGCCAATGAGCCTCAAAAGCAACTCCCTACAGTAAGAATTCCTGATAACTTATGGTTCAGTAGATATTTATCTAAACTTGATCAGTAGGTGTATATAATAGAGTTATGACACCGTGTAGACTTGTTGTAGGGTCGTCCACTGAGACGACCAACTGGAGTGACCTTTAGGGTTTATACTCTTGGTTATGTTGGCTATGCATTTAGATGCTTATACCAGGGAATAACCTGTAGTGTGTTGGTTATTATTCGTAACCGTGGTATGAGTTGACCACGGGAACGACCTGTTGAGTCTGTGAGTCTTGAACCTGTGTCGAGGAGGTGATTTACCTCTGAGAGCCGACTGATACCGAGTCAGAAAACAGGGGCCAAGTGGTCACATTTATTATGGAAATCAGAGACTACAGTCTTAGAGATTTCCACTAACTGTACTAGTCGGATCATTACCTGTGGGTAATGAACAGACTTGTAGACTATTGTTGATGCAGATAGCGGAAGGCTAGGTTATGGAGTTTCATAGGGATTTTATCCCTGAGTTGTTCGTACTGAGTTGTATAACTTTGAGAGTACTTTTAAGTACTTAACTCATGTTATACCGAGAAAGTAGAGTTATTTGCATACCATTATCGGGGTCAAGCCGGTATTTGGTGATAAATGTAGAAAATAATCTTCGGGAAATAATATATCACTTGATCATGGTTTAGTGATGTTGAAAGAGAGTATTTCCCCGTGTCACTTTAGTGACGCATTGTAAGGAATTCTTGAGCTTCAAGAAAGGGTGATCGGTCAGTAATAGTGTATTGTGCAGAGTCGTGAGACTTGCAGAGGTTACGACCACCTAATAGCTCAAGGAGATGAATGGATGATTTAAGCCGCCCAGAGTTATTGGCTTATAGTTGGATTAGGATGCCAGGATCTTCTACCAGATCTTGCCGGAAGATGTTGGATTGAGACAGGAGTTAGAAATGACTCCGTACAAGTGTTTAAGAGTTGGAGACTGATAAGCATATATTGCAGGTCAACTTATTAGAGTCAGAAGTCTCTGACTGTTAGATAAAGGAGCAAGATCGGAGTCACAGGCCATGAGCTACTTTTCGATTATAGAAGACCAATCGCAGATCATCAGAAGGTTCTTGTGGATATCAGCAAAATCAGAACAAAGACTTCGAAGGGATTATGTGCATGCAGTGCGGATGCGAAGTCAGATTATCCGTTGGATCAGTTCAGCTGTTGCTATTGTGAGCAACCAGTACAGTGGAGGAAGTATACTTTGAAGACACAGTTGAAGACTATTGATGGTATTCCAGGAGGATGATGCATCGTCTCGACAGCAGAGATCAGCACAGAAGACTTGGTTATCTCATCAGCCGCGACCTACTACCTCAGGCATGGGTGGAGTTCCGTGATACTTCCGTTCAAGGGAAGTGACTTATGCAGCAGCATCAGCAGAAGACATCTTAGAAGATTCAGCAGACAACAACAGTTACCTCCAGATGTGAGTTGATTTGTACAGAGGAGAATATACGACAATGGTCGTATCTATTTTATATTCTATAGTTGCAACTCGTAGGATTTAGTGATGGGATGGAATGATCTAGGAAAAATCCTCAGATCATTCAACGCAGAAATGTGACCGCTTTGTCGCGGACTGTTGGATCTGATCTTATTCTCTTCGGAGAAAGGCGGAGACCTGTGGGGAGCCTTTGGATCGGATCGACAGATAATTGATCGTTCAAGGTATTACTTTAGTTTACCCTCTAGGTTAATATGTTGAGAGATGCTTGTAGTTACAGGTATTTGTAACGAGAACATTCTCAGTTGGATTAGAAGGGTCCTTTACATCGACTTGTGGGTCAATGGTATCTCTACCGTCAGGTGAGATGAGGATCAACAATTAAGAAGTCAAGGGATGCCCTTAGACTTGGATAGACATATCTTTACTATAGACATATCCTTACGGATGGTCAAATTGTTGAGAGTATGGTATAATTATGTATCTAAGATGTGCGAATAATCCGAGAGTATTCGGATGAACTCCTAGCCTTGCCGTTGCTTAGGCAAGTGGAGTAAGCGTTCGAAATGATTGCGGAAATAGTCCGGTATCGAAGATCGCATATCGAGTGATAATTTTGTTGGTATCAGTGTTGCTAAACACTATAAAAGAATTGGAAGAACGTAAGTTGTTATTATAGTAGATGTTGGAGGAGATATTTATCTATCTCAGTATTTCTCCTTGAGAAGGATCCAGAACTCTTTGATAAAAGAGGGATGAACCTTTGAAAGTATGCATCGATTATCGATGATGGAATACAGTAGTTATTGTGATGAATATCCTTCGTTATGGATAAATGATCTATTTAGATCAGCTAAGGACACCTACGTATACTCTAGGGTTGATTTACGACTGGAGTGTTGATATTGTAGTGACATGGTCTCATACTATTATCATTGTCGTTGTGATGATTGATATATCATCAGCCTAGAGTAAAGAGGATGCAGATGTGTAGAGACGACAATTTCATACTTAGTATGAATTTTATGAGTTTTGATTAAGATGTTTGACTAATTAATGATTTAGTCTTCCATGGATTTGAGAATCGTGTATTTTGAACACGATTGGATCCTTTTGTAGTTGTTGGAGTTGCGTAACTTGGCCACTGTTGATTGTGGTAGTTGGAGTTGCGCACTCGACCACCGTAGATGGTGGTTTTCCTTGTATGGTTTAGATATTACTGTAGATGTGGATAGAATGTTTTAGCATTACTATACCACAGACTTGTTTGACAAAGATGATGTTGTAAATCATTTAGTCGGAAGCTGGTGAAACCAGTTTACAGGATCTAAATGGCGGTTAACTTTTACACAAGTATTGGTTAATCCTTCCGGAGTGGATCAAAAGGATGTTGTACGCAGATGTGTCGTTTCAGGGATCGGAACGATTCCGATGCAGTTGAATGAGGCATATCTTATGCCTACGTCAGTTAAGAAACTACGAGATAGTCTGTCATATACATGACATGACTTTAGTAGTTATTGTCTGGATTTATGGATATATAGAGCAGGAATGCTCATGGGATTTTAACTAACTACTGGGTAGCTAGTATAAAGTTGCTGGAACGCGAATAGTTGTAATTTGGGAGATTTGATCGCTATAGTCTCCCATGCACTTACAGAGTGTGTGGTAGAGGGGATCTTGAATGGTTGATGGATTTCTCTTTTGAGAAAATAATTCTCCATCTCTGATAAGGATTGTGGGTTTCGGAGTTGCAGTGTTTAAGAAAGAGTTGCTACAGAAAGCACATCATTCGAGATGGGTTATATACCTTGGCGGTACTCAGATGTACCGAGATTGGAGACTTTTATACTGGTGGAATGGTATAAAGAGAGTTATAGAAGATTTTGCTGCTCGATGTTAGTATGCTAGTAAGTGAAGGCTGAATATCAGAAACTCGCTGGATTGCTCTAGAAAATTCCGATTCCGGAATGGAAGTGGGAGCATATCACGATTGATTGCGTTACGGGATTGCCTAGAACCTGTAAAGGACGTGATGCGATTTGGGTGATTATGGATCGACTAACCAAATCAGCTCACTCTCTGCCTATGCATGGAATGGACTTGTTGGATCGTCCGACAAAGTTGTATTGCGGAAAGATTATCAGATGACGTGGGGTACTTTTAAGGACCATATCGAATAGAGATTCGCGATTTACCTCACAATTTTGGCAGAGTCTGCACCAGACTATGGGTACATAGCTTCGGCTTAGTGCAACGTTTCATCCGCAAATAGATGAACAGTCTGAGTTTATCATTTAGATGTTGGAGGATCTATTCAGATCTTGTGTCGTGGATTATGGAGGTGCAACTTATCGGTTGACTTTACCTCCGACACTTGAGGGTGTTCACAACGTATTTTCCTGTTTCTATACTGAGGAAATACGTGATGCTTGTTAATCATGTTCTGAAAGAGGTTCCGATTCTACCTCAGTCTAATGCGACTTATGACGAGATTCCAGTGCATATTCCAGGTCGCAACGAGCGTCAGTTGCAGAATAAAACCATCCGACTCGTAAAAGTTGGATGACAGCATCATACCGATGAGGAGGCTATGTGAGAGCTGGAAGATACTATCCGAGCTCGATATCCTCATCTGTTCACTTGAGGAAGGTAAGTGGTCCTTTCGGAAACTTGCTTGAAGTAAATTTTTGCATTGTAGTACGAAATTTGGGGACCAAATTTTTATAAGTGGGGGAGAATGTAAAATACCGGAGGAAAAAAAATATTCCTCGGTAATTGATAAAATATCTTGTGAATTCTTTTAGGAATTTTTCTGGATTTAAACGGAGGTCTTATGGACATTTTATGGGGATAAAGCGAATAGGCATTTGTAAAGCCTTTTTAGACTATCTGCAAGGAATTAATGGGTTTAATTTAAACCCTTTATATTCTTTCCGTTTCCCCTTAATTCCCCATCGTGCCGTTTCTCTTCCCCGTCCGATCCTTTTCTCTCACGATTCCTCACCGTCGCCGTGCCTCCATCACTGCCTCTCCCTCGCATGCCGGAGCTGGCCAGGCAGTCGCTGTGCCCCGTCGCCGCGCCTCCATCACCGCATCTCCCTCGCTCGTCGGCCAGATAGTCGATGCGCCCCGTCTCCGTCGCCATGCTACTGCCACCGTGAGTTGGAGCCTCTATTGCCGCCGCCACAGGCTCGGCCGCACCATCGCCGAGCACGAGAAGAAGCGCGACTCACGGCGATTCGGTGGTGAGCAAGGGATCGCATCCTCCTGCTGCGCCCCGCTCAGTTTCCGACGTCGGAGTTATTTCCCTGATGTAGTTTTGACGATCGTCGCCCCTTCTTCCACCCGAACGGTGTCGGCTGGTTTTCTTCCCTTCTGTATGCGTCGTCGACCGACCGATCCCTCTTCTTCCTTCCACCGTAGGTGCCATCGCACGCGACGGTGAATGCCCACATTTGTGCTGATGTGTCCTTCTCGACGAACAGGACCGAATTAGGGATTTGATGTCGGGGAGTTTTCTAGGGATGGTGAGCGTGATCTACCTTTCCCTTCAATTGTTGTTGTTTGATGTTGTTTATCTGTCGGGGAGTCTCGACTGTGATTGGAGTTCGGGTTTTCTTTATCCGATCGTGAAAAAAAGTGGTTACCTTCTTCTTACTTACATTGGCAGGAATTCCCATTTGGTTCCAGTGATTTGTAGTGTCCAGATGTGGAGAAATCCAGATGTGGGTAGGCTGTGAGAGGTAAATGCTGATTGGGATGTTTGTGAAGGGGAGGAATAATTTGAACGAGTCTGTGGAAGCTTGAGAAATAGGTAAGTGTTTGATCCATTTCTAGATCCGAGAAGTTGATTGGGAGTTTTGTTATTAGCGGTGTAATTTAGATAAATTAGTTGACAGGTTGTTGCTATAGGGGAGGAGGCTCTATAGAAGCTGGAGATTTGTCTGGCTTCAATAAAATTGAAGATCATATCTCTTCATCGTCGTGAGCAACAAAATTTTGGCAGTTTGCATTTAATAAGTCTCCTAGCTCAGGTAATCTCTTAAGTCTTGTTGTGTTTCATGAACTGTGGATGCAAGGGGAGATTTCAGTGTGTGTTTGTGATGGATCTTGTTGATGAAGATACAATGAGTAAGGATTCAACTTATCTATCTAATTGTTATAGATTGCTACTTCAAAGGTGGATCAAGACATGGTGGTTGATTGCAACAATTGTAAGGTAAGCTTTGATTTTGGTATTGTTATAAAGTAGGATGTGATACCTTTATAGTTGATGCTAGAATTGACTCATGAATGATACGGTGAATTTAATCTGATTAAGGTTGGAGAATGTTGAATTAGTTGGATACAATGATCGATGTAGGATTTGATGATTCGATGTATGATAGAACTTAAGTATGTTCTATGTTGTGTACAGGATGTTGATACGAGACGGAATCTCAGATGTAAAGACGGACAATGTAGTCTACATAACTAGTGGGTAATTTCCTACCTGGTCTGGGTAGATGTATTGCATTCAGATTTAGTCATAGATATGAGCATGTTAGGTGTTCATATTACCTTGATCCTGCTCTTATTATCGTATGCTTGAACTTATCGTTGGATATATTTATGCTCAATTATTGATATCACATATACCCTATCATGATTTAGGAGTTATAGATGTGATGTAAATTGGCCTAGATGTTTAGTAGGGTGTAAATGTTAGTACGGGGATGACCCAATTTATAAATTGGAAAAAAGTCATCTATGGGTAGGTAATGTCCTAAATGTAGGATTTATTTCCAATACCCATATGTTGCATACTGTTACCAACCATGAGTTGTGTAATGGTTAAGTGAAGGGTGATTAGAGTGTCGTTGCGGACCGGTGGTCCCAACTTCATATGATTAGTCGAGTACGACTTTCTATCGGATAGAGAGTGCGTCGATCAGTTGAGTACGACTCTTTATTGGAGAGAGAGTTATGATCAGTCGAATACGACTCTCTATTAGAGAGAGAGTTAGGATCAGTCGAGTACGACTCTCTACAGGATAGAGAGTGCGTCGATCAGTTGAGTATGACCCTCTATTGGATAGAGAGTTATGATCAGTTGAGTACGGCTCTCTTTAGAATAGAGAGTCCGTCGAACTGTTGAGTATAACTCTCTACAGGATAGAGAGTATTGATTTAGATGGGTATGACTCTTTGCTGAACAGAGAGTCTGTGGTAGATAGGTTGTACGAGTGACAGCATACTCATGTCATATGCATGCATTATGACGACATAGTCTCCCTTGGGGTTGAGAGAGTCGTCAGTCATCTTGCCTCCTAGAGCACTCCCCCGAGGATTAACTGGTGTGAGGGCAGAGAATCTGTTGTTCCGCACTCTACCAGTATGGACGGTGGTAGTTGGAGTTGCGTGCAGTTGTCCTGGGTGTGTGGTACTCGACCACTCATTGGTAGTGTTAGTCGGAGTGGCCAGCAGCAAGGACCCCCGTTGTGTAGCGAGCTCTTTACGCTCATATGCTACTTGATCATACTGCCCACTCGGCCACTCTATAACAGTGGTTGGTGTGAGTTGGGACAGTTGTCATGTCGTGCCACCTGTAGGGATCCCGAGCGATAAACAAAAACTCGCAGCGGAAAACTTAGGATCCCTCTAGAGATCCAAGCAAAAAAAATATACTCGTTTCAATTATCGATTCTATCCTATAGGAATCGAGATTACCTTCGAAGCGTACCCTTCGAATTCCAGTCAGCAACACTTGCAGATCTCAGCGTGGTCAGAATGTCCACGCCTCTACAGTGCACACACACACACGATCTTGGAGAGAAGAGGTAAGCCCTTTCAGTTGTGCTAGCAACCACTCCAAGGTCTCACTTTTCCACTCTTTACTTGGCCCTCTTGTGTTGTCAACGAAAAATAAAATCTGATTTTATTTTTTATTGTCCACGTTGAAGAAGAAGAAGCCATAATAATACACCTTAATGAGACATTAAATGCACTTCCTTATTCTCCAAGGTAAAAGAAAGGAAGTCAATTAATGCTCATTAATTGCACATTAATGAGTTTTTAATCCAATTTAAAACCGCATTTTAAATCCCATTTAAGCCTTCTTCACTTGGTTTGACTGAGTCTTACTCAACATAAACCAATTTGAGTCCAACTCAAATTTAGCCAAGTAATGAGTCTTACTCATTCTAGTTAATCCAATTAACTAATAATTCATTTTAGTCAAACCAAAATGATTTCCTCTCCAAAATAATATGTTCTTTGTGTGTGACCCTATAGGCTCTCATAACGTTGGCAATGTATCCAAAACCATTTTAGATACATAAGCAATGAGCGGCATCTAGCAATACATCATTGCTACCCAAGTGATGAGAATGTCGAGATCCGACAACCTCTTCCGTGACTATTATATATGACAGTGTCCTATCCTTGATATCTCAGATCGATCAATGAGGCATAGACTGTGTCACCCTCTTATCAATCTTTATGTTTCTTGATCCCCAAGTAGACTCACTCAAACAAATGAGCTCAATATCTCATATTGACTCATTTGAGTATGGCCATGCATTTCGTGGTTCTACTCTATCAAGAGGCCAAAGATATCACTCCCGTCATATGGGAGGGATAGATCTCATCTACATCACTCACATCCCTTCGCATAATTCATTACATACTCAGTGATCACCGTTATAGTCACCCAATTACGGTGTGACGTTAGACGATACCAAAGTACATAACTCCTTATGTAGGGAACCGTAGTGACTTCAGGTTTAAGGACTATTCATACCAATAGTCACATGAGAAAGTATATGACACTCATATAACGATCCATGATACTTTCTCATGGTGGGTCAATTCAGTATATATAGTCTCCAATATATATACCCATGTATCAATGTGATATCACATATCTATGACTTGTGAGATCAAGTCATCCATTGACCTACATGCTAGTCTCAATGTATCAATATAGCCCTTGTCTATTAATACAATACTCGACTAGGAATATTTAAGAATAGTGTTCTCTACAGCTTCTCATAATCAATTCTACCAATTGATATACTGTAGATAACAACCTACTATTCATGGACATTATTATATTTATTTAGCTGGCACACGCATAAAGAAATATAATAATCAATCTTTGCCTTTATTAATGCAAGAATATAATACAAAAGTCTCCCTCACCAATCATCTCATAATTGGCACTAAGGGCTCATACTAACACCACCTAGGCCACACTGGGGTCGTGGTAGCGAGTAGGGTTGAGCAGGCATGACCATGCATGCTGCATTGCCGTATATGATGGCGGTTTGCATATTACCATATATATATACATATATGCATGTATATATATATATATATATATATATATATATATATATATATATATATATATATATATGGATGGTTGAGATTAATATATATATAGATACAGTCTATATATATATGTGATTATTGTGATGTTGCATTTGATTGTACTATGCTTGCTGCATTTGGGTGTACATCATATTCATGCATGTCTCTTGCATTTGTTATACGATTGTGTCGGATATTTGTATGTGTTGGACAGACCATTAGATACCTTGACCTGTAGCTAGAGTATATTGTAAGTTGATCTACTCTTCCTGTTATATATATATATATATGTTGTATATATGTTCAGGTTGGATCAGAGTAGCGTAGCAGACTTCAGGTATGTATGCATTTTTATATTGTTTATTTGGTTAGACGGTATATGGTTGTATTTATATACTATGCTGATATACCTGTTGTACCTCTAGAGTATGTTGTTGAAAATACATGTGATATGGCATATATACATGTTTTTCTATTACCTGCTGAGTTTTACTCACCACCCCCCACGGACCCTGGGTTTTCTGTCACCCAGGTAACAGGTAGAAGACTTCGTGACGGCTTGGAGCACCGCCGACGGACATCGTCTCATCTCACCTCCGAGGCTCCCGTGTGTATTTGGGTGTTCCGTCCGTTGTGTATTGTAGTTTTGGAGTTTTCGTGATGTACATGTTGTATATTCGGATTTTTGTCGAAGTTTTGTATTGTTGTGATGTGTTAGTCATACCGGTATCCATGTGTAGGATTGTATTGTTGTTGTATCGTTTCCACTGTGTGTAGTTGTTTTGATATATATATATACTGTTGTGGTTTGGTATATTTTTATATATGGTTGTCATTGTGGGCCTACTGGCCTTGTATTAACCCGAAATGTTGCCACGTACAGGGGAGGTGTCGTCCGTTTGATTTTCGACTCGGTATGCTCTCGGGGCATGACAACTTTAGTGGTATCAGAGCCCAAGGTTCTGTGATGTCATACAATGTTGTTTTTGTGTCGAGTCTTGGATTCTCGGGAGTCGATTTGTTCGGTTTTGGTTTTTTGAGATGAGATGGATAGTGGCCTGAGCTCCAAGCAGCACGAGGTAAGAATTCCTGATAACTTATGGTTTAGTAGATATTTATCTAAACTTGATCAGTAGGTGTATATAATAGAGTTATGACACCGTGCAGACTTGTTGTAGGGTCGTCCACTGAGACGACCAACTGGAGTGACCTTTAGGGTTTATACTCTTGGTTATGTTGGCTATGCATTTAGATGCTTATACCACGGAATAACCTGTAGTGTGTTGGTTATTATTCGTAACCGTGGAATGAGTTGACCACGGGAACGACCTGTTGAGTCTGTGAGTCTTGAACCTGTGTCGAGGAGGTGATTTACCTCTGAGAGTCGACTGATACCGAGTCGAAAAACAGGGGCCAAGTCGTCACATTTATTATGGAAATCAGAGACTACAGTCTTAGAGATTTCCACTAACTGTGCTAGTCGGATCATTACCTGTGGGTAATGAACAGACTTGTGTAGGGAAATTCTTTATGCCAAATGGCATATGTGCAACGGAAAATAGGATCCCTTCCAAGTGATCCATGCGAAAGCAAACTCGTATAAAATAAATTTCTCTAAACCAAACCTATCTTATAGGAGAGGATTACCTTTGTTGCGTGCCCTTGTTAATCCCGCTTCTTCCTTTTGTTTGTTGGATCTTTAGCACGTTCAAGTGTCCGTGCCTCTATATGTATCCACACGAGCAAGCTCTTGTCTCACAAAAGAAAACTAGAGGAGCTCTCCTTTACTTCTTGCTAGAGAAGTCCCTAAAGGAAAGGAAGCTAGGGAAAAGAGAAGGGAAGAAGAAGACTACTCTTCTTGCTACACTCACAAAAGCCACACAACAATAAGCTCTCAAGCTCTCTCCAAGCCTCAAGCTCCCAACAACCACACTCCACCAAAAACTCTTCTTTGGCCGGCCACTCCATGGAGCCTTTTATAGGGTTGGAAAAACCCTTCCACCTCCTTCACATTCAATGCAATCCATTGCATTGAGACACACTCAAAAAGGATTTGGCTTCCTTGTTTGGCCGGCCACTTAAGGAGACAAAACCATTTTGTTTCCTTCCACCTTATCTAGCTTAGGTGGATGCTTAGGTGGCATGCTTATGTGGCATGCTTATGTGGCATTCTTATGTGGCATTCATGCATGTTGAATTAATCTTATTAATTCAATTAAGCTTATGTTATCATATTGAATTAATCTTATTAATTCAATTAAGCTTATGTTATCATATTGAATTAATCTTATTAAATCAATAAGGTAACATATTGAATTAATCTCATTAAATCAATTAGCTAAAATTCTCATTAAGCTTAAAGTCCAAAACCATTTTGTACTTAAGCTTATTCCCAAATTATTCTAGTCAAACTAGAATACTCTAATTCCTCTAATTATCATGCTCTTTGTGTGTGACCCTATAGGCTCTCATAACGTTGGCAGTGGACCTAAACTCTTTTAGATACACAAGCAATGAGCGGCATCTAGCAATACATCATTGCTACCCAAGTTATGAGATAAGTCAAGATCCGACTAACCTTTCCGTGACTACTATAATATATGACCGTGTCCTTCTATCCTTGATATCAGATTGATCAATGAGGCATAGACCATGTCATCCTCGATCAATCTATGTGTTTCTTGATCCCTGAGTAAACTAACTCAAACAAATGAGCTCAATATCTCATATTGACTCATTCGAGCATGGCCATGCGTTTTAGTAGTTCTACTCAATCAAGGGGCCAACCGATATCACTCTCGTCATATGAGAGGGATAGATCCCATCTACATCACTCACATCCCTCCGCATAATTTGTTATATACCCAGTAATCGCCTTTATGGTCCACCCTGTTACGGGTGACGTTTGACGATACCAAAGTACATAACTCCTTATGTAGGGAACCGTAGTGACTTGAGTTTGAGGACTATTCATACCAATAGTCACATGAAAGTTTATGACACTCATATAACGATCCATGAAACTTTCTCATGGCGAATTGATTCGATATATATTCTCTAATATATACCCATGTGTCAACTTGATATCATATATCCATGACTTGTGAGATCAAGTCATCAATTGACCTACATGCTAGTCTTTATGTATTAATATTGCCCTTGCATATTAATACTTGACTAGAACATTTAGGAAAGTGTTCTCTCTGACCTCTCATAATCAATTACGCGATTGATGTCTTTGTAGATAAGAACCTACTTTTCTAGGGCATTACTATATTTAATTTAGTGGCACAAGCAAGACTTAAATATAATAACCAATCCTTTGCCTTTATAGAATATGATACAAAATGTTCCCTATTCAACCATCACATGATTGGTTCTAGGGCTATAACTAACAATCTCCCACTAGCACTAGTACCAATCACTATGATATCTAATACCTAGTGACCTAGTGTGACCATCATGCTTCCTCTGTACAAAGCCTTGGTCAATGGATCTGCGATGTTAGCTTACATGGTACTCTGCATATCCTCACATCTCCTCTATCGATGATCTCTCGAATGAGATGGAAGCCGCGATATGTGTTTGGTCATTGATGTGATCGAGGTTCCTTAGCACGTGCAATAGCCCCATTGTTGTCACAATAGAGGTCTATTGGATGCAATGATACTACTACCCCAAGTTCAGCGATGAACTTGCGGGCCAAACGACCTCCTTTCTTTGCATCGGATCGATATGCTATACCACATTGTAGAATCGAATGTGTCACCTTTGAACTCTTCCGGCTCACGCTCCACCATTCAGCAAAACACGTACCCGATTACGATCTATAGTCATCCTTGTATGCTTGGAAGCTTGCATCACTGTAACCCTTCTGATTAGCTCCTCATTGCCTCGAATATCGGAAATATTCTTTCGTTCTTCGTAAGTATTTAAGAATATTTTTGACTGCTATCCATGACTTTCACTGGATCCGAGTAGTATCTACTCGTCATGCTCAAAGCATCTGAGGCGTCGGAGGCAGTACAAAGCATGGCGTACATGATAGACCCTATAGCGGATGCATAAGGGATCTTATCCATCGATCTCTCTCCTCCTTAGAAGAGGACATTGAGTCTTGAAAGACTCACACCATGTGATAAAGCGAAATCCTTTCTTGGAATTTTGCATAGCAAAGCGATCTAGCACTTTATCAATGTATGTACTCGACTTAGGCCAAGTAATCTTTTAGATCTATCTCTATAGATCTTGATGCCTAGAATATAGGCGACTTCACCTAAGTCTTTCATCGAGAAACAATTCCTAACCACATCTTCACGGTGGGTGAGGAATATCATTTCCGATGAAGTATGTCATCTACATACAAGACAAGAAATACAAGCTGTGCTCCCACTATTTCTCTTGTAGACACAAGGTTCATCTTCATTCTTGATGAAACCAAACTCTTTGATTGCATCATCGAATCGAAGATTCCCGAGAGGCTTGCTTTAGTCCATAAATGGACCTTTGCGGTTTGCATACCTTTCGAGGATGCTTTGGATCTTCAAAACCCTCGAGTCATGTACACATCCTCGAGTAGCTTTCCATTGAAGCGGTTTTGACATCCATCTGCGGATCTCATAATCGTGGTAGGCTGCGATAGCAAGTATGATCGAATGGATTTAAGCATCATGGTGAAAAGGTTTCATCATAGTCAATACCATGAATTTGTTTGAATCCTTTACACCAATCTACCTTTATAGGTATGCTTATTACCATCCATGTCAGTCTTTACTTTAAAGACCCACTTACACCAATGGGTTTTACCCCTTGGTGGATCAACAAAGTCCATACTTGGTTAGTGTACATGGATTCCATTTGGATCTCATGGCCTCTAGCCATTTCTCGAATCTGGGCTCATCATAGCTTCTTGATAGGATGTAGGCTCGTCAAGATCGACAAGCAATACATCACCATTGTCGATCAAGAGAAAAGAATATCTCTCGGGTTGGCAGCGGATCCTATCAGATCTCTGAAGAGGTTGGTCTACTTGAGCAGTGTTTGCTCCACAACTCTTTGGGCAACAATTTCCTCATCCACAACACTTTGTGGTGCTTCTGTTCATTTTCCATCGAAGCCTTAGTGTTATCGTCATCTTGAACTTCTTCAAGATGAATTTTACTCCCACTAGTTTTCTAGAAATAAATTCTCTTTCTAGAAAGACTGACATTTACAGCAAACACCTTGCCAAGTGTGGGATTGTAAAAGTAATATCCCTTAGTTTCCTTGGGATATCCTACAAAATAACACTTATCGATTTGGGTCCTAGTTTATCGAGACTTGGCGTCTTAACATAAGCTTCACAACCCCAAATCTTTATAAAGACATTTTGGGACTCTTCCCATCCATATCGTATATGGTGTCTTTTCTACGGCTTTTGATGGGACGCGATTAAGTGTAGCGGTATGTCTCTAGAGCTAAACCCCAAAGGAAAGTAGGTAGATCGATCTGGCTCATCATTGATCGTACCATATCTAATAGAGTACGATTTCTCCTCTCGGATACACCATTCCATTGTGGTGTTCGGTGGAGTGAGTTGGGATATTATCCCACACTCGGCCGAGTGATCAGAAACTCTTGACTAAGGTATTCACCACCTCGATCGATCGAAGTAGCTTATACGCTTACCAAGTTGGTTTTGTACTTCATTCTTGAATTCTTTGAACTTTTCAAAGGATTGACTTATGTCTCATCAAATATAAGTAGCCAAATCTACTCATATCATCGTGAAAGTAATAAAGTACTTATAGCCTCCTCAGCCCGACATTGAAAGGCCACATAAATCAGTATGTATGAGTCCAAACAAATCCGTCGCTCTCTCTCCATGTCCACTAAATGGAGTTTTAGTCATCTTTCCTAAAAGACAAGATTCGCATACCTCGTATGATTCAAAATCAAATGAGTCAATAATCCATCTTTATGGAGTTGGGATATCGTTTTTCATTTATGTGACCTAGGCGTGAGCGAGAGATATGTCTGGTTCAAATCATTCGATTTGAACCGTTTGGTATTTACGTTATAAATTGGGTTTTCTAAATCTAGAACATAGAGACCATTCATAAGTGGTGCATTACAATAGAACATTTCATTCAAATAAATGGAACAACATTTGTCCTTTATTATAAAAGAAAAGTTTTTGTTGTCTAAACAAGATCTGAAATTATGTTCTTTGTCAATGCAGTACATATAAGCACTCCTCTAGTTCTAAGATAAGCCCGGTGGGCAAAGACAAAGAATATGTTCCTCATTTCTGGACAACTTTTGCGCCATTGCCTACTCGTAGGTCTACTTCGCCTTTTGCCATTTGTCTACTATTTCTCAGTCCCTGCACATTATTACAAATGTGAGATGCACATCCGGTATCTAATACCCATGTAGAAGAAATAGATAGATTAACTTCTATAACGTGTATACAGGCGAAGTCCCACTTCTTTATTCTTTACTTCCTCAAGGTAGACTTTGCGATTCGCTTCCGAGTGTCGATCTCACACAATGGAAGCAGTCCCTTCCTTAGGTACTTTACCTTTACCCTTTGAAGTGGATGAATTGGCCTTGCCTTTGGCTTGGGTCTTACCCTTGCCTTTGCTTACCTTTGCCCTTCTTGACCATTAGTACGTTACTAACTTTCTTTTTGAGATTGGTTGTGATTCTTAACATCGAGAATCTCGAAAAAGGTTTATCAATTTCATTCATGTTATAATTCATGGAATTGATTATATGCTTCGGCAGCGATTGCGAGGATAACATCGGTTGCCAATTCTTGGCTCGATGGAAAACCTAGTCTTTCAAGGTTCTCAGCGTACCCAATCATTTTGTCGTGAGTTCCTACAGTGTTCCTTCTTGCATCTTGCATGCAAAAGAGCCTTAGACACTTCAAAGCGCTCGTGCCTAGCTTGTCCTTGATATAGTTGTTTCAAATGCTCAACCATATCATAGGCATCCATGTTCTCATGTTGCTTCAAGCTCGAGTTCATGGTGGCAAGCATAAGACATGACACATCTAATCGTCATCTTGATGCTTCTTATAAGCATCCTTTTGACGAGTGGCGCATGGGCGGGTGTTTGAGGTAGCGCTCTAGGACATACAGGTTTATGCGTTCTTGCTTGAGGATAATCCTCAAGTTCCTATACCTAAGAAAGTTTGCTCCATTGCTTGTCCTTCTCAAGGACAGATCGCAAGTTGAGGGTGTGTCGTGTTAGATGACATGGTGATCTACAACATTAAAATGCAAAGTTAAGTATCATACCTAAATCATTTAATTAGGCCTTTAATTAAATGAGGCTCCCACTAAATTCTCATAGCTACTATTTAGCTATAAATTTATATGGGATAAAGATCCATATTATAATTCGTCTTGAGTTAGCTTTGGCTAATCGCCCAAGACGTAGTATAATTAGGTAGGCAATCTTTTGCCAATTACATCTGATGTAACTCTTTAATAGCTTTGGTTAAGTTTTAGATTAGTTTAGTGTTTATTCCTAAACCGGCTTCGGTAGTGGCGAGGCACGAGGCCTTCTTGGATATCAGACAACGACCACTTCTAAGACAAAGCTGATGTTCGAAAATCACATAAAACTAATTTTAAAACTTATGTTCAAAGCTAATATATGCCTCTACTTTCTTAACTAATTAAGAAAACTTAATTAAGTCTTAACCAAGTTTGATAGCGGGACATCACGATTGTCCACTCGCACTCTTCCAAGATAAAATGCATTGCTTTGCTTTGGCAAACCCAATAACAAATGATCGAGGAAGTAGTGAGTACCAAACTTTAGTAGGCATATCGTTTTGACTTATTAAGAAATAAACATGTATCATATACATATTAGCATACATCACATATAAGCTAAACTAATCATGCATCACATACAAGCTAAACTAACATGCATCACATACATATTAAACTAAGCGTGTCATGGTTATGGCCCTTATTCTACAATCTTCTCAAGCCAATGAAAAGATTGATTGGTCAACCTAGGGATAGCATCTTCTCCTAAGTGCTTCCTTTTGGTTGTCTTGTGTGTCGACTTCCTCCTTGTAACCTCATCTTCCAATGGACCCTCCATCTTTGTTTTGTCCAGTACAAAAGGAGAAATACTCGAGTTACATTAGTCTAAAACTAATTTTACAACAAGAATTTTAGGAGGAAGGCGACACGAGGCCATATTTAAAATTACAACACACACATTCACAAACCTTTTGGGACTAGGCCATAACCATGCACCATGTCATTTTAACTTTTAAAAGACATTGGATATTTTATTATGTTTGACAATTGCTAATGCAATTATCAACTCATAATAAAATTTATCCTACTTCTATATCACATATAAAATAGAAAACCTATTTTATACGATCTTTATAAGTGGCTCTGATACCCTTTGTAGGGAAATTCTTTATGCCAAATGGCATATCTTAGCGGAAAATTAGGATCCCTTCCAAGTGATCCATGCGAAAGCAAACTCGTATAAAATAAATTTCTCTAAACCAAACCTATCTTATAGGAGAGGATTACCTTTGTTGCGTGCCCTTGTTAATCCCGCTTCTTCCTTTTGTTTGTTGGATCTTTAGCACGTTCAAGTGTCCGTGCCTCTATATGTATCCACACGAGCAAGCTCTTGTCTCACAAAAGAAAACTAGAGGAGCTCTCCTTTACTTCTTGCTAGAGAAGTCCCTAAAGGAGAGGAAGCTAGGGAAAAGAGAAGGGAAGAAGAAGACTACTCTTCTTGCTACACTCACAAAAGCCACACAACAATAAGCTCTCAAGCTCTCTCAAGCCTCAAGCTCCCAACAACCACACTCCACCAAAAAACACACTACTTTGGCCGGCCACTCCATGGAGCCTTTTATAGGGTTGGAAAAACCCTTCCACCTCCTTCACATTCAATGCAATCCATTGCATTGAGACACACTCAAAAAGGATTTGGCTTCCTTGTTTGGCCGGCCACTTAAGGAGACAAAACCATTTTGTTTCCTTCCACCTTATCTAGCTTAGGTGGATGCTTAGGTGGCATGCTTATGTGGCATGCTTATGTGGCATTCATGCATGTTGAATTAATCTTATTAATTCAATTAAGCTTATGTTATCATATTGAATTAATCTTATTAATTCAATTAAGCTTATGTTATCATATTGAATTAATCTTATTAAATCAATAAGGTAACATATTGAATTAATCTCATTAAATCAATTAGCTAAAATTCTCATTAAGCTTAAAGTCCAAAAACCATTTTGTACTTAAGCTTATTCCCAAATTATTCTAGTCAAACTAGAATACTCTAATTCTCTAATTATCATGCTCTTTGTGTGTGACCCTATAGGCTCTCATAGCGTTGGCGGTGGACCTAAACTCTTTTAGATACACAAGCAATGGCATCTAGCAATACATCATTGCTACCCAAGTTATGAGATAAGTCAAGATCCGACTAACCTTTCCGTGACTACTATAATATATGACCGTGTCCTTCTATCCTTGATATCAGTTGATCAATGAGGCATAGGCCGTGTCATCCTCGATCAATCTATGTGTTTCTTGATCCGAGTAAACTAACTCAAACAAATGAGCTCAATATCTCATATTGACTCATTCGAGCATGGCCATGCGTTTTAGTAGTTCTACTCAATCAAGGCCCACCGATATCACTCTCGTCATATGAGAGGGATAGATCCCATCTACATCACTCACATCCCTCGCATAATTTGTTATATACCCGATGTCGCCTTTATGGTCCACCTATTACGGGTGGCGTTTGTGATACCAAAGTACATAACTCCTTATGTAGGGAACCGTAGTGACTTGGTGAGGACTATTCATACCAATAGTCACATGAGAAAGTTTATGACACTCATATAACGATCCATGAAACTTTCTCATGGCGGGTCGATTCGATATATATTCTCTAATATATACCCATGTGTCAACTTGATATCATATATCCATGACTTGTGAGATCAAGTCATCAATTGACCTACATGCTAGTCTTTATGTATTAATATTGCCCTTGCATATTAATACTTGACTAGGAACATTTAGAAAGTGTTCTCTACAGCCTCTCATAATCAATTCTGCCAATTGATGTGCTGTAGACAAGAACCTAATTTTCTAGGGCATTACTATATTTAATTTAGCTGGCACAAGCAAGACTTAAATATAATAACCAATCCTTTGCCTTTATAGAATATGATACAAAATGTTCCCTATTCAACCATCACATGATTGGTTCTTAGGGCTATAACTAACAACTTGTAGACTATTGTTGATACAGATAGCGGAAGGCTAGGTTATGGAGTTTCATAGGGATTTTATCCCTGAGTTGTATAACTTTGAGAGTACTTTTAAGTACTTAACTCATGTTATACCGAGAAAGTAGAGTTATTTGTATACCATTATCGGGGTCAAGCCGGTATTTGGTGATAAATGCAGAAAATAATCTTCGGTAAATAATATATCACTTGATCATGGTTTAGTGATGTTGAAAGAGAGTATTTCCCCGTGTCACTTTAGTGACGCATTGTAAGGAATTCTTGAGCTTCAAGAAAGGGTGATCGGTCAGTAATAGTGTACTGTGCAGAGTCGTGAGACTTGCAGAGGTTACGACCACCTAATAGCTCAAGGAGATGAATGGATGATTTAAGCCGCCCAGAGTTATTGGCTTATAGTTGGATTAGGATGCTGGGATATTCTACCAGATCCTGCCGGAAGATGTTGGATTGAGACAGGAGTTAGAAATGACTCCGTACAAGTGTTTAAGAGTTGGAGACTGATAAGCATATATTGCAGGTCAACTTATTAGAGTCAGAAGTCTCCGACTGTTGGATAAAGGAGCAAGATCGGAGTCACAGGCCATGAGCTACTTTTCGATTATAGAAGACCAATCACAGATCATCAGAAGGTTCTTGTGGATATCAGCAAAATCAGAACAAAGACTTCGAAGGGATTATGTGCATGCAGTGCGGATGCGAAGTCAGATTATCCATTGGATCAGTTCAGCTGTTTCTATTGTGAGCAACCAGTACAATGGAGGAAGTATACTTTGAAGACACAATTGAAGACTATTGATGGTATTCCAGGAGGATGATGCATCGTCTCGACAGCAGAGATCAGCACAGAAGACTTGGTTATCTCATCAGCCGCGACCTACTACCTCAGGCATGGGTGGAGTTCCGTGATACTTCGCTTCAAGGGAAGTGACTTATGCAGTAGCATCAGCAGAAGACATCTTAGAAGATTCAGCAGACAACAACAGTTACCTCCAGATGTGATTTGATTTGTACAGAGGAGAATATACGACAATGGTCGTATCTATTTTATATTCTATAGTTGCAACTCGTAGGATTTAGTGATGGGATGGAATGATCTAGGAAAAATCCTCAGATCATTCATCGCAGAAATGTGACCGCTTGTCGCGATCGCTGATCCGATCTTATTCTCTTCTGAGAAAGGCGGAGACCGCGGGAGCCTTGATCGGATCGATGATAATTGATCGCTCGTAGATATTTCTTTAGTTTACCCTCTAGGTTAATATGTTGAGAGATGCTTGTAGTTACAGGTATCTGTAACTAGAACATTCTCAGTAGGATTAGAAGGGTCCTTTACATCGACTTGTGGGTCAATGGTATCTCTACCGTCAGGTGAGATGAGGATCAACAATTAAGAAGTCAAGGGATGCCCTTAGACTTGGATAGACATATCTTTACTGTAGACATATCCTTACGGATGGTCAAATTGTTAAGAGTATGGTATGATTATGTATCTAAGAGGTGCGAATAATCCGAGAGTATTCGGATGAACTCCTAGCCTTGTCGTTGCTTAGGCAAGTGGAGTAGGCGTTCGAAATGATTGCAGAAATAGTTCGGTATCGAAGATCGCATATTGTGTGATAATTTTGTTGGTATCAGTGTTGCTAAACACTATAAAAGAATTGGAAGAACATAAGTTGTGATTATAGGAGATGTTGGAGGAGATATTTATCTATCTTAGTATTTCTCCTTGAGAAGGATCCAGAACTCTTTGATAAAAGAGGGATGAACCTTTGAAAGTATGCATCGATTATCGATGATGGAATACAGTAGTTATTGTGATGAATATCCTTCGTTATGAATAAATGATCTATTTAGATCAGCTAAGGACACCTGCGTATACTCTAGGGTTGATTTACTACTGGAGTGTTGATATTGTAGTGACATGGTGTCATACAATTATCATTGTCATTGTGATGATTGATATATCATTAGCCTAGAGTAAAGAGGATGCAGATGTGTAGAGACGACAATTTCATACTTAGTATGAATTTTATGAGTTTTGATTAAGATGTTTGACTAATTAACGATTTAGTCTTCCATGGATTTGAGAATCATGTATTTTGAACACGATTGGATCCTTTTGTAGTTGTTGGAGTTGCATAACTTGGCCACTGTTGATTGTGGTAGTTGGAGTTGCGCACTCGACCATCGTAGATGATGGTTTTCCTTGTATGGTTTAGATATTACTGTAGATGTGGATAGAATGTTTTAGCATTACTATACCACAGACTTGTTTGACAAAGATGATGTTGTAAATCATTTAGTCGGAAGCTAGTGAAACCAGTTTACAGGACCTAAATGGCGGTTAACTTTTATGCAAGTATTGGTTAATCCTTCCGGAGTGGATCAAAAGGATGTTGTACGCAGGTGTGCCGTTTCAGGGATCGGAACGATTCTGATGCAGTTGAATGAGGCATATCTTATGCCTACGTCAGTTAAGAAACTACGAGATAGTCTGTCATATACATGACATGACTTTAGTAGTTATTGTCTGGATTTATGGATATATGGAGCAGGAATGCTCATGGGATTTTAACTAACTACTGGGTAGCTAGTATAAAGTTGCTGGAACGCGAATAGTTGTAATTTGCGAGATTTGATCGCTATAGTCTCCCATGCACTTACAGAGTGTGTGGTAGAGGGGATCTTGAATGGTTGATGGATTTCTCTTTTGAGAAAATAATTCCCCATCTCTGATAAGGATTGTGGGTTCCGGAGTTGCAGTGTTTAAGAAAGAGTTGCTGCATAAAGTACATCATTCGAGATGGGTTATATACCTTGGCGGTACTCAGATGTACCAAGATTGGAGACGTTTATACCTTGGCGGTATTCAGATCTTGTGTCGTGGATTATGGAGGTGAAACTTATCGGTTGACTTTACCTCCGACACTTGCGGGTGTTCACAACGTATTTTCCTGTTTCTATACTGAGGAAATATGTGACGCTTGTTAATCATGTTCTGAAAGAGGTTCCGATTCTACCTCAGTCTAATGCGACTTACGAGGAGATTCCAGTGCATATTCCAGGTCGCAACGAGCGTCAGTTGCAGAATAAAACCATCCGACTCGTAAAAGTTGGATGACAGCATCATACCGATGAGGAGGCTACGTGAGAGCTGGAAGATACTATCCGAGCTCGATAACCTCATCTGTTCACTTGAGGAAGGTATGTGGTCCTTTCGGAATCTTGCTTGAAGTAAATTTTTGCATGTTAGTACGAAATTTGGGGACCAAATTTTTATAAGTTGGGAAGAATGTAAAATACCGGAGGAAAAAAAATATTCCTCGGTAATTGATAAAATATCTTGTGGAATTTTTCAGGAATTTTTCTGGATTTAAACGGAGGTCTTATGGACATTTTATGGGGATAAAGAGAATAGGCATTTGTAAAGCCTTTTTAGACTATCTGCAAGGAATTAATGGGTTTAATTTAAACCCTTTATATTCTTTCCATTTCCCCTTAATTCTCCATTGTGCCGTTTCTCTTCCCCATCCGATCCTTTTCTCTCACGATTCCTCACCGTCGCCGCGCCTCCATCACTGCCTCTCCCTCGCGCGCCGGCGTCGGCCAGGCAGTCGTTGCGCCCCGTCGCCATGCCTTCATCACCGCCTCTCCCTCACTCACCGGCCAGACAGTCGCTGCGCCCTGTCGCCGTCGCCATGCTACTGCCACTGTGAGTTGGAGCCTTTATTGTCGCCGTATCCTGAGCTCGCTGCACAATCGCCGGAGCACAGAGAAGCGGCGACTACGGTTGGACGGCGACTGGGAGCAAGGGATCGCATCCTCCCGCTGTGCCCCGCTCAGTTTCCGATGCCGGAGTTATTTCCCTGATGGAGTTTTGTCGATCATCGCCCTTTCTTCCACCCGAACAGTGTCGGCTGGTTTTCTTCCCTTCTGTATGCGTCGTCGGCTGGCCGATCCCTCTTCTTCCTTTGACCGTAGGTGCCATCACACGCGATGGTGAATGCCCACAGTTGTGCCGATGTGTCCTTCCCGACGAATAGGACCGAATTGGGGATTTGATGCCGGGGAGTTTTCTAGGGATGGTGAGCGTGATCTACCTTTCCCTTCAATTGTTGCTGTTTGATGTTGTTTATCTGTCGGGGAGTCTCGGCTGTGATTGGAGTTCGGGTTTTCTTTATCCGATCGTGAAAAATAGTGGTTACCTTCTTCTTACTTGCATTGGCAGGAATTCCCATTTGGTTCCAGTGATTTGAAGCGTCCAGATGTGGGTAGGCTGTGAGAGGTAAATGCCGATTGGGATGTTTGTGAAGGGGAGGAATAATTTGAACGAGTCTGTGGAAGCTTGAGAAATAGGTAAGTGTTTCATCCATTTCAAGATCCGAGAAGTTGATTGGGAGTTTTGTTATTAGCTGTGTAATTTAGATAAATTAGTTGACAGGTTGTTGCTATAGGGGAGGAGGCTCTATAGAAGCTGGAGATTTGTCTAGCTTCAATGAAATTGAAGATCATATCTCTTCATCGCCGTGAGCAACAAAATTTTGGCAGTTTGCATTTAATAAGTCTCCTAGCTCAGGTAATCTCTTAAGTCTTGTTGTGTTTCATGAACTGTGGATGCAAGGGGAGATTTCAGTGTGGGTTTGTGATGGATCTTGTTGATGAAGATACAATGAGTAAGGATTCAACTTATCTATCTAATTGTTATAGATTGCTACTTCAAAGGTGGATCAAGACATGGTGGTTGATTGCAACAATTGTAAGGTAAGCTTTGATTTTGGTATTGTTATGAAGTAGGATGTGATACCTTTATAGTTGATGCTAGAATTGACACATGAATGAAACGGTGAATTTAATCTGATTAAGGTTAGAGAATGTTGAATTAGTTGGATACAATGATCAATGTAGGATTTGATGATTCGATGTATGATAGAACTTAAGTATGTTCTATGTTGTGTACAGGATGTTGATACGAGATAGAATCTCATATGTGAAGACGGACAATGTAGTCTACATAACAAGTGGGTAATTTCCTACCTGGTCCTGGTAGATGTATTGCATTCAGATTTAGTCATAGATATGAGCATGTTAGGTGTTCATATTACCTTGATCCTGCTCTTATTATCGTATGCTTGAACTTATCGTTGGATATATTTATGCTCAATTGTTGATATCACATATACCCTATCATGATTTAGGAGTTATAGATGTGATGTAAATTGGCCTAGATGTTTAGTAGGGTGTAAATGTTAGTACGGGGATGACCCAATTTATAAATTGGAAAAAAGTCATCTATGGGTAGGTAATGTCCTAAATGTAGGATTTATTTCCAATACCCGTATGTTGCATACTGTTACCAACCATGAGTTGTGTAATGGTTAAGTGAAGGGTGATTAGAGTGTCGCTGCGGACCGGTGGTCCCAGCTTCATATGATTAGTCGAGTACAACTCTCTATCGGATAGAGAGTGCGTCGATCAGTTGAGTACGACTCTTTATTGGAGAGAGATTTATGATCAGTCGAATACGACTCTCTATTGGAGAGAGAGTTAGGATCAGTCGAGTATGACTCTCTACAGGATAGAGAGTGCGTCGATCAGTTGAGTACGACCCTCTATTGGATAGAGAGTTATGATCAGTTGAGTACGGCTCTCTACAGAATAGAGAGTCCGTCGAACTGTTGAGTACAACTCTCTACAGGATAGAGAGTATTGATTTAGATGGGTATGACTCTTTGCTGAACAGAGAGTCTGTGGTTGATAGGCTGTACGAGTGACAACATACTCATGTCATATGCATGCATTCTGACGACATAGTCTCCCTTAGGGTTAAGAGAGTCGTCAGTCATCTTGCCTCTTAGATCACTCCCCTGAGGAGTAACTGGTGTCAGGGCAGAGAATCTGTTGTGCCGCACTCTACCAGTATGGACGGTGGTAGTTGGAGTTGCGTATAGTTGTCCTGGGTGCGTGGTACTCGACTACTCATTGGTAGTGTTAGTCGGAGTGGCCAGCAGTAGGGACCCCCATTGTGTAGCGAGCTCTTTATGCTCATATGCTACTTGATCATACTGCCCACTCGGCCACTCTATAGCAGTGGTTGGTGTGAGTTGGGACAGTTGTCATGTCGTGCAACCTAGGCCACACTGGGGTCGTGGTAGCGAGTAGGGGTGAGCAGGCATGACCATGCATGCTGCATTGCCGTATATGATGGCGCTTTGCATATTACCATATATATATACATATATGCATGTATATATATATATATATGGATGGTTGAGATTAATATATATATAGATACAGTCTATATATATATATGATTATTGTGATGTTGCATTTGATTATACTATGCTTGCTACATTTGGGTGTACATCATATTCATGCATGTCTCTTGCATTTGTTATACGATTGTGTCAGATATTGGTATGTGTTGGATAGACCATTAGATACCTTGACCTGTAGCTAGAGTATATTGTGAGTTGATCTACTGTTCCTGTTATATATATATATATATATATATATATATATATATATATATATATATATATATATATATATATATATATATATATATATATATATGTTGGATATATGTTCAGGTTGGATCAGAGTAGCGTAGCAGACTTCAGGTATGTCTGCATTTTTATATTGTTTATTTGGTTAGACGGTATATGCTTGTATTTTTATACTATGCTGATATACCTGTTGTACCTCTAGAGTATGTTGTTGAAAATACATGTGATTGTTGGTGCAATCGGCCCAGGTCACGATTGACCTGGACTCGAGTTTGACTCGAGTGATGTTTTGATGTTCGACAAAAATATATGACAATGTAATTGTCAAGGTAAAGTCCAAATCATGGGTACTTGTCCTGGAAAGTCTAAGTGGAACACTTGGCATTTGGTAAAGTCTAAGTCTTGAGTACTTGGCAAGAAAAGTCCAAGTTAGACACTTGGCACATGAAAAATCCAAGCATGGGTCTTGGCAATGTAAAAGTCCTACATGGGTTGGCAAGGGAAAGTCCAAGCATGGTCTTGGCATTTGAGAAGTCTAACATGGGTTGGCAAGGAAAAGTCCAAGCTTGATTCTTGGCAAGAGAAGCCCAAGGAGGTTTGATATTGGTTGCGTAAAGTCCAAGCGGAAGTCTTGGCAGCATAAGTCCAATGGTTGGCGGCGTAAAGTCCAAGCGGAGTGTTGGCGGCATAAGTCCAATGTGCCTTGGCGGTGTAGACACCGTTAGCATGACATAGTTGATGGAAGCACCTGAAGGCTAACGCAATGGATGAACAAGTCATGGATGACTTGGAGGGATCCTAGAGGCGTGAGGCTGATGGAGGTGGCTAGAAGGCTTAGGTCTAGGCTAAGGGTGGTCTAGCAAGTATAGGGGCACCATACTTGGGCTAAAACCTCATGTTTGAGGTGTGTCAGTCGACTGATGCCATGTGGTAGTCGACTGGACCGAGTCAACTAGGGTTTGACTGTGGGAGGTGGCCTAGCAGTCGACTGTCATCGGTGGGCGGTCGACTGATGCCTCGAGCAGTCGACTGATTGCATGATTAGTCGACTGGTGCTCGGGAATTCGGCCACAGAGTGTAGTCTCACTCGACCGCTGAGACCAGCAGTCGAGTGAGGACACCATCAGTCGACTGATGGGTTTGATCAGTCGACTGATGGTAGATCCGTTGGACTTATCCATCATGGATCTAGCCGTTGTCTCACGACAATAGTGGCATCAGTCGACTGATGGTCCCGTGCAGTTGACTGATCAACTTTTTCCAGCACAGGTTGAAGCTTTATAAGGAGCTCGTGATGGAGGAATTTGGCATCGGTTTCTTCAGGGTTTTGGAGCGATTTGTTTTTGCAAATCAGGGTCTTCAAGGTGATTTCAAGCAACCAAGCAATCAAGCAATCCAAAGGCAATCGTAAAGTAGTTTTCTTTACTTGCATTGTATTTCATTATTGTAATTTCTTGTATTTGTATCTTATTGTTGTAAGATTACTTGTAAGGGGTTTCTCCACCTCCGGATTGTTCCGAGAAGGAGTGTTTATTAGTGGTTGTGTGTGCATCACTAGAGCTCGTAGAGCTCGATCCGTGGAGTAGGAACCGTGCGGTTCTGAACCACGTTACATACTCATGTTCTTGTTGTGTTTGCGTATTTCGTTATTGTATTATATCTATTTCCGCTGCGCACTAATGAAATTGTAGAGACGAACACGCGATCGAATTCCATCTACAAACGGTCAAACGCTATTCACCCCCCCTCTAGCGGCGTCAAATATCCTACAATTGGTATCAGAGCCCGGGGCTCTTCTACGGATTAACAACCCGGAGTCAAGATGCTAGAGGAACAAGATGGAGTTCGAGGAGAGATTGGGTGACAACATCAACGTTCCGCCTTCCTTCGACCGCGAACATTTCGCGTATTGGAAAGGTAGGATGGAATATTTTCTAATGACTAACATAGAAAATTGGTTTGTCGTGATTATAGGTTTTGATGCTCCGAGAGGAGAGAACGGTGAAATCCTCAAAATGAAGCGATGGACCGAGGAGGAACGGCAAAAATTCAAGACAACCGTTAAGGTAACAAAAATGTTAATTAATTTGATACCTAATGATATTTTATCTAGATTAGGAAGCTATAGGGATGCCAAGGAGTTGTGGAACAAGTTGGTCAAGTTCCACGACAATCCCGAATCGGTCCAAGAAGACTTGGAAGAGGAGGAGACCGAAGAGGAAGTTTCATCATCCTCACAAGAAAGTGAGGAGTCAACCTTCGGATCGGAGAAAGAAGAGGTGGAAGAAGTGGAAGAAGTATCCACTTCTAGGATTGAGGAGATTAGAGCATCCTCAACACCGGAGCAACAAGAAGTACCATCTACATCTGGTCAAGAGGAAGAACAAGCTCAAGAGACCCTCACCACCGAACTAGGTAACTCAAACACTCCAATTTCAAATAAAAGCCATATATTGTGTTTTGAGTGTAGGGAGTATAGGCACTACAAGAGCAAGTGCCCAAAGAAGGTTAGGAAAGCTCCACCGGCACCAAAAGTCAAGGATGTCGATTCCCCAACATCTAAAGGCAAGGAGCACATCATATGCTTCAAGTGCAATTCAAAAGGACATTATAGGAATCAATGTCCTAGGGGGAGCAAAAAGACCAAAGAGGGAGCTACACATGTAGGGGGAGCATCCAAGGCAAACCCTAAGGTATATTTCAATAATGCACCTTCCTTAGTTAATAGGCAAAAGCATGCTAGAAGATTTAATTCTCTTGCTATTGTATATGAAAAGCATGCTAGAAGTAATAGACATATTTGTTTAGGTGCTAAAAAGGTCCACTTAGGAAATAAGGAGAAATTTGGGACTAATGTCCCTAGAAAAACCTTACCTAAGGAATCTATTAGGAAAATACAAGAACACTTAGGTTTTAACCCTAAATGGAATAGGCATATGCCTAGAAAGGACAATGCTCATGGTTTAAATCAAAACTCAAAAAATGGGCAATTAGAATTGGAGAACCAAACCTTGAGGTCAAGGCTTGAGAAACTAGAAAAGACCCTTAAGAATATACAAACTCAATTTAAAGGGTCAAATGATCAAAAGTATAGGTCCAAATCTCAAAGTCAACACCTAGGACCTAAGAGCCAAAAGTCAACCAAGGGCAAGCAAGGTTTGGGTCACAAACCTAAGCCTAAGGTGGCTTACCATAGTGTTCCATTCGATTATGGAACACAATCTAGGTATAGGAAGACCAAGGTTACTAGGGAAGTTATCCCTAAGAGTAACCAAGGTTTGTGCCTAGTGGCTAGGGTTTCTAGGAAACCTAGGGTAGCCACTAAGAAGGTTACAAGGGGAGTCACCCATAGAGTTAACCATGGCAAGACCCAAATGACCAAGGCTTCTAAGCCTAGGAGGGTCATTAGGAAGGTATCTAGGGAGGTTATCCCTAAGGAATACCTAATTAACCCTAGGAGCTCAAATCGATTTTGGGTTCCTAAGAGCGTGATTGATTCACACTAGGTGGGTTTAGGATGTGCCAACCGTGATTGGATGGGTAGTTAACCCAACCATCATAAAGGTGTCATTTTAGGTCATTTTCAAGGATACGGTTACCTTGGGAATGTGGTTTGATTTGAATCCTAAAGGCTTTTAGGATGTGCCAATACTAATTGAGAAGTTTGATAAAATGATCAAAATTGACACAATTTAGGTTTAGAGGTTAGTGTGTCATTTTGGGTTTTTGGCACACTTGGGAGAAAAATAGAAATATGGCAAAATATAATTAATTATATGAAATGACAATTAATATTAAAATTTAGGTATTACTATACCTATGTATTTTATATGTCATGTTTTGTTTGCCATATAACATGCCATGACATCATGCTTATGTTTAATCACTCTATATGTCATGTTCATGGTTTAGGATTAAGGTTTTAAATGTCATGTGTTTTTAGATTTTCTCATATGCCATGACATCATGATCATTGGCCATGCTTAATTATTGCTATCTTTATGCCATGATCATTTCATGCATTTAATTGATTAAAATTAAACTAAGGACAATGGCATGACTTGAAGTCTCATTTATAAGGGAATCAAGTAGGGTTGCCTAGGAAATGCATGAAACCCTATATTAAATGAACCAAAACCCACATCTCACATCCAATTGACATGTATGTGTATTTATACACCCTATATACATGTGAGATGCTAGGATATGAGTTAAGTTCAAGGTGCATAGTTTTTGCATCTAGTTGAACCCAAACTCATCTTAACTCAACATATGGATCATTGGGAAAGCTTGTGTACAAGTCATGTACATAGAGCCCAAGGAATATGATCCAAAATAAGGTTTTGAAAACATTTTAAAATAATTTTAGAAAACCTTGGTGAAGCCTATCTTTTGATAGCAATCACCATTGATGGAGTTGATACAAGATAGGGCCAAAACATTGAAAATTTCAATGGTTTTGAGGTTTGTATCAAACTCACTATTTTATGGGTAAAATAATTTTCAAATATTTTTCACCCATTGTATTGACTATAAGTAATATACGTATCAAATTTCGTGATTTTTCAAAATACGTAGAATTACTTATGATTTTGCCTTTGTGGCAATCGGATCGATGGCGTGTCGATCGAGATTTAATCACTCGACTGATAGCCTGATTTCGGGGTAACCAAGGTTGTTTAATCCGATTTCAACTGCAGTTAAGGTCCCTAACCACTCCTGACCCTAGGATATGCTTTAGGAAACATGATAAAGGGTGAAAATCCATTAGATATGGATTAGGAGAGGTGTTTAGGGTTTGTATCAATTTTAAGGTGTTGGAAAGTTCAATGTTGAATTTCTAACCTTAATTTTGATGGCTTAGAGTTCCTATTGGCTTAGGGACTTCCCAAGGACATTATTGGTGCAATGGTCAAGGGGGAGCAAGCCGTTAGGGGGAGGTATCCATCTTGGGATGATGGATGTGTTTTTCTCCTTGAAGAGGAGAAGTTATTGGAAGAGTATCATCAATTTGGGAAAATTGATGGGTTTTTGATACCCAATTGGGAGAATGAATTGGATTGTCTCTCTTGAGTGATATGGGACTTATCACTAGAAAGATGGTAGGCATCCTAGGTATTTTTTGGACCAAAGGGGAGATTGGAAGATCTCATTGGGACATGAGACTTTGACCTCCTTGGAGAGATAACCTTTTTTATGTTAGTCAAAAAGGGGGAGAATGTTTGGGGGAGAACATTTGGAGAATGTTTAAGATTACCAATTTGGGATAATTGGTAAGGGATTTGAGTTAGTGTTCTAACTCAATGATTTGTTTGGTTTTTGTCAAACATCAAAAAGGGGGAGATTGTTGGTGCAATCGGCCCAGGTCACGATTGACCAGGACTCGAGTTTGACTCGAGTGATGTTTTGATGTTCGACAAAAATATATGACAATGTAATTGTCAAGGTAATGTCCAAGTCATGGGTACTTGGCCTGGAAAGTCCAAGTGGAACACTTGGCATTTGGTAAAGTCCAAGTCTTGAGTACTTGGCATGAAAAGTCCAAGTGAGACACTTGGCACATGAAAAGTCCAAGCATGGGTCTTGGCAATGTAAAAGTCCAACATGGGTTGGCAAGGGAAAGTCCAAGCATGGTCTTGGCATTTGAGAAGTCTAACATGGGTTGGCAAGGGAAAGTTCAAGCTTGAGTCTTGGCATGAGAAGTCCAAGGGGGTTTGATATTGGCTGCGTAAAGTCCAAGCGGGAGTCTTGGCAGCATAAACCCAATGGTTGGCGGCGTAAAGTCCAAGCGGAATCTTGGCAGCGTAAGTCCAATGTGCCTTGGCGGTGTAGACACCGTTAGCATGACATAGCCGATGGATGCACCTGAAGGCTAACGCGATGGATGAACAAGTCATGGATGACTTGGAGGGATCCGAGAGGCGTGAGGCTGATGGAGGTGGCTAGAAGGCTTAGGTCTAGGCTAAGGGTGGTCTAGCAAGTATGGGGGCACCATACTTGGGCTAAAACCTGCGGGAGGTGGCCTAGCAATGATCGTCATAGGTGGGCAACGATGTCGATTGATGCCTCGGCGATCGATTGCATGATCGGTCGAATTCGATTAGTGTAGTCTCACTCGACCGCTAAGACCAGCAGTCGAGTGAGGACACCATCAGTCGACTGATGGTAGATCCGTTGGACTTATCCAGCGTGGATCTAGTCGTTGTCTCACGACAACAAAGGGCATCACGATCGATGGTCCCGAGCAATGATCGATCGACTTTTTCGACCTGAGTTGAAGCTTTATAAGGAGCTCGTGATGGAGTAATTTGGCATCGGTTTCTTGAGGGTTTTGGAGCGATTTGTTGTTGCAAATCAGGGTTTCCAAGGTGATTTCAAGTAACCAAGCAATCAAGCAATCCAAAGGCAATCGTAAAGTAGTTTTCTTTACTTGCATTGTATTTCATTATTGTAATTGCTTGTATTTGTATCTTATTGTTGTAAGATTACTTGTAAGGGGTTTCTCCACCTCCGGATTATTCCGAGAAGGAGTGTTTATTAGTGGTTGCGTGTGCATCACTAGAGCTCGTAGAGCTCGATCCGTGGAGTAGGAATCGTGCGGTTCCGAACCACGTTACATACTCGTGTTCTTGTTGTGTTTGCGTATTTCGTTATTGTATTATATCTATTTCCGCTGCGCACTAACGAAATTGTAGAGACGAACACGTGATCGAATTCCATCTACGAACGGTCAAACGCTATTCACCCCCCTCTAGCGGCGTCAAATATCCTACAGTGATATGGCATATATACATATTTTTCTATTACCTGCTGAGTTTTACTCACCGCCCCCCACGGACCCTGGGTTTTTTGTCGCCCAGGTAATAGGTAGAAGACTTCGTGACGGCTTGGAGCACCGCCGGCTGACATCGTCTCATCTCACCTCCGAGGCTCCCGTGTGTATTTGGGCTTTTCGTCCGTTGTGTATTGTATTTTTGGAGTTTTTGTGATGTACATGTTGTATATTCGGATTTTTGTCGAAGTTTTGTATTGTTGTGATGTGTTAGTCATATCAGTATACATGTGTAGGATTGTATTGTTGTTGTATTGTTTCCGCTGTGTGTAGTTGTTTTGATATATATATACTGTTGTGGTTTGGTATATTTTTATATATGGTTGTCATTGTGGGCCTACGGGCCTTGTATTAACCCGAAATGTTGCCACGTACAGGGGAGGTGTCGTCCGTTTAATTTTCGGCTCGGTATGCTCTCGGGGCATGACAGAATGTCCCAAGCCAAGGCCAAAGGCAAAGAATTTAAACCCAAAGGAGGGGTAGCCAAGGAAGGGGCTTGCTTCCACTGCAAGGAAGCTGGACACTGGAAGCGTAACTGCAAAGCTTACCTGGAAGATCTTAAGAAGAAAAGAAGTGAGACTTCTACTTCAGGTATAAATGTTATAGAAGTCAATCTATCTATTTCTTCATCATGGGTATTAGATACCGGATGTGCATCTCACATTTGTACCAATGTGCAGGCGCTGAGAAATAGCAGGACATTGACAAAGGGCGAGGTGGACCTATGAGTAGGCAATGGAGCAAGGGTTGCTACTGTTGCTGTAGGAACTTATGATCTATCTCTTCCCTCTGGGCTTGTACTAGAATTAGATGAATGTTGTTATGTGTCTGCCTTAACTAAGAACATCATTTCAGTTTCTTGTTTGGACAAGAAAGGATTTTCATTTATAATAAAGAACAAATGTTGTTCAGTTTATTTAAATGATATGTTCTATTGTAGTGCACCTCTAATGAACGGACTCTACTTTCTAGACTTAGAGAGCCCTATCTATAACATAAGTACCAAGAGGTTCAAGTCAAATGAGTTGAACCAAACCTATCTCTGGCATTGTCACTTAGGTCACATAAATGAGAGTCGCTTATCTCAGTTCCATAAGGATGGGCTGCTAGACTCATTTGATTTTGAATCATATGAGACATGCAAGTCTTGCCTTTTAGGCAAGATGACCAAGACTCCCTTTAGTGGACACAGCGAAAGAGCAACAGATTTGTTAGGACTTATACATAGTGATGTATGTGATCCTTTCAATGTTGCTGCTAGAGGTGGTTACAGGTACTTCATTACATTTACTGATGATTTTAGTAGATATGGTTATGTGTATCTTATGACAGATAAATCAGAATCCTTTGAAAAGTTCAAAGAATTCAAGAATGAAGTACAAAACCAACTTGGCAAGAGTATTAAGATACTTCGATCAGATCGAGGTAGTGAATACCATAGCCATGAGTTTCGTGACTATCTAGCTGAGTGTGGGATTCTATCCCAACTCACTCCTCCTGAAACACCACAGTGGAATGGTGTATCCGAAAGGAGGAATCGTACCCTATTAGATATGGTACGATCTATGATGAGTCACACAGATCTTCCTATATCCTTTTGGGGATATGCTCTAGACACAGTAGCCTTTACCCTTAACTGTGTACCATCCAAGGCTGTCATAAAGACACCATATATATGATATGGACAGAGAGAAATTCCAAGATGTCTTTCATGAGGATTTGGGGTTGTGAGGCTTACGTTCGATGTCAAGTCTCAAACAAACTGGGACCCAAATCCGATAGGTGCTATTTTGTTGGATATCCCAAGGATACAAAGGGATATTACTTTTACATTCCCAGTCAGCACAAAGTGTTTATGGCAAAGACTGGAGTTTTTCTAGAAAGGAATTTTGTTTCTAGAAAAACTAGTGGAGTACCTTCGATCTTGAAGAAATTCAAGATAAGGACCATAGCACTGAGGCCTTAATGGAGGTTGAACATGAACCACAAAGTATTGTGGGTGATGAGGTTGTTGCACAAAGAGTTGTGGAACAACCACCTGTTCAGGTAGACCTACCTCTTCGGAGATCTGATAGGGTACGTCGTCAGCCTGAGAGATACTCATTTCTCTTGTCTGACCATGATGACGTAATGCTCATTGAGAATGAGCCTACCTCCTATCAGGAAGCTGTGATGAGCCCAGATTCTGAGAAATGGCTAGAGGTCATGAGATCCGAGATGGAATCCATGTACACCAATCAAGTATGGACTTTGGTTGATCCACCTAAAGGGGTCAAACCCATTGGGTGTAAGTGGGTCTTTAGGAGAAAGACTGACATGGATGGACTTACGCATACCTATAAGGGTCGATTGGTGGCTAAAGGTTTCAAGCATATTCATGGTATTGACTATGATGAAACCTTTTCTCCAGTGGCGATGTTTAAGTCCATTCGGATTTTGCTTGCTATTGCAGCATACCCCAATTATGAGATCTGGCAGATGGATGTCAAAACCGTATTTCTGAATGGAAACTTACTCGAGGATGTGTACATGACGCAACCTGAGGGTTTTGAAGATCCACAGCATACTGGGAAAGTATGCAAGCTGCAAAGGTCCATTTATGGGCTAAAGCAAGCCTCTCGGAGCTGGAATCTTCGATTCGATGATGCGATCAAACTGTTTGGTTTCATCAAGAATGAAGATCAACCCTGTGTCTAAAAGAGGGTTAATGGGAACATAGTTGTCTTCCTTGTATTGTATGTGGATGACATACTACTCATTGGGAATGACATCCCTTCGCTACAGTCTGTAAAGACTTGGCTGGGGACGTGCTTCTCAATGAAGGACTTAGGTGAAGCAGCCTGTATCCTAGGCATCAAGATCTATAGAGATAGATCTAATAGATTGCATGGCCTAAGTCAGAGTACATACATTGACACGGTATTACTACGGTTTGCCATGCAGAATTCCAAGAAGGGACTTCTGTCGATGTCACATGGTGTGAGTCTTTCGAAGACTCAAAGTCCCTCTTCTAGAGAGGAGAGAGACTGCATGGATAAGATCCCTTACGCATCTGCTATAGGATCTATCATGTACGCCATGCTGTGTACTCGTCCTGATGTCTCGTATGCTTTGAGCATGACGAGTAGATACCAGTCAGATCCAGGTGAGCGTCACTGGATAGCAGTTAAGAATATTCTTAAGTACTTGAGAAGGACTAAAGAATATTTCTTTATATTTGGAGGTGATGAGGAGCTAGCTGTAAAGGGTTACAGCGATGTCAGCTTCCAAACTGACCAGGATGATTATAGATCGCAGTCAGGGTTCATGTTTTGCTTGAATGGTGGCGCTGTGAGCTGGAAGAGTTAGAAGCAGGACACAGTTACTGATTCTACAACAGAAGCCGACTATATCGCTGCATATGAGGTAGCAAAGGAGGCAGTTTGGATCCGCAAGTTCATTACTGAGCTTGTGGTGGTTCCTAGCATTGCAGATCCTATAGAGCTCTATTGTGACAACAATGGAGCGATTGCATAGGGTAAGGAACCTCGCTCACACCAGCGGACCAAACACATACTACGGCGCTTCTATCTCATTCGAGAGATTATCGATACAAAAGATGTGAAGATTTGCAGAGTACCCACAGAGGCTAACATCGCAGATCCCTTGACCAAGGCTTTGGCACAAAAAAATCATGATGGTCACACTATGTCATTGGGTATTAGATACTACGGTGATTGGCACTAGTGCTAGTGGGAGATTGTTAGTGAAAGCCCTAGAGTCAATCATGTGATGATTGTTGTATGGACTTTATTGTATCATATTCCTATTTATAAGGGCATGGTTATTATATTTGCTTGTATTGGTGCCAAATAACTAAATATAATAATGTCCTTGAGTAGTAGGTTCTTATCTATATCAATCGATTGGTTGAATCGATAATGAGATGATATAGAGAACACTACTCTTAAATCATACACGATGATTTGATCTCATAAGTCATGGATATGAGATATCAAGTTGACACATGGGTATGCATTAGAGAATGTATACTGAATGACCCGCCATGAGAAAGTATCATGGATCGTTATATGAGTGTCATATATTTTCTCATGTGGCTATTAGTATGACTATTGGTCCTTAGACCTGAAGTCATCATAGTTACCTACATAAGGAGTTGCATACTTTGGCTTCGTCAAACGTCACCCGTAAATGGGTGGACTATAAAGGCGATTACTGGGTATGTAACAAATTATGCTGAGGGATGTGAGTGATGTAGATAAGATCTATCCCTCCTATATGACAGGGGTGACATCAATATTCTTGATAGAGTGAGACCAAGAAGTGCATAGCCATGCCCAAATGAGTCAATAAGAGATATTGAGCTCATTTGAATAGAGTGAGTCTACTTGGAGTTCAAGATTTCGATTGTACCGAGGATGACACGGTCTATGCCTCGATTGGTCAATCTAGATGTCAAGGATAGAGGGACATTGTCACATATTGTGAGAGTCACAATTAGTAGTCACAAAGGTGATGTTGGAGCTCATCATTCTTGTAACTTGGGTAGCAATGATGTGTTGCTAGATACCGCTCATTGCTTATGTTTCTAAATAGGTTTAGGGACATTGCCAATGTTACAAGAACCTATAGGGTCACACACATAAGGGAAATTAGATGGAGATTAGGTTCATATGATGAACCATGAGGATTAGGTTCATGGGATGAACCAAATTGGATTAAGAGTAATCCTAATTAGACTAATTGAGTTGGACTCGATTTGATTCAAGTGTTGAATGAGTCTAATTTAGATTTGATTCATCAAATCAATTTAAATTAATGAATAGAGATTCATTAAATTAAATTGACTTGAGTTAAGTGGTTAGATTTGATCAACCATGGGAGATTAGAGGTCAAGTTTGACTTGACTTGAGAGGGAAGATGAAAGGTCAAGTTTGACTTGACCAAATGCCATGTCATTATGATGACTTGGCATGGTCGGCCAATGATGATGCTCCACATCATCATTGACTTTTTCATGTGGTGCCACCTCATGAGGGAGACCAAGGGTCATGGGAGTTACATGCATGCATATAACCCCCTCTCCATGAAGTGGCCAGCCAACCCCATTAGATGTGGGAATTCATTTTGGTAAGTTACACAACTTCATCTTCTTCCTTGGATCAATTTCCCTCAAGCTCTCTCCCTCTCCCAACCTCCTTGGCTGAACCATCCATAGAGTGCTAGCACACTCAAGGGTGTGTTTTCTCCACCTATTGCTTGTGTGGATACCAATAGAGGAGTGTGCACTTGACACTCTCGAGTTCCAGCGAACCTTTTGGACGAGCGAGATTTGCGAAGGGCATCGCATCGAGGGTGACATCCTTATCATGTAGATCTAAGGTAGATCTAGGGTTTTATATAAACACATACATGTTTTTGTTTTAATACATCTTCGCACGGATCCATGGCCGGGGCTTCCGAGGTTTCCGCAACGCAAAAAGCGGTTTTTGCGGCTCGGAAAAACCCAACAGTTTTTTCCTTTTCTTCATCCTCTTCCTAGTTGGCCAGCGCCCAAGGTTTGCTTCCTCTCCCTTTGCCGGCATCCAAACCTCCTCCTCTCTTCTCCTTGGCCGGTGGAAAGAAGTCTAGGGTCTCTTCCCTTAGAGTCTTGGTCGGCGTTCACTCTCCTTGTTCTCCTTCTTGGCCGGCAGCAAGCACCAAGCTTTGAACTTGGTGGTTGGTTGAAAGAAGGATAAGTGCTTTGTTTCTTATTCTTCCTCTTGTTCGGAGCGAGCAAGGAAGGAAGATTGGTGATCTAGGAGCTTCGACTTTTGGTAGATCGTCGCCCACATGACGTCCAAAAGGAGGAAGGACATACAATAGAAGATCGAGAGGTATATCGATTGTCTATATTATTTTGTAACATGTCTATAATTGTTTGTCATTTATATATGCATGTAGTATTCTATTTTTATGGCTAAAATAACTTGGACCCAGAATATAAACACAAAAGTCAGCAATCCGTACATCGTCTATTCCGCGGCTATTCGTAGAATAGAGGTTGGAGGCTTGAACAACAAGTTTGTTCAAGTGACTACTCTAATCGAATTGCACGATGATGAAACGGTTGCTTGGGTCATCCCTTTTGTCTAGGATTAAATTTATTTTTAATCCGGGGACATCGATGGGATCGCCTTGAACAAGCGACCGAGTTAAAGTGAGAAGCGAAGTTTCCTACCTTCAGGACCCAAATCCGATAAGTGCTATTTTGTTGGATATCCCAAGGACACGATGGGATATTACTTCTACATTTCCAGTCAGCACAAAGTGTTTGTGGCAAAGACTGAGATTTTTCTAGAAAGAGATTTTGTTTCTAGAAAAACTAGTGGGAGTACGTTCGATCTTGAAGAAATTCAAGATAAGGACCATAGCACTGAGGCCTTGATGGAGGTTGAACAAGAACCACAAAGTGTTGTGGGTGATGAGATTGTTGCACAAAGAGTTGTGGAACAACCACCTGTTCAAGTAGACCTACCTCTTCGCAGGTCTGATAGGGTACATCGTCAGCCTGAGAGATACTCATTTCTCTTGTCTGACCATGATGACATTATGCTCATTGAGAATGAGCCTACCTCCTATCATGAAGTTGTGATGAGCCCAGACTCTGAGAAATGGCTAGAGGCCATGAGATCCAAGATGGAATCCATGTACACCAACCAAGTATGGACTTTGGTTGATCCACCTGAAGGGGTCAAACCCATTGGGTGTAAGTGGGTCTTTAAGAGAAAGACTGACGTGGATGGACTTATGCATACCTATAAGGGCCGATTGGTGGCTAAAGGTTTCAAGAAAATTCATGGTATTGACTATGATGAAACCTTTTCTCCAGTGGCGATGTTTAAGTCCATTCGGATCATGCTTGCTATTGCAGCATTCCACGATTATGAGATCTGGTAGATGGATGTCAAAACTAGATTTCTGAATGGAAATTTACTTGAGGATGTGTACATGATACAACCTAAGGGTTTTGTAGATCCACAACATACTGGGAAAGTATGCAAGCTGCATAGGTCCATCTATGGGCTAAAGCAAGCTTCTCGGAGTTGGAATCTTCATTTTGATGATGCGATCAAACAGTTTGGTTTCATCAAGAATGAAGATGAACCCTTGTCTACAAGAGGGTTAATGGGAACACAGTTGTTTTCCTTGTATTTTATGTGGATGACATACTACTCATTGGAAATGACATCCCTTTGCTACAGTCTATGAAGACTTAGCTGGGGACATGCTTCTCAATGAAGGACTTAGGTGAAGCAGCCTGTATTCTAGGCATCAATATCTATAGAGATAGATCTATGAGATTGCTTGGCCTAAGTCAGAGTACATACATTAACAAGGTATTACTATGGTTTGTCATGCAAAATTCCAAGAAGGGACTTCTGTCGATGTCACATGGTGTGAGTCTTTCGAAGACTCAAAGTCCCTCTTCTAGAGAGGAGAGAGACCGCATGGATAAGATCCCTTATGCATCAGCTATAGGATCTATCATGTATGTCATGCTATGTACTCGTCCTGATGTCTCATATGCTTTGAGCATGACGAGTAGATACCAGTCAGATCCAGGTGAGCGTCACTGGATAGCAGTCAAGAATATTCTTAAGTACTTGAGAAGGACTAAAGAATATTTCTTGATATTTGGAGGTGATGAAGAGCTAGCTATAAAGGGTTACAGCGATGTCAGCTTCCAAACTGACCAGGATGATTATAGATCGTAGTTCGGGTTCGGGTTTTGCTTGAATGGTAGCGATATGAGTACCCACAGAGGCTAACATCGCAGATACTTTGACCAAGGCTTTGGCACAGAAAAAGCATGATGGTCACACTAGGTCATTGGGTATTAGATACTACGGTGATTGGCACTAGTGCTAGTGGGAGATTGTTAGTGAAAGCCCTAGAGCCAATGATGTGATGATTGTTGTATGGACTTTATTATATCATATTCTTGTTCATAAAGGCATGGTTATTATATTTACTTGTATTGGTGCCAAATAAACTAAGTATAATAACGTCCTTGAGTAGAAGGTTCTTATCTATATCAATCAATTGGTTGAATCGATAATGAGATGATATAGAGAACACTACTCTTAATCATTTCTAGTCAAGTATTAACATTCAGGGATAATGTTAATGTATAGAGACTAGCATGTAGGTTAACTCGATGACTTGATCTCACAAGTCATGGATATGAGATATCAAGTTGACACATGGGTATGCATTAGAGAATATATACTGAATGACCCGCCATGAGAAAGTATCAAGGATAGTTATATGAGTGTCATATACTTTCTCATGTGACTATTAGTATGACTATTAGTTCTTGGACCTGAAGTCACCATGGTTCCCTACATAAAGAGTTGCATACTTTGGCTTCGTCAAACATCACCCGTAAATGGGTGGATTATAAAGGCGATTACTGGGTATGTAACAAATTATGCGGAGGGATGTGAGTGATGTAGATGAGATCTATCCCTCCTATAAGACGGGAGTGATATCGTTATTCTTGATAGAGTGAGACCACGAAGTGCATGGCCATGCCCAAATGAGTCAATATAAGATATTAAGCTCATTTGATTAGAGTGAGTCTACTTGGAGTTCAAGATATAGATTGTACCAAGGATGACACGGTCTATGCCTCAATTGGTCAATCTAGATATCAAGGATAGAGGGACATTGTCACATATTGTGAGAGTCACAATTAGTAGTCACAAAGGTGATGTTGGAGCTCAACATTCTTGTAACTTGGGTAGCAATGATGTGTTGCTAGATACCGCTCATTGCTTATGTTCCTAAATCGGTTTAGGGACATTGCCAACGTTACAAGAACCTATAGGATCACACATAAAGGGCAATTAGATGGAGATTAGGTTCATATGATGAACCATGAGGATTAGGTTCATGGGATGAACCAAATTAGATTAAGAGTAATCCAAATTAGACTAATTGAGTTAGACTCAATTTAATTCAAGTGTTGAATGAGTCTAATTAGATTTGATTCATTGAGTCAATTTAAATTAATGAATAGAGATTCATTAAATCAAATTGACTTGAATCAAGTGGTTAGATTTGATCAACCATGGGAGATTGAAGTGGCCAGTCACTATTCATCATGGTGTGAATTGATTTGGTGAGTAACTCCATCTTCTTCTTCCTTGGATCTTCTTCCTCTCAAGCTCTCTCCCAATCCTCTACTTTGGCCGAAACTTCCAAGGGGTGCTAGCACACTCTAGGTTGTTTTTCTCCACCATTTGTCCATGTGGATACCAATACAGGAGTGTACATTTGACACTCTTGAGTTCCGGCAAAGCATTTGGATGAGCGGGATAAGCGAAGGGCGTCGCTATGAGGGTAATGCTTTCATCTTGTAGATCTAAGGTAGATCTAGGGTATTTAAACACATACATATTTTATTTTTTTTATATCTTCGCACGGATCCGTGGTCGGGCATCTGAGGTTTCCACAACGCAAAAAGCAATTTTTACCGCTCGGAAAGTCCAAAACTCCTCCCAACTGCCTCCGAAATCCATGACACATGATATTAATAAGTCCTCCAATGTTTGAATGGTATGCTCAGACTGTCCATCTGTTTGTGGATGAAATGCAGTATTGAGTCAAAGTTATGTGCCCATAGCTTGCTACAAACTCTGCCAAAATCTCGAGGTGAATTGTGGGTCTCTATCAGCTATAATACTCAAAGGTACTCCATGCAATCTGATAATCTCTCGGCAGTATAACTCTGCCAAATGATCTAATGAGTCTGTCCCGCGAATAGGAAGGAAGTGGGTGGATTTGGTTAATCGATCCACGATCACCCAAATCGTATCATGACCTTTACGGGTTCTAGGCAATCCCGTAATGAAATCCATCGTGATATGCTCCCACTTCTATTCCAGGATCAGAATTTCCTACAACAATCCGGTGGGTTTCTGATTTTCATCCTTCACCTGTTGGCATACTAAACATCGAGCAACAAAGTCTGCAATATCTCTCTTCATATCGTTCCACTAGTATAAAGGTTTCAAATCTCGGTACATTCGAGTACCACCAGGATGTATAGCAAATCTCCAATGATGTGCTTCCTGTAGCAATTCTTCATTAAATGAATGCATGTCCGGAACACATAATCGTCCACGGAAATGAAATACTCCATTTTCATCACTTGAAAAATCTATCTAACGTTCTGAGTCTATCGTGCTACACAAGAACTACAGATGCTGGTCACTGACTTGTACTTCTTTGATCTTCTCAGTAATAGTGGACTGGGCAACCATAGATACTAATACTCCCCGAGATGTTTGACCGTATTCAGACAATCTCAACTCTAAGAACTGTCGAACTAGATAAGTAACTACTGTCAGATGACTGGCCAGAATCCCACGAGACTTCCTACTCAGTGCATCTGCTACCACATTAGCTTTTCCCATATGATAATGGATGGTGCAGTCGTAATCCTTCAGAACTTAAGCTAGCATATCAATTAAGAATAGAAACATGCAAAGATCATAAATAAAAGTTATAAAACTTTTATACCTCTTGATCTTCTATCGTATGTCCTAACCTCCTTGTAGACTTCGTGTGGGCGAAGATCCTCCACAAGTTGAAGCTTCTTAGATCTTCTTCAATCCAAAGAATGAAGAACTCTCTTTCCCTTCTTGCTTGAGCCAACCACCAATCCACAAAGGATTGATGCCGCCGGCCCCAAGAATAGAGAGAACATAATGGAAACAACCAAGCAACCGAACTAGGGACAAACCCTAGCTCCTAGTGCCGCCGTCCAAGAGGAAAACAAAGGGAAAAGAGGAATAGGTTGGGCACCACCAAAGGTATAGGAAAAAGGATAGGAACCGGCCAACACCCTAGGAAGAAGAAGAACACTTCCCCTATAGTTGCCACCTACCTTACCTTCCAAACCCTAGCCGCCTAACCAAGCTTCCTTTGGATTTCTTGCCGCCTAAGGTAGAGGAAGAGAAGGTAGTGGCCGCCAACCCTTAGAAGGAAGAAGATGAGCCCTTCCCTATAGTTGCCGCCAACCATAACTTCCAAACCTAGCCTAATCCAAAGAGCCAAACCCTAATCTAATTAGGTTTCCTCCATAGGTTTCTTGCCGCCTAAGCATGGTGGAGAGGAGAGATCTAGGAGCTAGCCACCTCCAAGGAAGAAGACAAGCTCATCCATAGGTTGCCGCCTCTAGCTCTCCACCACCTTGGCCGCCCAACCTAAGGAGCCAAAACCCTAATTAGGGTTTCCTCCTTGAGGTTGCTTGCCGCCCAAGTAATGCTAGGCAAAACCCTAATTTCCTTAGCATCCATCATGAACCATCCAAAAACTTAGTTGCCGCCCAACCCATGCTCCCTTATATAGAACTTAGGAGAAAATTGGTTATTGATGAGGTATCCCAATTTTCTTGCCGCCCACCTTATCCAACCTTTCCTCTCCCTTTTATATAGAGTTAGGTTTAGGCCTTGGTTTAATCTCCACCGTCGGTTCTAGGGTTTTAATCTCAACCATCGGATTTAGAGATTTAATCTCAACCGTCGGTTCTAGGAAATAATCCCAACCGTCGGATCTAGAGATTTAATCTCAACCGTCGGTTCTAGGAATTTAATCCCAACCGTCGGATCTAGAGATTTAATCTCAACCGTCAGTTCTAGGAATTTAATCCCAACCGTCGGATCTAGAGATCTAATCTCCACCGTCGGTTCTAGGGATTCAATCCTAACCGTCGGATCTAGAGATTTATTTTCCATCATTTGATCTAGACTTCATGAGGTTTATATAAGGCTACGATAGGGACCATGAGGAGGAGTTGGGTCTTGGCCACCCGATGGATCGGAACCACACAAACTTGATCCATCAATGATGTTCCATTCCACTAGAGGATCATCATCGAACTACCTCACCAACCCCCATAAATTAATATGGGCTCCATATATTATTTGTACATCCATCTCCCCGTGTTTAAGATATCGAATGTCCATCAATTAATTGATTTACTGACCATCAATTAATTAACATCTAACTCCTCGAGTAGTACAACTCAACCTTATCATCATGTTGACTAAGTCAACCTGCAGGGTTTACATGATGAACCTTATGAGCTCCTCAAGGGGACATCATCAACCTAATATATAGGACACGGATTCCTCCTATAATCAACGGCACACCATGTAAATAATATCACTTCCCAACTTACCGGGCATATTGATTTAATCCATAGAAATCTCACCCTCTGGTAAATCAAAGAAATAAATACTAAGTACATGTGCCCGTTATTATATCGGGATTAAGAGCATGTACAACATAATATCCGAGGTCCGATTCAATTATGTAGTCAGCAATAAATTGAATCACCTCTATGTCGGTCCTGCTCAATACACCGAGATGTACTAGTGTAACTCTATGTTCAAGATAAAACAATACCAAGCTACACTACAACCATGCCAATGGTTTGTCCAAAACCATCTTGGTTGTGAGCCTCTACTTATATTCTACAAGGGACTGATAACATGATCTTCTGTGCCGCACCCAGGCACCATGTTATCTACAATGTAAAATATTAGACAATATGCACACATATAAATATAACGTGCAAACAATGATCATGTGATTCTTATTTCAAAATAAAGATGTCCATACAAAAGAGCTAGGCTTTCAGTATACATCCCAACAGCATGTAGGTCAATGGATGACTTGATCTCACAAGTCATGGATATATGATATCACATTGATACATGGGTATATATATTGGAGACTATATATACCGAATTGACCCACCGTGAGAAAGTATCATGGATCGTTATATGAGTGTCATATACTTTCTCATGTGACTATTGGTATGAATAGTCCTTAGACCTGAAGTCACTACGGTTCCCTACATAAGGAGTTATGTACTTTGGTATCGTCTAATGTCACACCGTAATTGGGTGACTATAACGGCGATCACTGAGTATGTAACGAATTATGCGGAGGGATGTGAGTGATGTAGATGGAATCTATCCCTCCCATATGACGGGAGTGATATCTTTGGCCTCTTGATAGAGTAGGACCACTAAATGCATGGTCATGCTCAAATGAGTCAATATGAGATATTGAGCTTATTTGTTTGAGTGAGTCTACTTGGGGATCAAGAAACATAAAGATTGATAAGAGGGTGACACGGTCTATGCCTCATTGATCGATCTGAGATATCAAGGATAGAAGGACACTGTCATATGATAATAGTCATGGAAGAGGTTGTCGAATCTCGACATTCTCATCACTTGGGTAGCAATGATGTATTGCTAGATGTCGCTCATTGCTTATGTATCTAAAATGGTTTTGGATACATTGCCAACGTTATGAGAGCCTATAGGGTCACACACAAATAACATATTATTTTGGAGAGGAAATCATTTTGGTTTGACTAAAATGAATTATTAGTTAATTGGATTAACTAGAATGAGTAAGACTCATTACTTGGCTAAATTTGAGTTGGACTCAAATCGGTTTATGTTGAGTTAGACTCAAGTCAAACCAAGAGAAGAAGGCTAAAATGAATAATACACGAATTAATAATATAATACACGAATTAATAAATGGGGTTTTAAATGGGATTTAAAACTCATTAATGTGCATTTAATGAGCATTAATTGACTTCCTTTCTTTTACCATGAAGAATAAGGAAGTGCATTTAATGTCTCATTAAGGTGTATTATAGTTGCTTCTTCTTCTTAAACGTGGACAATGAAAAATAGAATCTGATTTTATTTTTTTTCGTTGACAACACAAGAGGACCAAGTACCGAGTGGAAAAGTGAGACCTTGGAGTGGTTGCTAGCACAACCGAAAGGGCTTACCTCTTCACTCCAAGATCGTGTGTGTGTGCACCATAGAGGCGTGGACATTCTGACCACGCTGAGATCCACAAGTGGTGCTGACTAGAATTCAAAGGGTACGCTTCGAAGGTAATCTCGATTCCTATAGGATAGAATCGATAATTGAAACGAGTATATTTTTTTTACTTGGATCTCTGGAGGGATCCTAAGTTTTCCGCTGCGAATTTTGTTTATCGCTCAGGATCCCTACAGTGGTATCAGAGCCACTTGTAAAAAAAAATGTACACGTTTTTTTTGGATGTTTTATGTGATATAAACATGAGATTAGTTTTATTATGTTTTTTTTTGCCGACTCGGTATATGTCCGAGTTGATTTAGCCAAGAGGATAGTCTGCCGAGTGGGCTGAATCAAGTCGGATGGTGCCAACTCGGTCTATGTCCGAGTTGATTTAGCCAAGCAGATAGTTTGCCGAGTGGGCTGAATCAAGTCGGATGGTGCCGACTCCGCTTGTGTCCAAGTTGATTCAGCCAAGCAGATGGTCTGCCAAGTGGGTTGGTTCAAGTCGGACGGTGCCGAACACACCTGGCCATCTGAAGGTCTCGGGTTCATAGAGATGGACAAAATGGGCAGCGACTCATAAGATGAATTAGCAAAAAAAAAATTTCCGGGGGTGCTGCCCCCCTCACCCCCCGCAAGGGGCGCTGCCCCCCTCACCCCCCGCAACGACTCATGAGATGGTCTGCCAAGCGGGACCGCCGTGGTGTTGCGGCTAATCGACATAGCGGCTTAAAAATTGCACATAATAAAACTAATAAATAAAATAATTTATTAAATCATTGTGAATGATTTGTATATAGTGCATGGTTATGGCCTAGGACCCAATATGATTGTGGTTATGTGTTGTAATTCATAATACGTACATGTATGTATGTGTTGTAATTTTTACAGGCTACGCGTGTCGTGCCATCACTTCTATTTTCTAGTTGTAAAATAGATTTATACTCGAATGTATCTCGAGTGTTCTCATTTTGTAATGTACAAAATAAATAAGCAATGAAAGTCCATTGAAGGTGGATGTTACAAGGACGATGCTAACAACACATGCTGACCAAAGGAAGCGCTTGGAGAAGATGCTATCCCTAGGGTAACCAATCGATTTTCTCATTGGCTTAAGAAATCGTAGAATAAGGGCCATAACCATGTCACGTTTAGCGTATATGTGATATATTTTGTGTGTATATGATGCATGCTAGATAATCTGTTATCTTAAAATTAAGTCAAATGAATATGCCTACCAAAGTTTGGTACTCATAAACTACCTCGATCATTTGTGTTGGGTTTGCCAAAGCAAAGCAGCGCATTTTATCTTGGTAGAGTACGAGAGGACAATTGTGATATCCCGCTATCAAACTTTGGATGAGACTTCACTAAGTGTCTCAATTAGATTGAGAAATACTTAGAGGCATTTCCTAATAGTTAGGAGACACGGATAAGAGAACATTTATACTAAGTCTTGGGCGATTAGCCAAAGCTAACTCAAAATGATGTATAATGTGAATCTTGATCCTTTATTCCAAGAGTTGCATACGATGCAATTGGTAAAATGTTACCTACCTAGTGATCCTAAATCTTGGGCGATTAGCCAAAGCTAACTCAAGGTGAGGTATGATGTGGATCTTGTCCCACATGAACTTGAAGCTCAATAGAACTGGTATGACTAGCTCCTATTGAAGCTAAGGGAATCAGTGGGAGTCTCATTTAATTAAAGGCCTAATTAAATGATTTCAGATATAATACTCATTTCTACATATTATTTCTATTGTAGATTACTATGTCTTCAAATACGTCAAATACCATCTCTCTGCGATCGGTCCTTGAGAAGGACAAGCTCAATGGAGCAAACTTCATTGACTGGTTCAGAAATTTGAGAATAGTTCTCAAATAGGAGCGAAAACTCTATGTCCTAGAGCAACCCATTTCTGAACCACCCGCCAATAATGCTACTCGTGCAGATAAGGATGCATACAAGAAGCATCAAGATGATGCATTAGATGCATCATGCCTTATGCTTGCAACCATGAACTCTGAGCTTCAGAAGCAACATGAGAACATGGATGCCTTCGATATGGTTGCACACTTGAAGCAACTATATCAAGGGCAGGTGAGGCACGAGAGATCTGAGGTATCTAAGGCATTATTTTCATGCAAAATGCAAGAAGGAACACCCGTAGGAACTCATGTACTCAAGATGATTGGGTATGTTGAGAACCTTGAAAGATTGGGGTTTCCTTTAGGCCAAGAGTTGGCCACTGACCTTATTCTATATTCGCTGCCTAGAGGCTTTAGTCAATTTGTCATGAATTATTACATGAGCGAAATTGACAAACCATTGCTTGAGCTCTTAAGCATGTTAAGAAGCTAGAGCAATCTTAAGAAGATGCAACTGACAGTACTAATGATGTACTTATGGTTAAAAAGAGCAAGGCAAGGAGTGAAAAGTCTAAAAGCGGTAAGACCGAGAATAAAGATAAGGACAAAGCATTGAAGCCTAAAGGTGGGGTGGCCAAGGAAGGGACTTGCTTCCCTTTGGGAATTTGGACATTGGAAGAGGCTATAAAAGTACCACGAGGAAGTTCAGAAGAAGAAAGGAAGTGAGACTTCCACTTCAAGTATACATGTTATAGAAGTCAATCTATCTATTTCTTCCTCATGGGTATTGAATACCGGTTGTGCTTCTCACATTTGTACCAATGTGCAGGGCTTGAGAAGAAGTAGATCTTTGACAAAAGGAGAAGTGGACCAACGTGTTGGCAATGGCGCAAGAGTTGCTGCTATAGCTGTAGGAACATATTCCTTATCATTACCCAGTGGTTTAATTCTAGAACTTGAAGAGTGTTATTTCGTACCAACAATAACTAAGAACATTATGTCTATATCTTGTTTGGACAAGAAAGGTTTTTCATTTATAATTAAGGACAAGTGTTGTTCTGTATATTTAAATGAAATGTTCTATTGTAGTGCACACTTGATGAATGGACTCTATGTTCTAGACCTTGAAAACTCAGTCTATAACATAAATACCAAATGATTCAAATCTAATCATTTGAATCAAACATATCTTTGGCATTGTCGCTTGGGTCACATAAATGAGAGTCGCATAGCCCAGCTCCATAAGGATGGATTACTGGACTCATTTTATTTTGAATCATATGAGGTATGTGAATCTTGTCTTTTAGGCAAGATGACCAAGACTCCATTTAGTGGACAAGGCGAACGAGCGACAGATTTGTTAGGCCTCATACATAGTGATGTATGCGGTCCTTTCAGCCAGAGGAGGTTATCAGTACTTCATCACATTTATTGATGATTTCAGTAGATATGGATATGTGTATCTTATGAGACACAAATCAGAATCCTTTGAAAAGTTCAAAGAATTCAAGAATGAAGTACAGAACCAACTTTGTAAGAGTATTAAGATGCTTCGATCAGATCGAGGTGGGGAATACCTAAGCCAAGAGTTTAGTGACTATCTAGTTGAGTGTGGGATAAGATCTCAGCTCACTCCACCTAGAACACCACAGTTGAATGGTGTATCTGAGAGGAGAAATCGTACTCTATTAGATATGGTACGATCAATGATAAGTCATACAGAACTTCCTCCTTCCTTCTGGGGATATGCTCTAGAGACCGTCGCTTTCACACTTAACCGTGTTCCTTCTAAGGCAGTCGTAAAGACATCATATGAGATATGGACTGGGAAGAGTCCCAAGATGTCTTTTATGAAGATTTGGGGTTGTGAGGCTTACGTACGACGTCAAGTATCAGATAAACAATGCCTCAAATCAGATAGATGCTATTTCGTTGGATATCCCAAGGAAACTAAGGGATATTACTTTTACAACCCCACACAAGGCAAAGTGTTTGTTGCCAGAAATGGTGTTTTTCTAGAAAGGGAATTTATTTCTAGAAAAATAAGTGGGAGTAAAATTGATCTTGAAGAAGTTCAAGATACACAAAATAGCACTGATACCTTAATGGAACAAGAACAGTCATCACAAGGAGTTGTGATACAACCTGTTCAGGTAGACCAAGCTCTGCGCAGGTCTGATAGGATACGTCATCAACCTGAGAGATATTCTTTTCTCTTGGATGATAATGATGGTATCATGCTTGATGAGCCGACATCCTATCAGGAAGCTGTAATGAGCCCAGATTCTGAGAAATGGCTCGAGGCCATGAGATCCGAAATAGAATCCATGTACACTAACCAAGTCTGGACTTTGGTTGATCCACCTGAAGGGGTCAAACCCATTGGGTGTAAGTGGGTCTTTAGGAGAAAGACTGACATGGAAGGTAATGTGCATACCTATAAAGGGCGATTGGTAGCAAAAGGATTCAAGCAGATTCATGGTATTGACTATGATGAAACCTTTTCTCCAGTTGCGATGCTCAAATCCATTCGGATCATGCTTGCTATTGCAGCTTACTATGACTATGAGATCTGGCAGATGGATGTCAAAACAGCATTTCTTAACGGAAATCTACTCGAGGATGTGTATATGACACAACCTGAGGGTTTTGTCGATCCAAAGGATGCTGGAAAGGTTTGTAAGTTGCATAGGTCCATTTATGGTTTAAAGCAAGCTTCTAGAAGCTGGAATCTTCGTTTCGATAATGCGATCAAAACGTTTGGTTTCATTAAGAATGAAGATGAACCTTGTGTCTACAAGAAGGTTAGTGGGAGCTCAATTGTTTTCCTCATATTGTATGTAGATGACATACTGCTCATTGGAAATGATATCCCTATGCTGCAGTCTGTGAAGACTTGGCTTGGGAATTGTTTTTCAATGAAAGACTTAGGTGAAGCAGCCTATATTCTAGGCATCAAGATCTATAGAGATAGATCTAAGAGATTGCTTGGCTTGAGTCAGAGTACATATGTGGACAAGGTGCTTAAGCGTTTTGCCATGCAGAATTCCAAGAAGGGATTTTTGCCAATGTCACATGGTATGAGTCTTTCGAAGACTCAATCTCCCTCTTCTAAGGAGGAGAGAGATCGCATGGATCAGATCCCTTATGCATCAGCTATAGGATCTATCATGTACGCCATGATTTGTACTCGCCCCGATGTCTCGTATGCTTTAAGCATGACGAGCAGGTATCAGTCAGATCCCGGTGAATGTCACTGGACAGCTGTCAAGAATATTCTTAAGTACTTGCGAAGGACAAAAGAATATTTCTTGATATTTGGAGGCAATGAGGAGCTAGCTGTAAAGGGTTACAGTGATGCGAGCTTCCAAACTGACAAGGATGACTCCAGATCGCAGTCAGGGTATGTATTTTGCTTGAATGGTGGCGCTGTGAGCTGGAAGAGTTCGAAGCAGGACACAGTTGCAGATTCTACAATAGAAGCCGAGTATATTGCTGCGTCTTCTGCAAAGAAAGGAGGTGTTTGGATCTAAAGTTCATCACTTAACTTGAGGTGGTTCCTAGCATAGACCCAGAGACCTCTATTGTGACAACAATGGGGCTATTGCTCAAAGCTAAGGAACCTCGCTCTCATCAGAGGACCAAACACATACTGTTGCGGTATCACCTCATTCGAGAGATCATCAATAGAGGAGATGTTCAGATATGCAGAGTAGACACTGATGCTAACATTGCGGATCCCTTGACCAAGGCTTTGGCACAGAGGAAGCATGATGGTCATACTAGGTCACTGGGTCTTAGAGATTACAGTGATTGGCACTAGTGCTAGTGGGAGATTGTTAGTATGAGCCCTTAGTGCCAATTATGAGATGATTGGTGAGGGAGACTTTTGTATTATATTCTTGCATTAATAAAGGCAAAGATTGATTATTATATTTCTTTATGCGCGCCTAAATAAATATAATAATGCCCATGAATAGTAGGTTGTTATCTACAGTATATCAATTGGTAGAATTGATTATGAGAAGCTGTAGAGAACACTATTCTTAAATATTCCTAGTCGAGTATTGTATTAATAGACAAGGGTTATATTGATACATTGAGACTAGCATGTAGGTCAATGGATGACTTGATCTCACAAGTCATGGATATATGATATCACATTGATACAAGGGTATATATATTGGAGACTATATATACTGAATTGACCCACCATGAGAAAGTATCATGAATCATTATATGAGTGTCATATACTTTCTCATGTGACTATTGGTATGAATAGTCCTTAGACCTGAAGTCACTACGGTTCCCTACATAAGGAGTTATGTGTAGGGGATCGAACGGCCGGCTAGAGGGGGGTGAATAGCCCTCTTTAGATGGATGTCGGAATTCTCACGTTCGTTTGCTTGTCTACACAATCGTTAGCGCAAGCGGAAGCATAAACAATAAAGACAAAGCAATAAATGAAAATACAAACACTAACAAAGGAGATGTAACGTGGTTCACGGCTACGCCGCTAATCCACGGTCCAATTCGTCCAAGGTGAATCACTCCTCCAAAGCCAATCACTATTGGTCTCTCCTTTGCACTAAGCTAGGTGGAGGTAACCTTTACAATCAAGATCACTCTTCTTACAAATAAAATGGAGTAAAAGCAAGTAAGAAGAGTTTAGAGCTTGTGGGGCACTTGGATGGTCGTTTGGAGTAAGAGCATTAGCCTCCCAAAGCCCCACTCCCTCTCTTTTTATAGAGAGGAAGATTTTCTTCCGTTGCCGCCACCCGATCACGCGCCCTTTGGCGATCATCACGCTGCCACTACAACGACCTCCGAACACGTCGGATCCCGACCTTTGTAGTCCAATGGAACACTTGGCAGTCGACTGATGGACCTCATCACGATCCGCTCCTCCGTCGTATCGATCGCTCGGCACGAAGCGATTCTAATGCCGCGACATCCTCGGCGATCAAGCTGGCGGGCATAAACTCATCGATCGGATACCATGAACACCACTCGACTCGAAGCGATCGCCATTACATGGCGATCGGGATGCGTGAAACACAAACTTAACATAAGTTTGAGCTTCCGACGGTCGGGTAAACCTTAACCCTTGCGGTCAAGTCTCCGACACTCAGCCATTCGGCCAAGTTCACCTAATGAGCTACTTACATTTCACTCATTCTCTCATCTCACTCGAAGTCCCTCGCCGAAGCTCTCTTCGTTCGCCGCCACATCCCTCGGCAGCATCAGGCGCACGACTCTGCAATGCTCCTTCGCGTCTCTTGCCTCCGAAGTCTACTTCCTTTGCTTCACTTCAAGTCATCTCGTCCGGCGGTCCCTCGGATGCTCCAAGCGCACGGCTTCCGCAAAGTCATCCTTCACCGACTCAAGGACCGAGGTTGTGAGGGTGAACCCGCCAAGGCTCCATGTGCAAATTACTAAGTCCTGCAAGACTCCAACGCACATATCAAATAACAATACCAACCTAACTCAAACCCTTTGCCACACACATCAAAACCTTATCATGGCAAGAGATTGCCCTAACAACTCCCCCTTTTTGATGTGTGGCAATCCGTTTAAGTTAGGTAATAGCATTTGATATAAATTTTAAGGTAAGAAAGCATGTAAACATAAACATGATATAGCAACATGCAACTCCCCCTTAATCCATGAAACTCCCCCCATAAATTTCTCCCTCTATCACAATTAACTTAAACATAATCATTTCTCCCCCTTTGACACCATCAAAAATATTAATACTAAGTTATAAACTCATGGCATCAAGTATAAAGAGAAACACACATTAAAATCAGTCAAAACCTGATAAAATCAAGTTACTATGCTTGTTCACAGTCCATCAGTCGACTGCTATCAGTATGGCAGTCGACTGGCACAAAGGAAACCGAATTTCTAATTTTCTGGATGAATTTCAGAAATGCATTAAAAAATCCGAAAAATTTAAAAAATCATGAAATTTGGGGAACATATTTCTTGTAAGTATATCTATCAATGAAAAATAGTTTTTCAAGAAAAATCATTATATTTTCCTAGATTTGCCAAAATTCCAAAAGCTTTAAAAACCACTAGTTTTTGAGCATGTTAGTATCCATTTTAACACCTAGTTTTGTATCCAATTGTTTCAAAACATGAATACACAGATTTTAAAGTAAGAAATTATTTTGAAAATATATGAAATATCTAACCATGATCTTTGGGCAATATGTCTATGAATTAAACATAAGTCTTCCCCATGATTGGTCTATTATTGCTATTTTGATACTTTAAATGGCCATCTAAATGCCATAGGCATTAGTGGACATTAGTATCATCCTAACATCTCACCCATGCTAAGTTTTCAATCATGGTAGCCTATTGTGAGTGTGAGATGTATCCTAGAGGGTATTTGTATATACTTAACCATTATATTCATGCAATTCTATCAAGGTTAAGTATCATCCTAACACTCCTCATGATCATAAAGGCATATATCAATTAATTCTACATTATGATCATGAAACACATGTATTCATTGAATTGTTATCATGCATTAGGTATTATGTCATGATAATTAGCAAAGTATCACCTAAAGCATGATTTAAACCTATTTCACATGATTATGTGCCAAATTCATGATTGCAAACATACATAGCAATTTCATTAAATATCATGATTTAAGCATTATTAACTATTTATAGGCATGTTATCATCACCTAACACTATTTCAAAAATGTTGTCCCGCCATCCTAAGTCAACCAAAATATGATATAGGTTAATTGCATATGGTTGACTATCCTAAGGTTTTCCTAACCCTTAAGGATGAATTTTGGAACCCAAAATAGATTTTTGCCTATGGGGTTCACTAAATACTCTTTGGGGATCCATTTCCTACCTATTACTTTCTTTTTATCTTGTCCCCTAGCTATTAAACATTTATAGGCCTTTTCATTTTTCTTTTCTTTATAACCTAGGCCTTTTTTGTTAAAGCTCGCTCTTTGGCTCCCTATAATCATGTTCAAGGTGTTTGAGCCAATAGTGAATTTTTCTAGGGCTTTGGTTAAATAATCTACCTTTTCCCTTAAAGTCCTATTTTCCTCTATGCATGCATCATTAACATCAAAAGGCATATAGTTATCATGTGAGCATGCATCATTTAAGCTAGAAGAAATATTATCATCATTTAAGCATGCTTTTTCTAGTTTATTTTCTAAGTCCTTAATTTGATCTAGCATGCTTTTGTTCTTCTTCTTAGCTCTAAACAAATCCCTAGTTAAGCTAGAAACCATGGAAACTATTTTCTTAGGAGTTAGATTTGTTACCATAGTTTCCATGTCCTCTTCTTCTTCTTCGGATGAGGAGGATTTAGAGGCTCCCCCTTCACTTGAGCTCTCTCCACTTGAGCTTGATTCTTCATTTTCGGTGGAGGAGCAATCCAAGTCATCGAAAGCCATCAATGCAAGGTTGGAGTAGACATGCTCTTCTTCATCGGATGAGGAAGAGGAAGAAGGGTCATCCCATGTCTTTGCTTTGAATGCCTTGGCCTTCCCCTTTTCCTTTGTCTTCTTCTCCTCTTTCTTCTTGATCCCCTTCTTCTTCTTCTTTTCTTCCTTCTTTTTCTTCTCTTCCTTGCTCTTGTTTAGGAGGGGACAATTGTCCCTTATGTGTCCCTCTCCTTGGCAATTGTAGCAAATGATTTTCCCCCTTGGTCTTCTATTCCTATCATTTGATTTGTTAAATCTAAAACCTTTTAAAGCATGTCTTACCCTCCTTACCATATATGCTTCTTCCGTGCTATCCATGGAAGAGGAGGAAGACGCTTCATCATCGGAGGAGGAGGGAATCTCTATCTTCTTCTTCCCCTTGTTTTCCATCAAAGCTACTCCTCTTGAGGGTTGTATTTTTGGCTCTTCTTGTATTCCTTCAAGCCTAGATTCATGTAATTCCATAGTGGAGAAAAATTCATCTAGAGTACTTACCTCTAGATTCTTTGAAATGTAAAATGAGTCCACCATTGAACTCCACTTGGATGATCAGGGGAAAGCATCTATGGCCTTCATTATCATATCGCGATTGGAGAGCCTTTCTCCTACACTTGTTAGTCCAATTAAAATTTCTTTGAATCTAGAATGCAAAGAAGTTACCTTTTCTCCCTTTTCAAGTTTGATATTTGAAAGTTGGGAGCGAAGGAGGTCTCTTCTTGCTATCTTTGCCTCCGAAGTGCCTTCATGAAGCTCTACTAGCTTCTCCCACATCTCCTTGGCACTTAGGCATTCTCCAATTCTATTTATTTCTTGTTGAGGAAGCACATTGTATAGATGGTGCTTGGCTTTTGAGTTTGCAAGGTGCTCCTCTCTTGGCCTCTTGGTCCATCTTGACTTTTCTATTGGCTTCCCCTCTTCATCCCTAGGCAAAACGAAACCGGATTCCATTGTAATCATAATATCAAAATCCATTTCGAAAAATACCTCCATTCGCTTCTTCCACCAAGCGAATTCGCCTTCGAACTTCGGTGGGTGAATGTTTGAGCCGGCCATTTTGAATGTTGCTTGTTGTGGCGGTTAGTCCTCGACAAGCTTTCCTTGGCTCTGATACCACTTATAGGGGATCGAACGACCGGCTAGAGGGGGGTGAATAGCCCTCTTTAGATGGATGTCGGAATTCTCACGTTCGTTTGCTTGTCTACACAATCGTTAGCGCAAGCGGAAGCATAAACAATAAAGACAAAGCAATAAACGAAAATACAAACACTAACAAAGGAGATGTAACGTGGTTCACGGCTACGCCGCTAATCCACGGTCCGATTCGTCCAAGGTGAATCACTCCTCCAAAGCCAATCACTATTGGTCTCTCCTTTGCACTAAGCTAGGTGGAGGTAACCTTTACAATCAAGATCACTCTTCTTACAAATAGAATGGAGTAAAAGCAAGTAAGAAGAGTTTAGAGCTTGTGGGGCACTTGGATGGTCGTTTGGAGTAAGAGCATTAGCCTCCCAAAGCCCCACTCCCTCTCTTTTTATAGAGAGGAAGATTTTCTTCCCGTTGGACGCCACACGATCATTGCGCCCTTTGGCGATCATTCGCCACTACTACGACCTCGAACACGTCGGATCCCGGCCGTTATAGTCAACGGAACACTTGGCGGTCGGATGGACCTCATCGATCGGCCGCCACCGTAATCGGCCCAGTCGGCTACGAGCGGTTCTGTGCCCGCGATATCCTCTGGCAGTCGACTGCTGGGCATAAACCCATCAGTCGGATACCAGTCGAACACCACTCGACTCAGAGCAGTCGACTGGTGCCGTGTGAAACACAAACTTAACATAAGTTTGAGCTTCCGGCGGTCGGGTAAACCTTAACCCTTGCGGTCAAGTCTCCGACACTCAGCCATTCGGCCAAGTTCACCTAATGAGCTACTTACATTTCACTCATTCTCTCATCTCACTCGAAGTCCCTCGCCGAAGCTCTCTTCGTTCGCGACCACGTCCCTCGGCAGCATCAGGCGCACGGCTCTGTAATGCTCCTTCGCGTCTCTTGCCTCCGAAGTCTGCTTCCTTGGCTTCACTTCAAGTCATCTCGTCCGGCGGTCCCACAGATGCTCCAAGCGCACGGCTTCCATAAAGTCATCCTTCACCGACTCAAGGATCGAGGTTGTGAGGGTGAACCCGCCAAGGCTCCATGTGCGAATTACTAAGTCCTGCAAGACTCCAATGCACATATCAAATAACAATACCAACCTAACTTAAACCCTTTGCCACACACATCAAAACCTTATCATGGCAAGAGATTGCCCTAACATTATGTACTTTGGTATCGTCTAACGTCACACCGTAATTGGGTGACTATAACGGCGATCACTGAGTATGTAACAAATTATGCGGAGGGATGTGAGTGATGTAGATGGGATCTATCCCTCCCATATGACGGGAGTGATATCTTTGGCCTCTTGATAGAGTAGGACCACGAAATGCATGGTCATGCTCAAATGAGTCAATATGAGATATTGAGCTCATTTGTTTGAGTGAGTCTACTTGGGGATCAAGAAACATAAAGATTGATTAGAGGGTGACACGGTCTATGCCCATTGATCGATCTGAGATATCAAGGATAGAAGGACACTGTCATATGATAATTGTCAAGGAAGAGGTTGTCGGATCTCGACATTCTCATCACTTGGGTAGCAATGATGTATTGCTAGATGCCGCTCATTGCTTATGTATCTAAAATGGTTTTGGATACATTGCCAACGTTATGAGAGCCTATAGGGTCACACACAAAGAACATATTATTTTGGAGAGAAAATCATTTTGGTTTGACTAAAATGAATTATTAGTTAATTGGATTAACTAGAATGAGTAAGACTCATTACTTGGCTAAATTTGAGTTGGACTCAAATCGGTTTATGTTGAGTTAGACTCAAGTCAAACCAAGAGAAGAAGGCTAAAATGAATAATACACGAATTAATAATATAATACACGAATTAATAATATAATACACGAATTAATAAATGGGGTTTTAAATGGGATTTAAAACTCATTAATGTGCATTTAATGAGCATTAATTGACTTCCTTTTTTTTACCATGAAGAATAAGGAAGTGCATTTAATGTCTCATTAAGGTGTATTATGGTTGCTTCTTCTTCTTCAACGTGGACAATGAAAAATAGAATCTGATTTTATTTTTTTTCGTTGACAACACAAGAGGGCCAAGTACCGAGTGGAAAAGTGAGACCTTGGAGTGGTTGCTAGCACAACCGAAAGGGCTTACCTCTTCTCTCCAAGATCGTGTGTGTGTGCACCGTAGAGGATTGGACATTCTGACCACGCTGAGATCCGCAAGTGGTGCTGACTGGAATTCGAAGGGCACGCTTCGAAGGTAATCTCGATTCCTATAGGATAGAATCGATAATTGAAACGAGTATATTTTTTTTGCTTGGATCTCTGTAGGGATCCTAAGTTTTCCGCTGCGAATTTTGTTTATCGCTCGGGATCCCTACATCCGCCACGCATTTCTACTTGACACTCCTCCATACAATGGCTCCACCTCCCAAAGTAAACACAAAACCTAAGGTAGACTTACTGTTTTCCCTATATTATTGGAAGTCGGAATCTGTGTAACCCACAGGGAGTAACTGGTATGCCTGGTAAACTAGCATATAATCTCTAGTCCTTCTCAGGTACTTCAATATATGCTTTACCGCAGTCCAATGTCTCTGTCCTGGATTACTCTAATATCTGCTAACTATGCCCACGGTAAAGCAGATATCTCGTCTCGTACATAACATCGCATACATGAGGCTTCCTACTGCCGAAGCATAAGGAACTACCTTCATCTTCTCTATCTCCTCAGATGTTCTATGACACATCTCCTTAGATAAAGTAACTCCATGCCTGAAAGGTAGAAAACCTTTCTTGGAGTTCTGCAAGCTAAAACGATCCATAATGGTGTCTATGTATGAAGCTTGAGATAAGCACAACATCCTTTTCTTGCGATCCCTTATAACCTTGATCCGAAGGATGTGTCCCACTTCTCCCATGTCTTTCATATCAAACTATTTGGACAACCATACTCTTACGTCCAATAACACCTTGACATTATTGCCAATTAACAAAATGTCATTTATGTATAGTACAAGAAATACCACTACATTTCCGTCACATCTCTTGTATACACAAGACTCATTTGGACTTTGAATAAATCTATAAGACTGGATTACCTCATCAAAGCGGATGTTCCAAGACCTCGAAGCTTGCTTCAATCCATAAATGGACCGATTAAGCTTACATACAAGATGCTCTTTGCCCTTTGCAATGAATCCCTCTGGTTGCTTCATATAAATGTTTTCCTCAAGACTTCCATTAAGGAAAGTTGTCTTGACATCCATCTATCATACCTCATAATGCATATGAGCAGCAATGCATAAGAGAATCCAGATAGACTTAAGCATGGCTACCGACGAAAAGGTCTCCTCATAATCGATACCCTCTTTCTGAGTATACCCTTTCGCAACAAGCCTCGCTTTGAAGGTCTCAACCTTCCCATCTATTCCTCTCTTTCTTTTGTAGATCCACTTGCAACCAATGGTTTTTACACCATCGGGTGGTTCTACTAGCTCCCAGACCTGATTTGAATCCATAGATTCAATCTCAGCATTCATTGCACTTTGCCAAGATACTACATCTTTATCTTGGATTTCCTTGTCATATGTCGAGGGATCAGGTTCATGTTCGCCAAAGACCAAATCAGAAGATTCTCCCAAGAACATGAATCTATTGGGTTGTCTAATAACCCTCCCACTACGATGAGGTATCACCTGTGTATCCTCTGTGACACGCGGTGCAGTGACTTGTGGTATATCCTCTTGTACCGGTGGTCTTGAAGAAGTGACTTCCCCTTTCAATTCCTCCAGAACAATCTTACTCATGGGCTTGTGGCTCATCACATAGTCTTCCTCTAGAAATCTAGCGTTCGTGCTAACGATCACCCTATGATCTCTAGGACTATAAAACAAATCACCTTTCGTTCCTCTAGGATAGCCAACGAACATGTGCACTTCTGTACGGGGTTCCAACTTACCAACATCTGCCTTCAGCACATGTGCTGGACTCCCCCAAATCCGAATATGTCTTAGACTAAGCTTTCGCCTAGTCTACAATTCTGTGGGAGTAGAAGGAACTGATTTAGATGGGACCAAGTTCAGAATATACACTGTCGTATCTAGAGCATATCCTCAGAATAAATCTGGCAACTTAGAATAACTCATCATCGATCTAACCAACTTCATAAGAGTTCTATTCCTTTGTTCTGCTATACCATTCTGCTGGGGTGTGCCAGATGCAGACAATTGGGATTGAATCCCAGCCTCTGATAAGTAATTCCTAAACTCTCCGAAGAGGTACTCACTGCCACGATCAGATCGTAGTGTCTTGATACTTTTAACTTGACGGTTCTCCGCATCAGCCTTGAATTCTTTGAACTTGTCAAAGCATTCAGACTTGCGGCGCATCAAGTAAATGTATCTATATCTCGAATAATCGTCTATAAAAGAGATGAAATACTCAAAACGACCTCTAGCCTGGATAGACATAGGACCACACAAATCAGAATAAATCAATTCTAACACATCTTTGGCTCTATACCCCTTGGCCTTAAAAGGTCTCTTGGTCATTTTACCCTCCAAGAAAGATTCGCAGGTTGGGAAATCTTCCACCACTAATGAACCCAAAGGTCCATCAGCTATCAACCTTTGAATTCTGCTTAGGTTAATATGACCAAGCCTAAGATGCCAAAGATATGTTTGGTTCATCTTAGAAGGTTCTTTTCTCTTATTGGTATTAGAAGATGAGTTATTTTTGCATCGTGGGAGCTTTTGGTTCAAGTGTATACAAATTTCCTATCAATGCACTAGAACAGATAATCTCCCTATTCCTTTTTATAACAACTCTGTCATTAAAAGAAATAGAATATCCATCCATAAATAATTTAGAAATTGAAATTAAATTCTTTCTAAATAAAGGTACATAAAGGCAATTCTTAAGAACTAAAACTTTATTTTTCTCAAAAGACAAATAAACATCTCCCACTGCAATAGCCGCCACCTTTGTGGCATCGCCCAAGTATACGGTAATCTCCCCCTCAGCCAGTCGTCTGGTTTCCTGGAACCCCTGCAAAGTATTGCAGACATGATGAGTGGCTCCCGTATCTACACACTAGGTGCCGGTAGATAACACCGCTAAACATGTTTCAACGACTAGACCAAAAGATATACCTTTGTTCTGCTTGCGGTTGGGGCAGTCCTTCTTCCAGTGTCCAGTCTGCTTACAAGTGAAGCACTTGCCTTTCGGCTTCTTCACTCCTCCCTGAGTTCCTCCCACCGCCTTTGCCCTAGCTTGTTTCTTTTCTTCTTGCCTTTCGGATTAGAAGTAGAAACCTTTTGGGCAACCATGGCTTGTGCCTTAGCACTCTGACGAAATAGCCCCTCTGCCGCCTGGAGTTCTGTCAGAAGCTCCGCCAACGAATACAACCTCTTGTTCATGTTGTAGTTCAGGCGAAACTGCTCAAAACTCCTAGGTAGAGACTAAAGAATGATATCGACCTGGGTCTCCCCATCGATCTCAGCTCCAAGGACTTCCAGCTCATTCAAATGAGCCATCATCTTGAGAACATGATCCCTCACGGGTGTTGCCTCGATCATGGTGGTCGTCATCAAGTTCCTCATGGCTTCCTGCCTAGCAGCCCGATTCTGGTGTTCGAAAAGCTCTTTGAGATTGAGCATCATGTCATAAGCAGTGTTCATGGCTTGATGCTGATGTTGCAGTACATTTGACATAGATGCCAAAATGTAACACCGCGTCATCTCATCGGCCTTAATCCACTTCTTATAACTCTCCTTCTCCTTTTCCCTAGAATCATCCGCAGGCTTAGGAGGGCACTCTTCGAGGAGTACATATTTGTATTCCTCAGCAGTCAAGACAATGTCAAGATTCCTCTTCCAATCAACATAGTTGGATCCAGTAAGTTTATTTTCTTTCAGTATCACAGCAAGCGGGTTGAAAGTCATTTTGAAAGAAATCCTAGGAATCATATAGATAAAAAACATTAGATTTCAAAAAATTATTGATTCCTCAAACAATAAAATTTTAAAATCAACTAACACCTCAAAACACCGAGAATATCATATGCCATGATAGTGTGGACATATATGAATTCTACATTTGTAAGAGGAGGTTTTACCCATTAATTTTACTATCTTGTCAACCTAACTTTTTGACAAGTAAAATTAATAGTTGGTTCCTCTTTCGCCCTACAAATAAAAGCAGTGACTCCGATGGGGAGGATACTTATATTTGTATCTATGTGTTCACCATTACTCAGTACCAAGATAATTATCTAAAGTTATGTGCCTTCCGATGGGGAAGTACACACGCTCCTTAATAATTTCCTATAACCATATTCGACCTTGTGATCCGCAAACAAACTCATCCGATGGGGAGGAAGGCACTCAGAGCCGACGCGCAAGTTTGTTTGCATCACATGTCAAATCGTAATGGAGGTCATGGGTATTTATAAAAATATCCCTCTCCCACTTAGTAATTTGAAATTGAGGAATTTTCTAGCCTACGACATGCATATCAAACAATAAGCAATAAATATGAAAAATAAATATTTTCCAACTATTATGGCTTTTATCTTCAATATGTCTCCCGTCGTATCGCCATCTCGTCTGCTCCTCCCTATGCCATGTACAAGACATCCGGAGATCCGAGCCAAGAAAAACTATTTTAATTTACATCCATCGATCCTAGACTCCATGAGGGAGTGTACATGAAGTCTAGATCGAAAGTAAACTAAAATAAAAAGAGTGGCTAAACAATGCCGTATCTAATTACAAAAATTAAATACTAGCCTCGTCAACCCCGAGGATTCAACAAAATATACAATTACACACGTACAATCACATACACACATATGACCATAATAGTTGGATCCTATGCCTGCAACTAAAGAGTTAACCTACACATATCCAACTATTATCCGGCACATATAATATATGAAAAGTGTATAAAAGTAACCGAATCCTAAACACACAAAACCGGAAACCATAGCTCTGATACCACTTGAAGGTATGAAACTTCGCTTCCCAGTTCAACTCGGTCACTTGTTCATGGCGATCCCTTCTATGTCCCCAGATAAAAAAATTTATCCTTGACAAGAGGGTTACCCAATCTCCCATTTCATCATCATGTTATTCAATTAGATTGGTCACTTGAACAAACTTGTTGTTCAAGCGACCAACCTCTATTCTACGATTAGCCTCGGAATAGACGATGTACGGATCGCCGGTTTTTTTGCTTATATTCAGGGTTCAAGTATATTTAACCATAAAAACATAATACAACTTGCATATATAATTGAAAAACAATTATAGACATGTTACAAAAGAAAATAGACAATCGATATACCTCTCGATCTTCTATTGTATGTCCTTCCTCCTTTTGGACGTCATGTGGGCGACGATCTTCCAAAAGCCGAAGCTCCTAGATCACCAATCTTGCTTCCTTGCTCGCTCTGAACAAGAGGAAGTATAGAAACAAAACCCTTCTTCTTCCTTTAGCAAACCAACAAGCACCAACCTAGATGCTTACCGTCGGCCAACAAGGAGAAGAGATGAGGAAGATGGATGCCAGCCAAAAGCTCGAAGGGAAGACCCTAAGCTTTGTTTCCACCGGCCAAGGAGAGGAGAAGGATGAGGTTTGGACGCCAGCCAAGGGAAGGGAGAAGAAGATGGGCGCCGGCCACCCAGGAAGAGGAAGAAGAATGGAAATAAATTCCTTATTTGTGGCTGCCTAAGCCTCCAAACCCTAAGCCTCCCAAACCCTAATCCTATCTCTTTTCTAATTCATCTTGTCGCCCACCCTAAAGCCCCTTTTTATAGGGTTAGGGATAAGCCTTGTTTTAATCTCCACCATTAGTTCTAGGGATTTAATCTCAACCGTCGAATTTAGAGTCTCTACCATTGGATCTAGAGTTTTGTTTTCAACCATTGGATCTAGGCTTCATGAGGTTTTAATAGGCTACAATATGGACCATGAGGAGGAGTTGGATCTTGGCCACCCAATGGATCAAGCCCACATAAAGTCCAATCCATTAATGATAATCCAATCCACTAAAGGATTATCATTGATCTACCTCACCAACCCCTATAAGTTAATATGGGCTCCATATATTATTTGTACATTTATCTCCCCGTTTTTAAGATCTCGAATGTCCGTCGATTAATTAATTTACTGACCATTAATTAATCAACATCTAACTCCATGAGTAGTACCACTCAACCTTTTCATCATGCCGGACCAAGTCCACCTGTAGGGTTTACATGATGAACCTTATGAACTCCTCAAGGAGACATCATCATCCTAATATATAGGACACGGTTTCCTCCCATAATCAACGACACACCATTTAAATAATATCATTTCCCAACTTACCAAGCCTATCAATTTAATCTATAAATCTCGCCCATTAGTAAATCAAAGAAATGAATACTAAGTATATGTGCCCGTTATTATATTGATATTAAGAGCATGTACAATATAATATCTGAGGTCCGATTCAATTTTATAGTCAACAATAAATCGAATCACCTCTATGTCGGTCCTACTCAATACACATAAAGTGTACTAGTGTGATTCTATGGTCAAGACAAACCAATACCAAATCACACTATAACCATTTCAATGGTTTGTCCATAACCATCTCGGTTGTGAGCCTTTACTTATACTTTATAAGGAGCCGATAACATAATCTCCCGTGTGACACCACACACCATGTCATCTACAATGTAATATATTAGACAATATGCATAACCATAAATATGCAAACAATGATCATGTGATTCTTATTTCAAAATAAAGATGTTCATTCAAAAGATAGACTTTTCAGTATACATCCCAACAAGTCCTTCGTTCTGAACTTTGACTACAGATAGTAAATAAACCTGACAACCATGGGCCAATAACTTCTGAGCCTATAACGCAGATATAATGGATAATCCATCATCTCTAGTGCCAACAAATTCCCAAGCTATTTGATCCAGTGGTCTAAATGTCACCACCCTTACTCTACAATCTACTGTAGCATAATATGTGGCCAACCAGTCCATACCGAGAATAATATCGAACTCTACTATTTCCAATACCTGGAGGTCCACTGTAAGGATGTGCCCGTCGAAATCTATTGGGCAACCTTTGATTTCTTGGTGGCTAGTCAGCACCTCTCCTGATAGCAAAGATACTGCTAACCCACAAGAATGAACCATCGGAATCCTTCCAACTCTACCAAGAAATATTCTAGATACGAATGAATGTGAACTACTGGTATCAATTAAAGTATCAGCATATATAGAATAAACTGAAACCATACCCCATATGACTGATCCCTCAGCCCGCTGTGCCTCATCTCTGATGATGGCATAAACACATCCAGTCTCCATATTTGACGGCTGCATCTTTGACGAAGTAGTAGTGTGCCTCCACTCAGGCTGAATCTGGCTCTGTGGTATTGGAGACTGATTCGTTGGTGCAAGCATAAGATAACCCTGAGAGTTGGCTAGTAAGAACTGTTGTGGTGCAGATACTCCTGGATAGTAGGTCACTGGATATGCAGGATATTGGATAGCTATCGGCATCATTGTAGGGGCACCCCCTGTATTTGGTACAACTGTGCTAGTGGAGGTACTGGCTGCCTCTTACCATACGTCTGCGTCTGTGGTGTTGTCTTCTGCTGTAGCTACTACTGGCTAGACTTCCTCCCCTTTTTGGAGCTATCAGGAAACTCCAACTGTGCTCTCAATGTACAATCACGACTAGTATGACCAGATTGTTTGCAATAATAGCAAACAGGCTGCTCCAAAGGACACTCTATAACTCTGTAGCTTTTAAATCCACATTTATAACATCCAGTCCTATTCCGACCCTTACGGCTCTCTAGAATACTCAGATATCAGACGCTTCCCCTTCTGCCATCTAGATGACCCCTCTACAGCACCTCGCGTAGTTCCTTTTTTCTCTCGTTTCTTCTGAGCCCCCTAAGCTGAACCCTGGTTATGCTGTTTACTCTGAGTCATCTGTTTCTCTGTATCCTTTTCCCTAGAAATCTGCTAGGAAGTCATCTCAATGAAAATGGCGCGATCTAATGCCTCCCTATAAGAGGTAATAGTAGATCTTGATATCCTGGTCCGAATATAAGCAGCTAGGCCCTGTGTAAATTGGAACATCCGATCTGTATCCTGTACTACAAGATAAGGGCAGAACTCTGCAAGTCTGGTAAACTCTGCATTATATTCCATGGAGGAACAACCACCTTGCTTTAGGCTCAGGAATTCCTGACGACATGCCAAGGGAAAGTATTGTCTCCAAAAAGCATCTCGAAAGACTGCCCAAATAATCCCACACTCCCCGAGTAGGGTCTTATGCATTTTCCACCAAGTAACAGCCAGATCTCTAAGGTGGTAAGCTGCAAGGCCCACCTTCTCCTCATCCGTACAATCCATGTACTCGAAAGTGTCCTCCACATTTTCTAGCCAAGCACGGGCAATCCATGGATCGAACTCCCCTCGAAACAAGGTAAATTTATCCTTGGCTGAACGTGCTAATACGAGTATTCGTGCTTTATCATTGAGTCTGGACTCTATAGGTACAAGCATAGTCGGTGGTATATCCATATTATGAGGCTCTTAACCACCAATAGGGGAATGCTGAGGTTGTTCCTGAATAACGGGCTCAGTCGTAGCAGCCACCTATCCCTCAACTCTAGCTGATCGCCTTGATGGATGACCTCTACTACGAGTCTGCACAGGTGCCATAACTCTGACTATATACACCTATTGAACAAGTTTAGATAAGTATCTATCTAAAATATAAGTTATCAAAAATTCTTATTTCATGCTGCTCGGAGCTCATGTCGCTGTTGATCCCATCTCACAAAACCAAAACCAAGACAAATCGACTCCCGAGAATCCAAGACTCAAAAATAAAAATCATTGCATGGTATCGCAGACCTTCAGCTCTGATACCAATAAAGTTGTCATGCCCCGAGAGTATGCCGAGCCGAAAAGTAAACGGACGACATCTCCCCTGTACGTGGCAACATATCCTGTTAATACAAGGCCCTTGGGCCCACAATGAAAACATAATAAACATATCTAAAATCAAAACAATAGCGGAAGACATCACAACATAATAACAGTCGTTCAACAACCCATACTGACATAAAAATCCGAAACAAACACGGGTGTACACCCACAAAACAAGTCCACGACACAAAACGTCAAATAAACTCCAAATACATTTTATAGTATACGAAGAGAAACCAAAATCCACAAGAGCCTTGGAAGTGAGATGGTATGGATCACTAGCGATACTCCAAGTTGTCACGAAGACTTCTACTTGTTACTTGGGCGACAGAAAAACCCAAGGTCCGTGGTGGTGAGTATAACTCAGCGGTAATAGGAAACAAGACATTTATATTATTATTGAAATGACACATCACACCCTTGCTGCTCTGGCTTGTCCGTGAGCACCGGCGAGGGAACTTCGCTCATCGCCGTCCACTCGTGCAGAGAAGCCAATGAGATCTGGGGACGTCAGGAGTCATAGAGGTCGCGTGGGGAGGAAAGATCACGAGGAAGAAGATTAGCGAAGCAGAGGGGGAAAAGTCGCGAGAACGAAGAGAAAAAATTGGGATTTCGACATGGAAACACTCGGGAAAATTCGGCGGTGAGGTAAATGTCGGACATCATGCATTAAGAATGAGGAAACGGGTCAAGTTTGTAACTGGTTAGGTTTAAAACCCTATAAGATTAAGCCTCCATTCATTTAACCCAAGTTCCCTTCAATTAAACCCATAAGATTTAAATCTATGTCAGGTTTAAGTAAATCCCTAACCAGGCATCACTCACTTAATTTTTTCCAATGATAATATTATTATTTTATTTTATTATTTATTTTTTTCTATGGTATTTTACAATCCTTCTGAAGCAACTCTTCCTAATTCTAATGCAACTCTGTAAACCACTATTCTCCTCGGAGACGGAGAATTATTTTCTCACAAGAGAAATTTACTGTCCAAAATCAATTCTACCACACAGAACTGGAAGTGACTAGGAGACTATAATGACTAATCTTCCTTGATATATCAGTCCATGTTCTCGCAACTCTACCCCATGAGCATTTCTACTCCATACATCTACAAAATGAGATAATAACTGCTAAAAACATCGTATCCACATCTACGGTAATAACTAAATCAATACAAGGAAATCGCCATCTATGGTGGCCAAGTGCGCCACTCCAACTACCACCATCAACAGCGGTCAAGTTACACAACTCTAACAATCACAAATTGATCCAACCGCTTCTAGGATACTCAATTCCTCGAGTCCATTATCAACAACTTATAAAATTCATACCAAGTATGAAATGTCATCATCTACACACTTGCATTCTTTTTTACTCTAAGCTGATGGTGTCTCAATCATCATCTCGACAATGATAATTGTATAACACCAAGTCACTAGAATATCGACACAACAATCATAAATCAACCCTAGAGTATATACAGGTGTCCTTTAGCTGATCCAAATAGATCATGGATCCATAATGAAGGATATTTATTCTCCACAGGTACCACATTCCATCATCGATAATCGATGCATAACCTCAAAGGTCTATCTCTCTTTTAACAAAGAAGTCCGAATCTTCTCAAGAAGAAATACTGAGACAGATAAATCTCTCATCCAACATCTCCTATAATCGCAACTTATATTCTTCAAATTTCCCAAAGTGTTTAGCAACACTAATATCAATAAAATTATCACCCGATATGAGGTCTTCAATATCAGAACTATTCCCGAGATCACTCCAATTGCATACTCCACTTGCCCATGCAATGGCAAGCCTGGGAGTTCATCCGAAACTACATCCGAATACCCTCGGATTATATGCACATCCGAGAGACCTATCATACCATAATTTCAACAATTTAACCATCCACAAGGATATGTCTACAGTAAATGTATGTCTATCAAAGTCTAAGGGCATCCCTTGACTTCTTGGTTGTCGGTCAACATCTCACCTGACGGTAAAGATACCACTAACCCATAAATCGATGTATAGGAACCCTTTTGATCCGAACTAAGAATGTTCTAGACATTGATACTTGTAACCTACCAGTATCTCTCAATATATCAACCACGAGGGTAAATTAAAGTAATACCCCGAATGATCAATCCTTCGATCTTCTACATCTCTCTCGAGTAAAGATGTAAACTTGTCCAACTTCTGCTCATGGTTGTTGAGCTTATATAGGTGCAAAAGACTATATTAGAGGAACTAAAGTCAATTGCCAAAATGAAGACGTAAATCGACATGGCTGTAATGGAGGTGGTAAATACTGTTGTACTGGTAGCGAGTACACCACCAATTGTAAGGTACTAATGAACTGCCAACCTCGTAGCACACTCCAACTCTGCAAATAATATAGCTGCAACTAAAAATACATAATAGATATGACCATCGTCCTCTCTCCTCTATACAAAGAAAATCCATGTCTGGGGAGATAACAGTTATTGTTGTCTACATGAGTCTTCTAAGATATCTTCTGTTGATACTACTGAGTAAATCACTTCCCCTGGAGGGAAGTATCAAGGAACTCAAACAACATCTGAGGTAGTAAATCGCGGTTGGTGTGATAACTTAATCTTCTATGATGATATCTGCTATCGAAATTGTGCATCATCCTCTCAAAATTGTTGGTGCAGTAAGCACCTAAGTCGAACCTGAGTTTTGATTATAGCAAACGATACAAAGTTAAGCTCATGTTGTTATCTCACGAGCTGAATCGAGTGTGCAAAAAATTACTATAGCTGGAGCTGAAGGCTAGCGACACCCAGAGGAAGCCGCGGTGGTCGGGCGACACTCAAGTGACTTCGGAGGGAGCCAAAGGAATTGAGTGGAAGGCCGGAAGCAAAAGCAACACGTAAGTATCGAGGTAAGCTCGTGTGTGCGAGTGTAAGTAAGGTCGTATCCTCGTTACGGGGAAAGACTTAAGCGTAGATCCGACCCAAGACATCTCATAGGTGGTCTAGGTCGAGATCGTATGGACGACGACCGTCGAAATAATGTTTTCTTTAAGCTAACATTGCCTTGCGGCAAAGATCATCGATCGCCAACTGAAGGACTCGACGCTCCCATCACGGGTGATTACGACTAGCACTCGATCGATGATCGCCAGAATGATCGGTGATGGCCATCAGATCTGGTCAAAGGATCAGCCTCGAGGAGTCAAGGTTTATCACCAAATTTCAAGGGGAGTGGTGCTCAAATATGATTGGCTATGGTTCCTCTCGAAAAGGGGCTCAAAGGCTATAAAAGGAGGTCCTAACCTAGGGTTTTCACACAATTCTAAGCTTCCAGAAAGCCTCCGCAAAGCTACAACTCTCCAACAACAAAGTCCTTCCTTTCCGACGTCTAGGTTTAACTTTCTTTATTATTTTTGTACGTCAGTATTAGTTTTTATCAGTTGTTCATCTACTTTTCCGGAGCTTTTATCGTATACGAGGAGAGGGGGAGTGTCCCTCTACCTCAAGTTTTTGTTCCTTCTTGTATCGATTAACTCCTACCTCTAACGAGGAGGAGTTCCTTTAGTGCTTTTGCCCTCCGTACGTGGTCAAGGACCACTAGGGCCTTGGAGTAGTAGCCGAAGGCTACGAACCAAGTAAAACATTAGTCTTCTCTTTATATTGCTTATCTTTTCCGCTGCAAATTAATTATCTACTCAGTTTTTCAACGAACGAAAAAAAAAGTTTTTATCGCTATTCACCCCCCCCCCCTCTAGCGATCCGCTTCGATCCAACAATTGGTATCAGAGCCGGGGGTTGCTAAGATTTGGTGAAACCACCAATCTAGCCATTTTTACAGATTTATTGTTCTTTTAATTCTGTTTATTTCTATTTATTTTGCTTTGTTAAGTTTTCTCCCGCACTACTAATCCAAGACGTGAGTCTTGGTACTTTTTTTTGTGTTTTTGTCGTTGCTAGTTTCTTCGTCTTCATCTCCTTCGGTCTTTTGTTCTAATGGCCCATCTCGAGGGTTTTAGCACCGTCCGACCTCCATTTTACAACAGAGATGACTTCCGTTATTGGAAGGGTCGGATGGAATGCTTTCTCAAAACCCAAATCGAGATGTGGATCATAATCCAAACGGGTTTCACACTTCCGACTAATGAAGTGGGTGACTCCTTGGATTATGATCAATGGACCATTGCGACAAAACGATAAGTCGAAGCCGACGCCAAGGCAACACAAATCCTCCAATGTGGCATATCCAAGGAGGAGCTAAATCGCGTCGGCCCCTTCATAAGCGCAAAGGATCTTTGGACAAAACTAATCGAGTTACACGAAGGATTGGATCAAGCTAAGGTTTGCAAACGCGATTTGTTGTTCAATAAATTGTACACACTAAAAATCCAGGAACACGAGTCCGCGACGCAACTCCACGCCCGTGTCCAAGACATAGTCAACAACCTACACGCAATCGGGCAAAAGGTCGAAAACCGCGACCTTATAAGGTATGTTCTAAACTCTTTTCCGAGGACTACCTTGTGGGCATCCATGGTCGATGCCTACAAGGTCTCCAAAGATCTTTCTAAAATTAGGTTAGATGAATTATTCTCAGATTTCGAATTACATGAGCAGTCCAACTCGAACTCGAGACGGTATAGCCTTGTTTGCAGTTCAAAGAAGAAGAAAATCGCAAGCAAGCACCACCAACCGAGGAGGAAGATGAGTCCAAGAAGAAGTTGACCCGACTGACCCGAGCTAATGAACCTAGCTCGAAGGATAGCCAAGGGACGGAAGCGAACCACAACTCGACCCAACCAAGGTAAACCTAAAAGTTCTAATATTAGGTGTTATGAGTGTAACAGGTTTGGACATATCAAGTCCGAGTGCCCCAAGCTCAACCACAAAGCACCTAAGCACAAGAAGGCCCTCAGCGACATGGGAAGAGCGTCATCAGAAGAAGGCGAAGACCACGTCTTCATGGCGAAATCAATTAGTCGGACACGGAGAGAACAACTTGAGTCGGAACACGAGGATGACTCGGACTATGAAGCTACCTTCAAGTCAAGCCACGGATCGCATCAGGTTCAAAGATACCAATAAAGTAAGTCGAACTTTATATAAAACTATACAAAATACGGTTAGCTTTAAGACAAGGAAATTAGTTAAATCCGAGTCCAAGGTCGAGACCCTGGTTGAGGAGGTCAAACTCCTCAAACACAAGGTCTCCCTAACCTCTTCGACTAGTCGAGTTCAAGAGAAGGACTCAACTCGGGTTGAAAAACTTGAAGTTGAGAACTCACTCTTGAAAAGTCAAGTCGAAGATCTTAGGAACACGTTGGAAAGGTTCACTTCGGGATCCAAAGGACTTGACCTCCTACTTGGATCTCAAAGGGCCATGTACAACAAGGCTGGACTAGGGTTTAACTCAAACACGACTAATAGGTCGTATATGTCGATTGTAAGTCGACATAGGAAACATGTCCAAGCATGGGTCCCTAAGAACCTTTTGATTTCAACTCTAGGATCCAACCCGTACTGGATTCCCAAGGACCAAATCCACTATGTGGATAGACCAAACCGATTCAACGGTCTAGGGGGAGCCAGTACAAAACATGTTTGTGCTTTAACTTAGAAATTGCATGTTTTAACTTAGAAAGTTTGTGCTTTAACTTAGAAAGTTTGTGCTTTAACTTAGAAACTGCATGCTTTAACTTAGAAAGTTTGTGCTTTAAAACTTGTGAACTCACTTAGAACACGAACATAACCAACTAAAATTCTTCGAAAAGATTGAGCCTCGGGGAGCCTCTTTTCAAAAACATAACCAACTAAAATTCTTCGAAAAGATTGAGCCTCGGGGAGCCTCTTTTCAAAAACATAACCAACTAAAATACTTCGAAAAGATTGAGCCTCGGGGAGCCTCTTTTTAAAAATAACCAGTTAGACTAGGAAATAGTCTTAGGTGAGTCAAGTCATCATTTTCTTGAAAATGGCTTTATCTAAGGAAGTGGTCGATGATCCGATAAAAGAAGGCCTCTGTACCTCGCCACGACCTGGAAGCCATGATCTTGAAAAGGTAAACTTGACAAGCCTAGGGTCAAATCCAAATCTAACATAAAATTACTTGAACCTAAATCCACTTAATCAACAATTGGAAGTCATCTCACAAAAAACACATAAGTATAACATGCTTGATCATATAGACACAGGTGAGATGACCTAGGTTTAATAACTTACAACCAATTTTTTTTTTTAAAAAAAAAATCTAACATCCAATCCAACCACCTTGTGTGTAGGATGGATCAATGGATGTTAGGCGATTGCTCGACACATGGCCAGGATCAACTCAAATTCACGAAGCTTGATTCAAGCGACAAGGATCGGTAGCCTTTGGGAATAACAAGCTCAAAATCATCGGATCAGGTGATATCGAGCTTAACTCGAATTTTGTTATTAAAAATGTATTACTTGTAGAGAATTTTGAATATAACCTGCTTAGTGTAAGCCAATTATGTGACAATAACTATAAGGTCGTATTTTTAGAAAATGAATGTGTAATTAAAACAAATAAAACAGCTAAAACAATACTCAAAGGAACTAGGACAAATAACATTTATACAATTAACTTAATCAATTCCTCAGCCAAATGTCTTATGACACAGGAAGAGGAATCATGGTTGTGGCACCGACGACTCGGTCACTCGCACCCAAGACTCGTCCACAAGATGAGTCAGAGTGGCTTAGTCAGAGGCTTACCCAACCTCAACAACTTGGTTAATAAAATCTGTAATGCTTGTCAACAAGGAAAACAACCTAGGACACAACACAAGTTAACTAACCAAGAACAAACCTCAAGTGTACTTGAGCTCCTGCATATGGATCTATTCGATTCACATGGAGCCAAGTCACTCAATAGAAGTCAATATTGCTTAGTCATAATTGACGACTACTCGAGTTTACAGGTTAGGTTCATCAAACATAAAAATGATACCCTAGATCAATTAATCAATCTATTCAAATTAATCGAGAATCAAAAAGACCTTAAGGTTAAAAGACTTAGAAGCGATCATGGTGGTGAATTCGAAAATCAAAGGTTCACCGACTTCTGTAACCTAAACGGATACCACCATGAATTCTCTTGCCCTAGGACCCCTCAGCAAAATGGCCTAGTGGAACGGAAAAACCGAACTCTACAAGAAGCCGCTAGGACCATGTTGAACGAATACGACCTACCCGATAGGTTTTGGGCAGAAGTAGTTAGCACGGCTTGCTATGTCCGAATAGGATCCTTATGGTAAAGAGGCACCTTAAGACCTCCTGAGATTTATCACAATAAAGTACCCAACATCAAGTACTTTAGGGTATTTGGATGTAAGTACATATCTTAAACACTAAGAACCACCTAGGGAAATTCAAATCCAAAACCACAGGAATCTTCTTAGGATACTCGACTACAAGTCGAGCTTATAGAGTATATAACCACGACACCCTTAAGTCGAGGAGACTATCAATGTAGTATTTGATGAAGGACATGAACCTACAAAACCCCAGAACCCCAATTAGCGAGCGATTCATACTAGACCTAACTCGATCCGGAGATCAGGTCTAGTGTTAATCTAACCTAAGTCAACCAAGTCACTCTATTGATCAAGTGATAGATGACTCCAGCAAACTAGTGTTCAACCAAGTCACCCCATTGATCAAGCATTAGGTGACACAAACCCAACCCAATCTAGGATTGGACTAACCACCCTATCGATCAAGTGATAGGAGATCCTAATCTAGGAGTTCGAACTAGAGCATCCTATAGGAACCTTAGTCAAATTTCCTTAATTTCAAAGATAGAACCCAAATCAATTGAACAAGCTCTTCTTGATCCCGATTGGATTATTGCAATGCAAGAAGAGCTAGCTCAATTTACTAGGAATGAAGTGTGGGAATTAGTACCACCACCTAAAGACAAAACGATAATTGGAACAAGGTGGGTGTTTCGAAATAAGCTTGATGATAAAGGTGAAGTAGTTAGAAACAAGGCTAGGTTAGTCGCCAAAGGGTTTAGTCAAGTCGAAGGATTAGATTACGATGAAACCTATGCCCCAGTAGCTAGACTCGAATCCATTCGAATGTTGCTAGCTTATGCCGCACATCGAGGATTTAAGCTATTTCAAATGGATGTTAAGTCGGCATTCCTAAATGGATACATTAAAGAAGAAGTTTATGTTAGCCAACCCCCCGGATTCGAAAATCTAGATAAACCCGACCATGTTCTAAAACTTAAGAAAGCTCTCTATGGACTTAAACAAGCTCCTCGAGCTTGGTACGAGAGTCTTTCAATCCATCTTAAGTCAAGAGGGTTTAACCAAGGCTTAGTTGACCCAACTCTCTTCGTAAAAACCTTAGGTAAAGAAATATTCATAGCTCAAATTTACGTAGACGATATAATTTTTGGAACCTCTAACTCAGCCTTACTAAACGAGTTTGTTTCACTCATGGAAAGTGAGTTCGAAATGAACTTGGTAGGCGAGTTAAGTTTCTTTTTAGGTCTACAAATTAAACAAACTAAGGATGGTATATACCTATATCAACAAAAATACACTAAGGAGTTAATTAAAAGATTTGGAATGCAAGACGCTAAGATAATAAACACCCCAATGGCGATTAATATTAACATAGGAGAAGGCCTAGAAAGTAAGTCCATTGACTTAAAGTACTATAGGAGCGGGATAAGAAGTCTCCTATACTTAACTACGAGCCGACCCGACATCCTATTCGCAGTATGTGCGCCAGGTTTCAAACCTGTGCTAAGGAGTCTCACCTAACCCTAGTTAAGCGTATCCTTAGATATCTTAAGGGTACACTTAACGTTGGTATTTGGTACCCTAGATCTACGAAGTTTGAACTAATCGGCTACTCCGATTCGGACTATGCCGGTAGTAAGCTCGATAGAAAAAGCACGAGTGGTTGTTGTCAACTTCTCGGCTCGAGTCTAGTAAGTTGGTGCAGTAGGAAGCAACACTGTGTCGCTTTATCTACCACCGAAGCTGAATACATCGCGATGGGTGAGTGTGTCACTCAACTTCTTTGGATGAAGCACACTCTCCGCGACTTTAAGTTAGACTTTACGAATACTAAACTTCACGTAGACAACATTGTTGGGTTTCCGGCACCGCGGCGTGTGTGTGTTCGATCATGTTTCGTAAACATGAGCACAGCGGAAGCAATTAAAAATAATAAATCTATATTTATTACAACACACACAACACACGCATGCTATTACAACAAGTGTAGACATAACCGTAAATTAAAATTTGCAATAAAAGAAAATTATCTACGTTATACCTTTCGTATGACGTGTAGCGGGAACGGCATCAACCGGAACGATCCTCGTAAGAATCGTCTCTATCCGTATCCACGCCGAGCTCCTCGGGATGACTTCGCTAAGTCACGAGCTTCGTCTTCGTATGGGTTACTAGCCTCATGTTGAAGACGACGTGATCGAGAGATGATCACGATCCGAATCCAAATTCGGATCCTAAAACGAGTTCTCAAAACTCGCTTCTCCGGAGAGGTATTCGTCAACCGTTTGACGAATCCTTCTCCACCTCAGTGGATTACCGAGATCAAATTAGCCGAGCACTAACCATCGTAGGAGAAGCTGTCCAGAAAACTGGACAGCTTGGTGGAGGATATAGGCGCCGACCAACCAAGGAAAGAAAAGCCTCACCTTGATGCCAAACCTATAGATGGTGGCACTTTAGGGTTAATAGATGAGATGATGGAGGGGCGGTTTAAGCCCTATTTTATAGAGAACTAATTCTCTTAATGGTTAATGGATCATATCCATAAAGCCCGTTAACCCGCTCCATTAAGATAAGTTAAAATAAACCAAACCATGATGGTTTATTTTAAGTTAAAACGAACCGAACCAACCTTTGGTTCATTCGTTTAATATAAACCAAACCCTTTGGTTTATTCTCATCCATTGGATTAGAACCAAACCATTTTGGTCCATCCATTATGTCTTCATAAGACACGGCCCATCCACGCTTCCATTGCGACTGAAACAATTTCATGCTCGCTTTATGTTTGGTCAAACCAAACATAGTTTCTCTCGGTCTGAGAATCTCATTCTCAAGCTCGTTTTAAATCCTTTGGATTACACTCGTTGTGCGTGTGACCAAATAGGTTCTCGGTTTATGTTGGCCGTCTATAATTATCCATTAATTATAGAGCGATCATGAGTGGCACCTAGTAGTACATCATGATCCCCAATTAACCGAAAAGATCAAGCGGTTGATCGAACTATTTACGAAACCCTTGATGGCTCGAATGAATCGTGCCCCATTCCCTTCACTCATCTTATACCCACTTGGTTGAGGACATGGTCTATAGTGTGATCCCCACTAAGTGACTACGTCACACCTAGCCCAAGTATCATTTCCTCGTCCTACGGATTCTAGTTACTCCACATGTATCGAAGAGTACCTTACTCTAAACATGTAATGCTTTGGCCAAAGACTTTAGTAACAATCCGACGAGAGGCCATGGGTATACATCTCCTCGCAAGGAGTGGTGAATCCTTTATAGGCTATTCAAACACCTTGATCACGCCGACTTATACCCAATCATCCGGGTCCACATCTCCTCGGAGATGTTTGCTTAAGATGTCAAAGCATAAGTCTCCATGATCAAGATGACTTGAATACACGCAAGTCGAAGGAACATCGCACTTAAGCCGCGATAAGAACTTCATTGACATATCTATATATGCAGAGAACCATATGAAGTCTTACGGTGGTCACTCCAATGAACTAGTTACCATAACTAGCATCACGATTAACTCGGACATCACTATGTCTCGGCCGGTGAGAATCATTTGCTTGGATACACCAAGGGTATACCTCGTGCTAGTCTCGTGAATTGATGGTGTCAAATCCATCAATTCATCGACTAGGGATAATTAGATACATCACAATTACACATGTAGAGATACTCACTAGTTGTGATCCAATCACAAATTCTCTCATCTTTGTGAATCGTATCGTGGACATTGATTGAGTTTAAGATCCAATCAAATACATAAAACATGTATACTCAAATAGTGAATCTTCATTTATCATATAAATGGTTCATACATAAGGCGATTGCCTTAGGACATCTCTCGTATATTACTAACAGACTCCCACTTGGCCTAATGCCAATCGCTCAGTATCCAATACCATAAGCACTAACATGACCCTCAAACTTACTTTGAGGTAATGCCTTAGTCAAAGGATCCGCTAAGTTCCTTTCGTTGGGAATTTTCTCGATTTGTATTTCGTTCCTACTTATGATCTCTCGATAAGATGATAGCGGTGAAGCACATGTTTGGATCATTGATGAGACCACATCAAGTTCAAAGATGAACTTCTTGATCCAAACCGCTTCCTTTCTTTGCTTCAGTGCAATGTATTCTGCCTTAGTGGCGAGAATCGCTATAGCTCAAGCTTGGAACCTTTCCAACTTATTGCGCCTCCATTCTAGGTGAATACATACCCGTGAGACATGGAATCATCCTTATGCATGCGAGCATCCGTATACCCCGTATCACCATGTACCTTTCTCCGTATATTAGGAACACATCCTTAGTTCTTCTCAAGTACTTAAGGATCGTCTTAAACCACCCATTAATCCATTCTGGATCGGGGGTATTTGTTCATGACACTCGAGCATCGATACATCGGGCCTCGTACATAACATAGCATACATGATAGATCCTATTGCGGATGCATAGGGAATCTTACTCATGCAAATCCTCTCGTCTTACGTGCGCGGACACATAGACTTGAAAGGTGTACCCCATGCACGATGGGTAGGAAACCTTTCTTGGATTACATGCTAAACCTCTTTAGCACTCGGTCTATATATGTAGCTGCGAAAGACCAAGCAAGTTTGATCTATCTCTATAGATCTTAATCCCGAGGATGTAGGTTGCTTCTCCCAGTCTTTCATGGAGAATGTCTTGGATAACCAAACCTTCAGCATGTAAGATTGAAACATCATTTCCTATAAGTAGTATGTCATCGACATACAATACTAGGAATCATTGCACTCCCACTAACCTTCTTGTACACACAAGGTTAAATGCGGATTTTGTGAGAAATCAAACTTTTGATTGTCTCATCAAAGCGGATATTCCGACTCTGGATGCTTGCTTCAATCCATAAATGGACCGTCAATTTGCATACCTTGGTTTTATCAAGCGATGTGAAACCCTCGGTGTATCATATACACGTCCTCGGCGGGTTTCCATTAAGGAAAGTTGTTTTCACATCCATCTGCCATATCTCATAATCATAATGAGCCGCTATGGCCAGGAGCATCCGAATGGATTTAAGCATAGCTACAAACGAATAGGTTTCGTCATAATCAACACCTTGCTTTTGACGATATCCTTTCGCCACCAATCTAGCCTTATAGGTAATCACATTACCATCCATGTCGGTTTTCTTTTTGAAAACCCACTTGCACCCTATAGGCTTTATGCCTTGGTGGGTCAACCAAGTTCCAAACTTGGTTTTCGTACATGGAATCCATTTGACTTCATGGCACCAAGCCACTTATCCCTTTACGAACTTATCGGCACTTCTTCATAAGCTGGTAGGCTCCTCATCATCAATGAGTAACACGCGTCGTTCGATTCACTTACGAAATCCATATCTCTCGGGAATATTGCGTGTTCTACCGGATCTGAAGATGTGGTGTTACAATAGGTCGGTACGATTGCTCATCACTATGAGTTGTCGTTGTTGTGCTTCACCGGTATCTCATTAATGTCTATTTGAGTCTCTCGAGCCTCCTCAAGCTCGGCGACACTCCCACTTTATTTTCTTGCAAGAGAAACTCTTTCTCTAGAAACACATGCCTTGAAACAAACACCTTTTGTTCCACGGGATGATAGAATTAGTAACCCCTTGTTTCCTTAGGGTATCCAATAAATAGACATTTATCGGACTTAGCATCCAATTTATGCGATCTGATCCCGCTTCACATAAGCGAGGACAACCCCATATCTTCAAGTAAGATACATGAGGTTTCTTACCATTCCATATCTCATATGGAGTAGTTGAGACTACCTTGGTAGGCATTACATTTAACAAGTAAACAGCTGCTGAAGTGCATAACCCCAAAAGGACTTGGGAAGAGTCGCATGATTCATCATTGACCTGACCATGTCCAACAAGGTCCGGTTACGCCTCTCAGATACACCATTATGCTGTGGTGTATAGGGCGGAGTCCATTGAGACAATATGTCATTGTCTCTTAGATAATCAAGAAACTCTTGACTTAAGTATTCACCACCTCGATCCGATCAGTATTTTAATACTCTTGTCATGTTGTTTCTCTACTTCATTTCTGAATTCTTTGAACCTTTCAAAGGCTTGGACTTGTGTTTCATCAAGAACACATACCCAAACCGTAGTGATCATCGGTGAAGGTAATGAAGTAGCTATAGCCTCCTAAAGCTTGAGTTGACATAGGTCCACATACATCGGTATGTACTAGACCTAGTAACTCTCCCACTCGTTCACCTTTTCGTAAAGGTAACTTAGTCATCTTGCCTTTTAAGCATGATTCGCATGTATCGTATGAATCCAATTCAAGCGATTCGAATTCCACATGGTGTAATTCGGACATGCGTTTCTTGCTTATATGGCCAAGACGACAATGCCACATATAGAGTCTATGTGATTATCCTTTCGAGCACGTGTTGCTCGCCCGATATTGAAAATGTCACTTTGGATCGTCCAAGCGTATAAATGTCATTACTCAAAGTTCTAGTTCCATAAAATGCGCCATTGACAAAGTTATATAACAACAATTGTTATTAAAGCGTTAAATGGAAACCATTTCTATTTAAGCGAAATAGAAACAATGTTCTTTATTAGAGAAGGAACATAATAGCAATTGTCATTCAAGACTAGTCCACTAGGAGCTTGACAAATAAGTTCCGATGGCGACCGTAGCAACCTTTGCTCCATTGCCAACTCGCAAATTTGACTCCCTCTGACAAGTCTTCTTCTATTCCTTAGCCCCTGTATGTCATTACATATATGTGAGCTACACCCAGTATCCAATACCCAAGTGTCTAAGGAAATAGAATGACAATCAATAATGAAGATACCTGAAGAGGATGGGGCATCGGATGCCTTCTTCTTCTTCATGGACTCAAGATAAATCTTGCAGTTTCTTCGCCAGTGGCCTTCCTTGCCACAGTGATGGCAAGTGCCCTTTTGCGCTGGTTCCGCCTTCTTTGACTTTTTCTTTCCTTTCTTCTGTTCTTTTGCCTTCCTCTTAGAACCTTTCTTTGAGGAATCAACTAACAGAACCGCCTTCTCCTCATGCTTCACGAAGGCTCCACAGTCTTGACATATTGAGAGCTCTGGAATGGTGGATTCAAATTTGTTCATCAGATAGTTCATCACAAACTGCGAGAAACTCTTGGGCAAACAATGCAGAATTAAGTCAATACTTAACTCATGATCCATCACAAAACCGAGGGTAGCTAGCCGCTCGATGTACCCGTTCATCTTTAGCACAAGCGCACTCTGAGGCGAACCTTCTTGCATCTTCGTGGTGAAGAGGAGCCTAGAGACCTCGAACCTTTCGGATCTCGCTTGCTCGTGAACAACTCATGAAGATGGAAGACCATAGTATTAGCATCCATATGCTCATCTTTTCGGACTCGGTACCATCGCCGCTAGCATGATGCAACTCGCCCATTTCGAATCGCCATGCTTACGATAGACCAACATTTGATGCAGGTTGCATCGTCCTTAGGGCCCGATCGAGAAGAGGCTCTTCAGGACATATGCAAGCTTTTCGCCTTGAGAACAATTCTCGAGTTTCTAAGCGATCCGAAGTTAGGCCCGGATCGGTTTGTTCGAATCCAAAATAGTGTGCAAATTGAGGCGTCATGATCAATTTATTGACCTAGAAATACAAAGCGAGCATATATGAGAAAATGATTTTAAAATGCATCAATATACATTTATAAATCCCATTCATTTTTGAATTTCAAAACCCAAAATCACTTGGAGATCGTAGGTCCATCTCGAATGGTGATATCCATCATAGATAAGAACAACCTTGGAGTGAGTCCAACAAGCCATTCTTAGCTATGATGGTGGGTATCAAATACGATTACATATCATGTATATGTAACTATCACAATGTGCTATCAACTAATTGAATGTTTACACATACATTGGGTTGTTAACACATTAACAAGTATGCATCATATGCATAGCACCCAACTTCACCTATCTTCACATCGACCTTGGAGTGAGTCCAACAAATCGATGCTCCAAGTTAAAGCCGACCCATTAATCTCTAAATAGTTTTAATATGGTTAGATCGCATTCAAACAATTATCCAGGATTGGAGTGAGTCCAACAACCCAAACTAACGATTGACCTCCTCTTACCATATTAGAGTTAAACTATTCCAATGATTTGAACATGTTCAGGTTGAGCGGGCTTGGAGTCCAACAACCCAAACGAAAGCAGAACTCTGCGGTTCTAACCATATTAATGGAAGGTGTAGGCTTTAATATTGAGTTAGGGTTTTATGTCTCATCCTCTTTGCATGCAAATAACTATTATCTACATGGCATGGCATACATGGCATACATCTACATGTCACGACATGCATGGCATAATGTTATGCATCTAATGCAATTACATGGCATACAATTATGTCATGTATATAATTTCCTTATATGTCATAACTATTTATGGAAATAAAATATGTTTAAGATTTGATTCTCCAAATCAAATAATAATTAAATTAGGAAACAAATTTCCAAATCTAATCACATATTTTATTCATGGAATTATTTGATTAAGGAAAATCTATTTAGGAAACCAATTTCCTAAATCATTAAAACTACTTATGGAAATAAAATATTTTAAGATTTGATTTCCCAAATCAAATCATGATTAAATTAGGAAACAAATTTCAGAATCTAATCAAATATTTTATTTATGGAAAATATAAATTTCCATAAATACTTCCAACTTTCCAAAAGTGGAAGATTTCCATAAATACTTCTAGACTTTCCAAAATTGAAAAATTTCCATAAATACTTCTAAATTTCCAAAATTAGAAAATTTCCAGAAATACATTATGACTTTCGCAAAACCATTTTTACGATTATGTGAAACACAACACAGGCTCTGATACCCTTTGTTGGGTTTCGGCGCATGGCGTGTGTGTGTTCGATCATGTTTACGTAAACATGAGCACTGAAGCAATTAAAAATAATAAATCTATATTTATTACAACACACAACAACGCATGCTATTACAACAAGTGTAGACATAACCGTAAATTAAAATTTGCAATAAAAAAATTATCTCGTTATACCTTTTATTATGGCGTGTAAGCGAACGGCATCAGCCGGAGCGATCCTCGTAAGAATCGTCTCTATCCGTATCACGCCGAGCTCCTCGGGATGACTTCGCTAAGTCACGCGAGCCCGTCTTCGTGCGGGTTACTAGCCTCGTGTTGAAGGCGGCGTGATCGAGATGATCACGATCGAATCCAAATTCGGATCCTAAAGCGAGTTCTCAAAACTCGCTTCTCCGGAGAGGTATTCGTCAAGCGTTTGGCCAGATCGCCCGTCCTCCACCTCAGAGGATTACGGAGATCAAATCCCGGTAAGTTAGCGCTGTCGGGCACTAACGTCCAAGCGGCTCCGGCGAGAGGAGAGAAGCTGTCAGAAAACTGGACAGCTTGGTGGAAGGATATAGGCGCCGGCCAACCAAGGAAAGAAAAAGGCTCACCTTGATGCCAAACCTATAGGAGATCACGGAGGATGGCGGAGGTTCACCGGCTGAAGCTTGGTCGCGGCAACAAGGGCGTTGGACGGCTGCACAAAAGCTGGATGGTGGCACTTTAGGGTTGGGCGCCGAATAGGGGTTTAAGCCCTATTTTATAGAGAACTAATTCTCTTAATGGTTAATGGATCATATCCATAAAGCCCGTTAACCCTCCATTAAGATAAGTTAAAATAAACCAAACCATGATGGTTTATTTTAAGTTAAAGACGAACGAACCAACCTTTGGTTCATTCGTTTAAAATAAACCAAACCCTTTGGTTTATTCTCATCCATTGGATTAGAACCAAACCATTTTGGTCCATCCATTATGTCTTCATAAGACACGGCCCATCCACGCTTCCATTGTGACTGAAACAATTTCATGCTCGCTTTATGTTTGGTCCAACCAAACATAGTTTCTCTCGGTCTGAGAATCCCATTCTCAAGCTCGTTTTAAATCCTTTGGATTACACTCGTTGTGCGTGTGACCAAATAGGTTCTCGGTTTATGTTGGTCGTCTATAATTAACCATTAATTATAGAACGATCATGAGTGGCACCTAGTAGTACATCATGATCCTCAATTAACCGAAAAAATCAACGGTTGATCCAGAACTATTTCTGAAACCCTTCAGTAGCTCGAATGAATCGTGCCCCATTCCCTTCACTCATCTTATACCCACTTGGTTCAGGACATGGTCTATTGTGTCAGTCCCCACTAGGCTGACTACGTCACACCTAGCCCAAGTATCATTTCCTCGTCCTACGGATTCTAGTTACTCCACATGTATCGAAGAGTACCTTACTCTAAACATGTAATGCTTTGGCCAAAGACTTTAGTAACAATCCGACGAGAGGCCATGGGTATACATCTCCTCGCAAGGAGTGGTGAATCCTTTATAGGCTATTCAAACACCTTCGATCTCTTCGACTTATACCCAATCATCCCGGGTCCACATCTCCTTAGAGATGCTTGCATAAGATGTCAAAGCATAAGTCTCCATGATCAAGATGACTTGAATACCGCAAGTCAAAGGAACATCGCACTTAAGCCATAGTAAGAACTTCATTGACATATCTATATATGCAGGGAACCATATGAAGTCTTACGGCTGGTCACTCCAATGAACTAGTTACCATAACTAGCATCCACGATTAACTCCGGACATCACAATGTCTCGGCCCGGTGAGAATCAATTTGCTTGGATACACCAAGGAGTATACCTCGTGCTAGTCTCGTGAATTGATGGTGTCCAAATCCATCAATTCATCGACTAGGGATAATTCCGATACATCACAATTACACATGTAGAGATACTCACTAGTTGTGATCCAATCACAAATTCTCTCATGCTGTGAATCGTATAATGGACATTCAGTAAATGAGTTTAAGATCCAATCAAATACATTAAACATGTATACTCAAATAGTGAATCTTCATTTATCATATAAATGGTTCATACATAAGGCGATTGCCTTAGGACATCTCTCATATATTACTAACAAACATTAGTTCAATTAATCTTACTAAGAATCCGATATGTCACTCTAGGACCAAACATATAGAGGTCAAACACCATTTCATTCGAGAACATGTGGCCAACGGAGCAATACAACTCGAATACGTTGAATCGAAGTCTAACTTAGCAGACCTATTTACTAAACCCCTACCCGAAGCCGAATTTAGTCTATTAAGACGAAAATTGGGCATGTGCGTAGTAGAATAGGAACTTGCAAATTATATTTTCTTACTACTATTTCTTAAATTTTCATTTTTATGGAACTAGCATAGGACATACCTTAGATATCATGCACCTATAGATTTAAGGAGCCTATACATCTCACAATACATAGGACTAATGTGTTTGTGTACTTAGCCACGTAGATGGGCGTGAGATGTTAGGACCTTACTCCTGGTTCCAGATGTAGATCTAGTGCATCGCCATGAACCATGGAGTATAATCATACACACTAACCGACTCTGACCAGGACTGGTTGATCTTTCATATCAATCAAGCCAAATATGAGTCAAACATTTTATAGATGAGCTTATTTTCAGTATATTTTTTTTAAAAAAAAATGGGGAACATGCTTGGACTTTAAATTTAACACTTATTTTGTTTTCCACACACCCCTTACTTTTTTCGATATACGGCAAAAGGGGGAGAAAAAGACAAAAGTTAAAAGGTCAAAGTTAAGGGGTCTAGTTAAAAGGTCAAAGTTAAGGGGTCAAATTTTTTTGACAACTTAAACTCTTACTTCATATTTAAACCAAAAGTTGAAACTTATTCAAAGGCCAAAGAATTCTTAACTTAAACTTATTTATTTTAAATACTATGGCCAATATTAAGTAATTTCGGTTACTTAATTCTTTTTTAGTAGCAAACGTCAAGGGGGAGAGTTAAAACTCTTTCTCAAGTACTCACCCTCGGTCAAGGGGGAGCACTTGAAAAAGAGTTTTTATACTCCTGTTCATTCATGCTCTTAACACTCCTGCTCATTCATGCATATCTTTTCTTAATGCACTTAACTTTGTATGTGGGTTTGCCATAAATCAAAAAGGGAGAGATTGTTGGTGCAGTAGGCACCTAAGTCGAACCTGAGTTTTGATTATAGCAAACGATACAAAGTTAAGCTCATGTTGTTATCTCACTAGCTGAATCGAGTGTGCAGAAAATTGCTATAGCTGGAGTTGAAGGCTAGCGACACCCGGAGGAAGCCGCGGTGGTCGGGCGACACTCAAGTGACTTCGGAGGGAGCCGAAGGAATTGAGTGGAAGGTCGGAAGAAAAAGCAACACGTAAGTATCAAGGTAAGCTCGTGTGTGCGAGTGTAAGTAAGGTCGTATCCTCGTTACGGGGAAAGACTTAAGCATAGATCCTACCCAAGACATCTCATAGGTAGTTTAGGTCAAGATCGGACGGACGACGACCGTCGAAATAATGTTTTCTTTAAGCTAACATTGCCTTGCACCGATCACCGAGCCTAACTGAAGGACTCGATCGCGTCCATCGATTCGGGTGACTACGGCTAGCACTCGATCGATGCCGCCGATGATGGGTGATGGCCATCGGTGCGGTCAAGGATCGACCTCGAGGAGTCAAGGTTTATCACCAAATTTCAAGGGGAGTGGTGCTCAAATATGATTGGCTAGGGTTCCTCTCGAAAAGGGGGTCAAAGGCTATAAAAGGAGGTCCTAACCTAGGATTTTCACACAATTCTAAGCTTCCAAAAAGCCTCCGCAAAGCTACAACTCTCCGACAACGAAGTCCTTCCTTTTCGACGTCTAGGTTTAACTTTCTTTATTATTTTTGTACGTCGGTATTAGTTTTTATCAGTTGTTCATCTACTTTTCCGGAGCTTTTATCGTATACGAGGAGAGGGGGAGTGTCCCTCTACCTCAAGTTTTTGTTCCTTCTTGTATCGATTAACTCCTACCTCTAACGAGGAGGAGTTCCTTTAGTGCTTTTGCCCTCCGTACGTGGTCAAGGACCACTAGGGCCTTGGAGTAGTAGCCGAAGGCTACGAACCAAGTAAAACATTTGTCTTCTCTTTATATTGCTTATCTTTTCCGCTGTAAATTAATTATCTACTCGGTTTTTTAACGAACGAAAAAAAAAGTTTTTATCGCTATTCACCCCCCCCCCTCTAGCGATCTGCTTCGATCCAACAAAAATAACATCGACAGTCTTCAATTGAGTCTTTAAAGTACACCCCTCAAATGTACTGGTTGCTTACAATAGCAACAGATGAATTGATCCAACAGATAATCTGACTTCACGTGTCGTCGTGTCCCACACTACATGCACATAATCCCTTCAGAGTCTTTTTTCTGATTTTCGTTAATAACATGAGAAAGTTCTGATGATCTGCGGTTGGTTTCCTATGATAAAAAAAACTCACCAATAGTAGCTCGTGGTCTATGACTCTGATCTTGCTCTTTTTATCCAACATTTGGAGACTTTTGATTCTAATAATTTGACTTGCAATGTCTGCTAATCGATAGTCAACTTCTAAAGCACTTGCTACGGAGTTATTTCCATACACATGACTCGGTCTAATGCTTTCCGGTAAGATCTAATATGAGGTTGATACATACTAATCCGAATGTAAGCCAATAAACCATGGGCGGCTTAAAACATCCATTCACATTCTTGAGCATTAGGTGGTCGTAACCTCTGCAAGTCTAACAACTCTGCATAGTACTCCTATTAACGAACAATCACTCTACTGGAAACTCAAGAATTCCCTGACAACGTGTCAAAGAAAGTGACGTGGGAAAATACTCTCTCACAACATCACTACACTGTGACCCAGTGATGTTTTATTTCTCCGAAGATTATTTCCTACATCATCCACCAAGTACCAGCTTGATACCGATAATGGTATGCAACTAACCCTACTTTCTTTGTATAACTCAAGTTAAGTACTCGAAAATACCTTCAAAATTATATAGCCCATCACGAACAACTCAGGGATCAAAATTCCTATGAAACATCATACACTAATCCTCTACTATCCGCAGTAACAATAGTATACATGTCTTATCCATTACCCAACATGTAATGATCTGACTAGCATAGTTAATAAAAATCCTTAAGACTGTAATCTTTGATCTCCATAAGTAATGTGACTACCTGACTCTGCTTTCCGACTCAGTATCAGTCGACTCTCAAAGGTAATTCACCTTTTCGAAAGTAGGTACATGTCTAATAGACTTAACATGTCATTCTCGTGGTCAACCCACACCACAGTTACAAATAATGACTAACACACTAATGTCATTCCCTGTTATAATCAACTAAATGCATAACCAACAAAAGAATATGTGATAACAATTAGCATACCTTAAACCTTGTAGCTCAGAGATGTCCCGCAACAACCATATCCCATAACTCACAAAATCAAAATCGAGTAAAACAAAACTCGATAAACAAACGAAATAAAATCCGAAAGTGGACTTCGCAACCTAGAGCTCTAATACCAATAATATTGTCATGCCGCGAGAGTATGATGAGCCCTCTAATTGGACAACATCTCCCCTGTACGTGATACAATTCCCTTTTGATACATAGCCTTCCGACCACAACCACACAACATACAGAAGTATATAACCAAAGTCACAACGGAATACACCAACAATAATAAAAATAAAAAAACTCAAATACATGCATATCGGTACGACTTTGACACAACCAGAAAACATGATCGAAATCAAATACATAACAACATAACCGATTACCAAACAACGGAAATAATATAAGATAAAAATCTATAACATACAATCCAAAATATACAATACCAATATGGATTACAATCAAAATACATGAGGTGAGACAGGATCAGTTGACGGTGCTCTGAGCTACTAAGGAATCTTCTACCTATTATCTGGGCGATAAGAAAACCCAAGGTCTGTGGTGGTGAGTATAAAACTCAGCGGTAATATAAAAGATAGTGCATGAACAAATAACATATGTAGAACAACAGGTATACAAATGAAAATCAACAGGAATACCTAGGGAGATCAACGTACATACAATCTTAAAGGAAACAACGAAACTATCAGTATAATACTAATCAGTGCATATACCAAACCAACCGGTCAATCATACATAATGTAATGTAAGGTACTGACATACCTGAGGATCTGCAATGATACAACTCATACACCCTTAACACATATACCACACTATAACACATACAACATAAAAGAACAATATTATATCTGTAATTAACACACTACTATATGAACAACATATAAAAAAGTAAATAAACGAACCTGGTCCATCCTATACCACAACATGACGCTGATCAAACACATATAACAGTCTAATTCAACTCGTACACTGTACTCCACACACAACAGTATAGAATATCCAAATAATATGTAAAATTATGAACAAACATATGCAGCAAGCATAGCTTAAATAAATGCAACATCACAACAAGAATATACATATAGACTATATCTATATATACTAATCACACTCATATTGGCATGTATGATGGCGTCTACACACACACACACACACACACACACACACACACACACACACACACACACACATATATATATATATAGTTAAAGCCCTAGAACCAATCATGTGATGGTTGAATAGGGAACATTTTGTATCATATTCTATAAAGGCAAAGGATTGGTTATTATATTTACATCTTGCTTGTGCCAGCTAATTTAAATATAATAATGCCCTAGAAAAGTAGGTTCTTATCTACAGCACATCAATTGGCAGAATTGATTATGAGAGGCTGTAGAGAACACTTTCCTAAATGTTCCTAGTCGAGTATTAATATGCAAGGGCAATATTAATACATAAAGACTAGCATGTAGGTCAATTGATGACTTGATCTCACAAGTCATGGATATATGATATCAAGTTGACACATGGGTATATATTGGAGAATATATACTGAACTGACCCGCCATGAGAAAGTTTCATGGATCGTTATATGAGTGTCATAAACTTTCTCATGTGACTATTGGTATGAATAGTCCTTAGACATGAAGTCACTATGGTTCCCTACATAAGGAGTTATGTACTTTGGTATCGTCAAACGACACCCGTAACAGGGTGGACCATAAAGGCGATTACTGGGTATATAACAAATTATTCGGAGGCATGTGAGTGATGTAGATGTGATATATCACTCTCATATGGAGTGATATCGGTGGGCCCCTTGATTGAGTAGAACTACTAAAGCATGGCCATGCTCGAATGAGTCAATATGAGATATTGAGCTCATTTGTTTGAGTTAGTTTACTCAGGGATCAAGAAACACATAGATTGATCGAGGATGACACGGTCTATGCCTCATTGATCAATCTGATATCAAGGATAGAAGGACACGGTCATATATTATAGTAGTCACGGAAAGGTTAGTCGGATCTTGACTTATCTCGTAGCAGGTAGCAATGATGTATTGCTAGATGCGCTCATTGCTTGTGTATCTAAAAGAGTTTAGATCCACCGCCAAGCGTTATGAGAGCCTATAGGTCACACACAAAGAGCATGATAATTAGAGGAATTAGAGTATTCTAGTTTGACTAGAATAATTGGGAATAAGCTTAAGTACAAAATGGTTTTTGGACTTTAAGCTTAATGAGAATTTTAGCTAATTGATTTAATGAGATTAATTCAATATGTTACCTTATTGATTTAATAAGATTAATTCAATATGATAACATAAGCTTAGTTGAATTAATAAGATTAATTCAATATGATAACATAAGCTTAATTGAATTAATAAGATTAATTCAACATGCATGAATGCCACATAAGAATGCCACATAAGCATGCCACCTAAGCATCCACCTAAGCTAGTTAAGGTGGAAGGAAACAAAATGGTTTTGTCTCCTTAAGTGGCCGGCCAAACAAGGATATGTCTCAATGCAATGGATTGCATTGAATGTGTGGAGGTGAAAGGGTTTTTCCAACCCTATAAAAGACACCCTAAGTGGCCGGCCAAATAGGGGATTGGCTTTTGTTGTTGGTGGAAGCTTTGGTTGTGTTAGTGGTGAGAAAGCTTGGTGGAAGCTTTAGTTGTGTGGGTTTGTGAGTGTAGGCTAGCAAGAAGAGGAGTCTTCTTCTTCCTTTCTCCTTTTCCCTCTCTTCCTCTCCTTTAGGGACTTCTCTAGCAAGAAGTAAAGGAGAGCTCTTCTAGTTTTCCTTTTGTGAGACAAGAGCGTGCTCGTGTGGATACGTATAGAGGCACGGACACTTGAACGTGCTAAAGATCCAACAAACCGAAACGAAAAGCGGGATTAACAAGGGCACGCAACAAAGGTAATCCTCTCCTATAAGATAGGGTTGGTTTAGAGAAATTTATTTTATACGAGTTTGCTTTCGCATGGATCACTTGGAAGGGATCCTATTTTCCGTTGCGCATATGCCATTTGGCATACAAGAATTCCCTACAGTGGTATCAGAGCCACTTGCGAAAGATCGTATAAAAATAGGTTTTCTCTATTTTATATGTGATATAGAAGTAGGATAAATTTTATTATGAGTTGATAATTGCATTAGCAAATTTTCAAACATAATAAAATATCCAATGTCTTTTAAAAGTTAAAATGACATGGTGCATGGTTATGGCCTAGTCCCAAAAAGTTTGTGATTGTGTGTTGTAATTCTTAATACGGCCTGCGTGTCGTGCCTTTCTCCTAATATTCTTGTTGTAAAATTAGTTTTAGTCTCGAATGTAACTCGAGTATTTCTCTTTTTGTAATGTACAAAACAAGGATGGAGGGTCCATTGGAAGATGAGGTTACAAGGAGGAAGTCAACACAAGACAACCAAAGGAAGCACTTAGGAGAAGATGCTATCCCTAGGTTGACCAATCAATCTTTTCATTGGCTTGAGAAGATTGTAGAATAAGCCATAACCATGACACGTTAGTTTAATATGTATGTGATGCATGTTAGTTTAGCTTGTATGTGATGCATGATTAGTTTAGCTTATATGTGATGTATGCTAATATGTATATGATACATGTTTATTTCTTAATAAGTCTAACGCGATATGCCTACCAAAGTTGGTACTCACTACTTCCTCGATCATTTGTTATTGGGTTTGCCAAAGCAAAGCAATGCATTTTATCTTGGAGGGGTGCGAGTGGACAATCGTGATGTCCCGCTATCGCTTGGTTAAGACTTAATTAAGTGTTTTCTTAATTGGTTAAGAAAGTAGAGGCATATATTAGCTTTGAACATAAGTGTTAACATTAGTTTTGTGTGATTTCGAACATCGGCTTTGTCTTAGAAGTGGTCGTTGCTCGATATCCAAGAAGGCCTGCATTGCCTCGCCACGGGAAGTGGTTTAGGAATAAACACTAAACTAATCTAAAACTTAACCAAAGCTATTAAAGAGTTACATCAGATGTAATTGGCAAAAGATTGCCTACCTAATTATACTACGTCTTGGGCGATTAGCCAAAGCTAACTCAAGGCAATTATGATGTGGATCTTTATCCCATATAAATTTATAGCTAAATAGTAGCTATGAGAATTTAGTGGGAGCCTCATTTAATTAAAGGCCTAATTAAATGATTTAGGTATGATACTTAACTTTGCATTTTAATGTTGTAGATCACCATGTCATCTAACACGACACACCCCCTCAACTTGCGATCTGTCCTTGAGAAGGACAAGCTCAATGGAGCAAACTTTCTTGACTGGTATAGGAACTTGAGGATTATCCTCAAGCAAGAACGCAAACTATATGTCCTAGAACAGTCTACCCCTGAAATACCCGCCCCTACGGCCACTCGTGCTGAAAAGGATGCTTATAAGAAGCATCAAGATGACGCATTAGATGTGTCATGCCTTATGCTTGCCACCATGAACTCTGAGCTTCAGAAGCAACATGAGAACATGGATGCCTATGATATGGTTGAGCATTTGAAACAACTATATCAAGGACAAGCTAGGCACGAGCGTTTTGAAGTGTCTAAGGCTCTTTTTGCATGCAAGATGCAAGAAGGAACACCTGTAGGAACTCACGTACTCAAAATGATTGGGTGCGTTGAGAACCTTGAAAGACTAGGTTTTCCACTGAGCCAAGAATTGGCAACTGATGTTATCCTGCAATCGTTGCCGGAAGCATACAATCAATTCGTCATGAATTATAACATGAATGAAATTGATAAACCTTTGCCTGAGATTCTCAGCATGTTGAGAACTGCTGAACCAAATCTCAAGAAGAAAGTTAGTAATGTACTAATGGTCAAGAAGGACAAAGGTAAGCGCAAAGGCAAGGGTAAGACCCAAGCCAAAGGCAAGGCCAATTCATCCACTTCAAAGGGTAAAGGTAAAGTACCTAAGGAAGGGAACTGCTTCCATTGCAGTGAGACTAGACACTGGAAGCGGAACTGCAAAGTCTACCTTGAGGAAGTAAAGAACAAGAGAAGTGGGACTTACGCTCGTGTATACACGTTATAGAAGTTAATCTATCTATTTCTTCTACATGGGTATTAGATCGGATGTGCATCTCACATTTGTACTAATGTGCGGGGTGAGAAATAGTAGAATAATGGCAAAGGGCGAAGTGGACCTACGAGTAGGCAATGGCGCAAAAGTTGCTGCTGTAGCTGTAGGAACATATTCTTTGTCTTTGCCCACTGGGCTTATCTTAGAACTAGAGGAGTGCTTCTATGTACCCGCATTAACAAAGAACATAATTTCTGTATCTTGTTTAGACAAGAAAAACTTTTCTTTTATAATAAAGGACAAATGTTGTTCCATTTATTTAAATGAAATGTTCTATTGTAATGCACCACTTATGAATGGTCTCTATGTTCTAGATTTAGATAACTCAATTTATAACGTAAATACCAAACGGTTCAAATCGAATGATTTGAACTGCATATCTCGCATCTGCCGCCTAGGTCACATAAATGAAAAATGCATATCCCAACTCCATAAAGATGGATTATTGGACTCATTTGATTTTGAATCATATGAGGTACGAGTCTTGTCTTTAGGAAAGATGACTAAAACTCCATTTAGTGGACATGGCGAGAGAGCGACGGACTTGTTAGGACTCATACATACCGATGTATGTGGCCCTTTCAATGTCGGGCCAGAGGAGGCTATAAGTACTTTATTACTTTCATCGATGATATGAGTAGATTTGGCTACTTATATTTGATGAGACATAAGTCGAATCCTTTGAAAAGTTCAAAGAATTCAAGAATGAAGTACAAAACCAACTTGGCGGTAGTATTAAGCTACTTAGTCGGATCGAGGTGGTGAATACCTTAGTCAAGAGTTTCGTGATCACTGGTGAGTGTGGGATAATATCAACTCACTCCACTGGAACACCACAATGGAATGGTGTATGAGAGGAGAAATCGTACTCTATTAGATATGGTATGCGATCAATGATGAGCAGGTGATCTACCTACTTCCTTTTGGGGTTTAGCTCTAGAGGCAGTAGCTTTCACACTTAATCGCGTTCCATCAAAAGCCGTAGAAAAGACACCATATCGATATGGATGGGAAGAGTCCCAAAATGTCTTTTATAAAGATTTGGGGTTGTGAAGCTTATGTTAGGCGTCAAGTCTCGGATAAACTAGGACCCAAATCGGATAAGTGTTATTTTGTAGGATATCCCAAGGAAACTAAGGGATATTACTTTTACAATCCCACACTTGGCAAGGTGTTTGTTGCGAAATCTTGTCTTTCTAGAAAGAGAATTTATTTCTAGAAATACTAGTGGGAGTAAAATTCATCTTGAAGAAGTTCAAGATGATGATAACACTAAGGCTTCGATGGAAAATGAGCAGGCACCACAAAGTGTTGTGGATGAGAATTTGTTGCCCAAAGAGTTGTGGAGCAAACACATTCAAGTAGACCAACCTCTTCGTAGATCTAATAGGATCCGTCGTCAACAGAGATATTCTTTTCTCTTGGTGACAGCGGTGATGTATTGCTTATCAATCTTGGCGAGCCTACATCCTATCAAGAAGCTATGATGAGCCAGATTAGAAATGGCTAGAGGCCATGAGATCCGAAATGGAATCCATGTACACTAACCAAGTATGGACTTTGGTTGATCCACGAAGGGTAAAACCCATTGGGTGTAAGTGGGTCTTTAAAGTAAAAGACATGGATGGTAATAAGCATACCTATAAAGGTAGATTGGTGGCTAAAGATTCAAACAAATTCATGGTATTGACTATGAAGAAACCTTTTCACGATTGCGATGCTTAAATCCATTCGGATCATACTTGCTATTACGACCTACCATGATTATGAGATCTGGCGGATGGATGTCAAAACCGCTTTTACGAATGGAAAGCTACTCGAGGATGTGTACATGACACAACTGAGGGTTTTGAAGATCCAAAGCATCTGGAAAGGTATGCAAGCAAAGGTCCATTTATGGACTAAAGCAAGCCTCTCGAAGACTGGAATCTTCGATTCGATGATGCAATCAAAGAGTTTGGTTTCATCAAGAATGAAGATGAGCCTTGTGTCTACAAGAGAAATAGTGGGAGCACAGTTGTATTTCTTGTCTTGTATGTAGATGACATACTTCTCATCGGAAATGATATTCCCTCACTCCAGTCTGTGAAGATGTGGTTAGGGAATTGTTTCTCGATGAAGGACTTAGGTGAAGCTGCCTATATTCTAGGCATCAAGATCTATAGAGATAGATCTAGAAGATTACTTGGCCTAAGTCAGAGTACATACATTGATAAAGTGCTAGATCGTTTTGCTATGCAAAATTCCAAGAAAGGATTTCTGCCTTTATCACATGGTGTGAGTCTTTCGAAGACTCAATGTCCCTCTTCTAAGGAGGAGAGATCGCATGGATAAGATCCCTTATGCATCGCCATAGGGTCTATCATATGCGCCATGCTTTGTACTGCTCACGGCGTCTCGTATGCTTTGAGCATGACGCAGTAGATACCGATCGGATCGGTGAAAGTCTTTGGATAGCGTCAAAAATATTCTTAAGTACTTACGAAGAGCGAAAGAATATTTCACGATATTTGGAGGCAATGAGGAGCTAAGCGTAAAGAGTTCTGATGATGCAAGCTTCCAAGCAGACAAGGATGACTATAGATCGCAATCGAGTGCGTGTTTTGCAGAATGGTGGGCGTTGGAAGAGTTGAGCGAGGACCCGATTCTTGATTCTACAGCGAGTATATTGCTTGCGTCATCGATGCACAAAGGAGGTTGTTTGGCTCATGAGTTCATCAGTGAACTTGGGGTAGTTCCTAGCATTGCAGATCCAATAGACCTCTATTGTGACAACAATGGGGCTATTGCACAGGCTAAGGAACCTCGATCACATCAGCGGACCAAACACATACTGCGGCGCTTCCATCTCATTCGAGATCAACGATAGAGGAGATGTGAGGATATGCTGAGTCGAAGCGAAGCTAACATCGCGGATCCATTGACGAGGCTTTGTACGAGAGGAAGCATGATGGTCACACTAGGTCACTAGGTATTAGATATCATAGTGATTGGTACTAGTGCTAGTGGGAGATTGTTAGTTAAAGCCCTAGAACCAATCATGTGATGGTTGAATAGGGAACATTTTGTATCATATTCTATAAAGGCAAAGGATTGGTTATTATATTTACATCTTGCTTGTGCAAGCTAATTTAAATATAATAATGCCCTAGAAAAGTAGGTTCTTATCTACAGCACATCAATTGGCAGAATTGATTATGAGAGGCTGTAGAGAACACTTTCCTAAATGTTCCTAGTCGAGTATTAATATGCAAGGGCAATATTAATACATAAAGACTAGCATGTAGGTCAATTGATGACTTGATCTCACAAGTCATGGATATATGATATCAAGTTGACACATGGGTATATATTGGAGAATATATACTGAACTGACCCGCCATGAGAAAGTTTCATGGATCGTTATATGAGTGTCATAAACTTTCTCATGTGACTATTGGTATGAATAGTCCTTAGACCTGAAGTCACTATGGTTCCCTACATAAGGAGTTATGTACTTTGGTATCGTCAGCGTCACCCGTAGCGAGGGTGGACCATAAAGCGATTCGGGTATATAACAAATTATGCGGAGGGATGTGAGTGATGTAGATGGGATCTATCCTCTCATATGGAGAGTGATATCGGTGGGCCCCTTGATTGAGTAGAACTACTAAAACGCATGGCCATGCTCGAATGAGTCAATATGAGATATTGAGCTCATTTGTTTGAGTTAGTTTACTCGGGGATCAAGAAACACATAGATTGATCGAGGATGACACGGTCTATGCCTCATTGATCAATCTGATATCAAGGATAGAAGGACACGGTCATATATTATAGTAGTCACGGAAAGGTTAGTCGGATCTTGACTTATCTCGTAACTTGGGTAGCAATGATGTATTGCTAGATGCCGCTCATTGCTTGTGTATCTAAAAGAGTTTAGATCCACTGCCAACGTTATGAGAGCCTATAGGGTCACACACAAAGAGCATGATAATTAGAGGAATTAGAGAATTCTAGTTTGACTAGAATAATTTGGGAATAAGCTTAAGTACAAAATGGTTTTTGGACTTTAAGCTTAATGAGAATTTTAGCTAATTGATTTAATGAGATTAATTCAATATGTTACCTTATTGATTTAATAAGATTAATTCAATATGATAACATAAGCTTAGTTGAATTAATAAGATTAATTCAATATGATAACATAAGATTAATTGAATTAATAAGATTAATTCAACATGCATGAATGCCACATAAGAATGCCACATAAGCATGCCACATAAGCATCCACCTAAGCTAGTTAAGGTGGAAGGAAACAAAATGGTTTTGTCTCCTTAAGTGGCCGGCCAAACAAGGATATGTCTCAATGCAATGGATTGCATTGAATGTGTGGAGGTGAAAGGGTTTTTCCAACCCTATAAAGACACCCTAAGTGGCGGCCAAATAGGGATTGGCTTGTTGTTGGTGGAAGCTTTGGTTGTGTTAGTGGTGAGAAAGCTTGGTGGAAGCTTTAGTTGTGTGGGTTTGTGAGTGTAGGCTAGCAAGAAGAGGAGTCTTCTTCTTCCTTTCTCCTTTTCCCTCTCTTCCTCTCCTTTAGGGACTTCTCTAGCAAGAAGTAAAGGAGAGCTCTTCTAGTTTTCCTTTTGTGAGACAAGAGCGTGCTCGTGTGGATACGTATAGAGGCACGGACACTTGAACGTGCTAAAGATCCAACAAACCGAAAGGAAAAGCGGGATTGCAAAGGGCACGCAACAAAGGTAGAACTCTCCTATAAGATAGGCTTGGTTTAGAGAAATTTATTTTATACGAGTTTGCTTTCGCATGGATCACTTGGAAGGGATCCTAATTTTTCCGTTGCGCATATGCCATTTGGCATACAAGAATTCCCTACAACCACGACCCCAGTGTGGCCTAGGTGACACGACATGATAATTGTCCCAACTCAACAACAACTACTGCTCTCGAGTGGCCGAGTGGCCAATATGAGTAAGTAGTAATAAGCTAAAGAGCTATAAGCTTCACAACAGGAGTCCCTACTGCTAGCCACTTCGACTGTCACTACCCATGAGTGGTCGAGTGCCACACACACAGGACAACTACATGCAACTCTAACTACTACTATCAACAGTGGTCGAGTGTGGCATAACAGATGATCTAGCCTTATACCAGTTACTACTACCACGAGTAACCGTGGAGGTATGATGACCGACGACCCTCTCAACCACAAGGGAGACCAAGTCTCCAGCATGCATGTAAATGAAATGAATGCACAACAAACATATACACACATACACAACACACTCTCCATCAAACAGAGTCATACACAACTAACAATCGACGATGCTACGACCTCCAGTCCGTAGCGACACACTGTCGACACCCCACACTACCATGTATAGACATATGATCCGAAATAGTTATATAATGAAGGGTAAGATGATACAATAATTAACTCTACATTAAGGACATCACTCATCCCCGGATGATTGTTCCTGATGACACGAGTCAAATCAACAACCAGACTCAGCTACAAACTCATGGTTAAGCATCTAAAGATCCACATACTATAGCATTGGTAATTTATAACAATGATGAATGATAGATAACAACAACAACAATATATCTCAAAGTGCAAAGACTTAAGTATCAAGCACAGAATAACATGAGTGGAGTCAAGGTACGATATCAACTATATAGAAACTCATGCACTAAGAATAATCAACTACCTTACCAGGGTAGAATATTATCCACCTAACATGATGACTTGTGCTAGCTGTCTTCTTATAAGAAATGGCTTCAAATCATAAACCTGATCTGTAGTCCATGCTAATTGTCTTTCAATCCAAAGATGTGCTTCAACTCCAAACTATTGAATGCCCTATAACAAACATACTGATATTTCCATAAATATCAATAGCTCTTTGAAGGGCATTTAAAATCCCTTGATGCAATATAGTGTTGTGGTAAGCAAAGTAGAATCCATGTTGCACCATTGCATCAGGCATTTTGAGGTATTTAAGATCTAACTGCTTCCAGAACAAATCTTCAATCCAATTTCGTATGTTGTGTTCTTGTGTGCCTCTGAATCCCGTCTTCATTATTTGCATCGTCCTCATTGTAGCTTCCATATTCATCGTTAAGCATGGGAGTCCCACCTTTTCGAGGATCCACAAGGTCAGCACACCCCACGAGAGAGATCCTGATAGCTGTCGAGTAAAGGGAGCAGTTCTGTCGCCAAAGGGGGATCCGGTAGGCAGGAGAAAGTAAAACTGCTTTTCCACGATATAAAGGAGATCTTGGAAATCAAGCTTGGCGAAGCCCACCTCTGCATTCACCAATTGGGAAGAGGCAGCTCCTCCGTCACCATCCACGCTGCGGACGAAGGCATGAAGGGAATTGCTTCCTTCTCCTTCGGTCGCTTGTGCATGGCGATCCTATCTCACATCCCTAAATTAAAATTTAATTGAATAAAACTAATCCAGATGGAAATGGATCACCCAAGCTACCAATTCATCATCGTGCTATTCGATTTGAGTGGTCGCTTGAACAAACTTGTTGTCCAAGCAACCTAACTCTTTTCCTCGATTAGCCACGGAATAGATGATGATCGGATCGCCGGTTTTGGTGTTTATCTTCAGGGTCCATGATCATACAATTGTAAACAATTACATAGAACAAAAGGAAACCAAAACAAGAATTGTACCTCTCATTTACCTATTGATCTTCTATCGTATGACCTATCCTCTTCTTGGACATTGTTGACCTTTCCTCTTCTTGGATGTTGTGTGAGCAACGATCCTCCAAGAATTGAAGCCTCCTAGATCACCTTTTCTCCTTTCTTTTCTTGCTTCAAAATAAGCTGCCCCTTTCTTCTTCTCTTGACCGAAAAACCTTCTTCTTCTCCCTTGCTCGTGTCGGCCACCAAGGAGAGCTCCCCTTCTTTGTTGCCACCGACCCTAGGGAGAACCAAGGAGGTGCCGCCCACCAACGAGAGCTCTTGCCGCCGGCCAAAGAAGAAAGGGAGATGATCCCTCACCACTAGTCACCATGAGATGGAGAGGGCTGCCCTTTGCTTGTGTTCGCCGGCCACCAAAGGGAAGGAATAAGGGAGGAGGCGCCAGCCCTAACCCTAGGAGAAGGGTTCTTGTCGCGCGCACTATGGAGGAGGAGGAGAAAACTTGGTTAGGATTCTATTAGAATTTCCAAACCCTATGCTCCTCTTTTATAGTTTTCGCCCAAGCCTCTTTTCAATCGTGTCCGTTGGATCTAGGCTTCGTGAGAGTTTTAATAGGCTACAATAGGGACCATGAGGAGGAGTTGGATCTTGGTCACCCAATGGATCCGAACCCGATCCATTATTGATGATCCATTCCACTAAAGTGATCATCATTGATCTACCTCACCAACCCCATAATTATATATGGGCTCCACATATTAATCGTACAAATATCTCCCCGTGTTTATGATATCGAATGTCCGTTAATTAATTAATTTACTGGCAATTAATTAATTAATATCTAACTCCATGAGTAGTACCACTAAATCTTATCATCATGCTGGACCAAGTCCACCTGCAGGAATTACATGATGATCCGAGCTCCTCAAGGGGACATCATCATCCTAAAACATAGGACACAGTTTCCTCCTATAATCAATGACACACCATGTAAATAATATTATTTCTCAACTTACTAGGCTTATCGATTTAACCCATAAATCTCGCCCATTATTAATCAAAGAAATAAATATTAAGTACATGTGCCCATTATTATATCGGAATTTAGAGCGTGTACACCATAATATCCAAGGTCTAATTCAATTATGTTGTCAGCAATAAATTAAATCACCTCTAAATTGGTTCTACTCAATACACACAAAGTGTACTAGTGTAATTCTATGATCAAGATAAACCAATACCAAATTACACTATAACTATGTCAATGGTTTATCCAGAACTATCTTGGTTGTGAGCCTCTACTTATACTCTACAAAGAACTGATAACATAATCTTCTGTGCGACACCACACACCATGTTACCTACAATATAACGTATCATACAATATGCATAAATGCAAACAATGATCATGTGATTCTTATTTCAAAATGAAGATGTTCATACAAAGGCTAGGTTTTCAGTATACATCCCAACAATCTCCCACTTATACTAAAAGACTATGCTGCCATCAAACTATCATACATCTAATTCTCATTCCCTCCACATGCCTATCAAAATCTCTCGCTGGAAGGGCCATAGTGAAAGGATCTACCAGGTTATCCTCTGATGCAATCTTGGCGACAACAACTTCTCCTCGTTTTATGATCTCTCGTATTAGGTGGTACTTGAGCTCTATGTGTTTACTTGCCTTATGGGATCGTGGTTCCTTCGAGTTTGCTACTGCACCACTGTTATCACAATAAATTGTGATAGTTTTGGGCAAACTAGGAATCACATCCAAGTCCATCAAGATGTTGGGATGTATACTGAAAAGTCTATCTTTTGTATGAACATCTTTATTTTTGAAATAAGAATCACATGATCATTGTTTGCATATTTATGGTTATGCATATTGTCTAATACATTACATTGTAAATAACATGGTGTGTGGTGTCATACGGGAGATCATGTTATCGGCTCCTTGTAAAGTATAAGTAAAGGCTCACAACCGAGATGGCTTTGGACAAACCATTGGTATGGTTGTAGTGTGATTTGGTATTGGTTTGTCTTGACCATAGAATCACACTAGTGCACTTTGTGTGTATTGAGCAAGACCGACTTAGAGGTGATTCGATATATTGCTGACTACATAATCAAATCAGACGTCAGATATTATATTGTACATGCTCTTAATCCTGATATAATAACGGGCACATATACTTAGTATTCATTTCTTTGATTTACCAATGGGCGAGATTTATAGATTAAATCGATAGGCTCGATAAGTTGGTAAATGGTATAATGTATATGGTGTGCCGTTGATTATAGGAGGAAACCATGTCCTATATATTAGGATGATGATGTCCCCTTGAGGAGCTCATAAGGTTCATCATGTAAACCCTGCAGGTGGACTTGGTCCGGCATGATGAAAAAGGTTGAGTGGTACTACTCATGGAGTTAGATGTTGATTAATTAATGGTCAATAAATTAATTAATCGACGGACATTCGAGATCTTAAACACGGAGAGAAAATGTACATATAATATATGAAGCCCATATTAACTTATGGGAGTTGGTGAGGTTGATCAATGATAATCCTTTAGTGGATAGGATTATCATTAATGGATCGGACTTTATGTGGGCCTGATCCATTGGGTGGCCAAGATCCAACTCCTCCTCATGGTCCCTATTGTAGCCTATTAATACCTCATGAAGCCTAGATCCAATGGATGAAAATAAAACTCTAGATTCAAAGGTAGAGATTAAATCTCTAGATCCGACGATTGAGATTAAATCTCTAGATACGACGGTTGAGATTAAATCCCTAGAACCAATGGTGGAGATTAAAATAAGGCTTATCCCTAACTCTATAAAAGGAGAGGAGGGGGTGGGCGGCAAGGAGGAATCCCATTAGAGATAGGATTAGGGTTAAGGTGGGCGGCAAGCTTGGAGATTAGGGTTTGGGGTTGGCGGCACCAAATAAGGAAAGCCTTTTCCTTGTCTTCTTCTTCTCCCTTGGTGGCCGGCACCCATACAAGCTCTTCCCTCCTTTGGCCGGCGTCCAAACTCCCTCAATCTCTTCTCCTTGGCCAGTGGAAACAATGGTTAGGGTAATTCCTTGGAGTCCTTGGCCGGTGCCCACTTCCTTTCCTCCTCTTCTTCTTGGCCGACGGCTAGCACCTAGCTTGGAGCTTGGTGGTTGGTTGAAAGAAAGAGAAGTGCCTTGTTTCTATACTTCCTCTTGTTCGGAGCGAGCAAGGAAGGAAGATTGGTGATCTAGGAGCTTCATATGTAACATGCTTGTAATTGGGGCATGCATGTCCTCACTAACACCATTGCTCAGACATCATGCTAGTATCACCGAATTCGACAAGACATCCTAGAGCATCAAGAATGTTGTATAAAATTTCTCCAAGATGTATATGTTGCTGATAGACATCGACAAGAACGTTTGAAACCCTTAATGCAAGCCACATTCATGGATGGTTTAAATGAAGCAAGTTAGACAATATGCCAACCATGGATTCCCTCTGGCTCAACAACTGGCTCCTTTTTTATACTGGGAAACTTGTTTCAAACGTTATCCCCCTAAACATTTCAAGCTATAACTTTTCGGCTTTTCTCCTCTCTTTGATTGTAAACATTTGTTTGTTGGAATGATATGAAGCTATATTCAAGTTGAACCCCCTCTTTATGGTTAATATAAAAGGTAACTCTCTTTATTGATGTTTCCCGCTTACATTGTATGGAAATATTTTAAGTGCACTTCATTCCAAGGCCTAGGCAACTCTTTGCCCTAGGCGTCTCGAAGGGAGTATGCTGACCTAGTGACTCAGCGAACTACCATGTATTATCCTTCCCAATTAGGGGTCAGTTTCTTAGGATCCCCTGCGGGATTAACTTTTGGTAAAACCAAGTCGCCCTCCTGAAATCTTCGTGGTATCACCTTCTTATTAAAGACATGTTGTATTCTTTGCTTGTATGCTTCAGATTGAATATAAGCTTGTTCTCGCCTTTCCTCTAGTAAGTCTAATTCAGTCCCCCTCAACATTTTGTTCTCCTCTAGCTCATAAGCTTCAACTCTGACACTCTTCAGAATAGCCTCCACAGGGATGACAACTTATGTCCCATACACTAAACTGAAAGGGGTCTCTCTAGTTGTTGTCTTAGGTGTAGTGCTATAAGTCCACAGTATCCCGAGCAGCTCATCAACCCAATTTCCTTTATTAGCTCCTAATTTAATTTTCCACCCTTGGATAAGAATCCTGTTGACCATCTCCACTTACCCATTCACTTACAGTTGAGCTACTGAAGTGAAAACATGTTGAATATTAAGGCTCTGACTCCACTCTGGAATTTTACGACCCTTGAATTGACACCCATTGTCATTGACCAACTTCCTTGGGATTTCATATATACACATGATATTCTTCCAAAAAAATTGTATTATCGCTCCTTTTGTGATCTTGGCTGAAGGTTCTACTCCACCCATTCAAAGAAATAATCCACTACCAATAATAAGAACTTCTTTTGTGAGGAATCTAATGCATCAAACCCACTATATTCATTCCCTATTGATCAAAGGGGCAAGAAGTTGTCATGACTTTCATCAACTCGGCTAGTCGGTCTGACCTATTGCTATGCTTTTGGCCAGCTTGGCAGGTCTTGATTAGTTGAACAATATTTTGATGAAGGGGCAGCCAAAAGTAACTAGCTAATAACACTTTCGAGTAAGACTATTCCTCCCAGATGATTGCTACAATATTCTTCATGTATTTCTCTGAGTAACCATTTAGAATCTTCTTTCCCGAGACACTTTAGCAAAGGTCAGCCAAATTATGTCTTGTATAAAACTACATCAATAATTATGAACTTCTTTACTCGTCTCAATAAAGATGATGCCTCTCATGGGTTGGAAGAACACTACCTTGCTTCAGATAGATTATAATATCTATCCTCCAAACGGGTACATTATTGCCTCCTATCCCCGCCTCCTCTATGCTACATATCTCCAATGAATGAGGAACCTCCAAAAAAAATATCTTGAGACCCCCATTCAGTCATGATACTTGCCAATTGTGCTAGTTCATTTGCCTTGGTACTTTTCTCCCTCAGAATCTATTGTAATTATACCTCTTGAAAATCAGTGCTCATCTTCTTAAAACCCTTAGCTTACTTCAATAGTCTCTCTTCTTGAATAGCAAAGACACCCTGCAATTGTGACACTGCTAATTGAGAATCTAAATACACCACAACTAAGACAGCACCGACCGCCTAAGCAGTTTATAATCTGGCTAGAATAGCTTCATATTTTGCTTTATTATTGGATACCTTGTACCCCAATCGAATGGCTAAACGGGTTTCTTCTTCAAAAGGTGATATGAGGACTACTCCTATTCCACTCCCACCGACCCCCGAAGATCCATCCACGAAGATTTTCCACATACTTCTTCTCATTTTCGTGCCGAAGTATTTTTCAGATCCTGTGACACCTCAACTAAAAAGTTTGCCAGTGATTGAGCCTTGATTGCAGTTTGGGGATAATAATGCACATCATATTCACTCAACTCCACAGCCCATTTATCCAAGAAATTAGGTTTAGTGACCACTCAACCTAGCTCATTATTCGTCAACACATTCACTGGATGGGATAAGAAATAAGGCCTCAGCTTGCGAGCAATTAGGACTAGAATGTATGCTAGCTTCTCCAACTCAATGTATCACAACTCAACCCCCTTCAATGTATGACTGGTGTAATAAATAGGTTGCTGTTGAGAACCTTCCTATCTTAATAAAATATAACTGACTGCCCCTTCTGATAGAGCTAGATATATCCATCTCCGAAAATGGGCTTTGCTAATAAAGGTAGTTCAACCAAATACTTCTTCAATTCATGAAAAGCTTGCTCACAATGTTCATCCCACTGAAATCGAGAAACCTTTCTTAGAATTTGAAAGAAAGGTAGCCCCTTATCTGACAACCTGGCAATAAACTGAGATAGTGAAACAATCCTTCCTACTAATTTTTGTGTTTCCCACAAATTAGTAGGTGACTTTATATTGCACATTGGTTGTACCTTCTTAGGATTAGCTTGCAATCCCTTCTCTGTTACAATATATCCCAATAACTTCCCACTCTTCACCCCGAACAAACACTCTTTGGGTTCAACTTCATGTTGTACCATCTAAGGGTGACAAACATTTCCTCAAGATCTTGCACCAGATTCCAAGCAAACCTTGACATTACTAGGATATCATCAATATACACTTTCACATTCTTGCCCTCCTGTTAGGTGAATATCTTGTCCATGAGCCTCTGGAAAGTGGCTCCCATATTCTTTAGCCCGAAGGGCATCACCACATATGCATATAATCATCCTGCAGTTACAAAGCTAACCCTCTTTTGATCAACCTATACTAATGGGATTTGATGGTATCCCTGATAAGCATCCATAAATGATACCACTTCATATCCCCTAGTAGAATTGACTAATTGGTCAATCCAAGGAAAGGAGTAGCAGTCTTTAGGGTAGGCTTTATTTAAATCATGAAAATCAATACACATCCTTCACTGCCCCAAGGCTTAGGGACCAAAACTACATTTGAAACCCATTCGGGGAATTGAATTTCTTTGATGTGGCCAGCCTGCAACACCTTATCCTCCTCTTCTCCAATGACCTTGTCTTTTTTTGGTCCGAAGTACTGCCTTTTCTGTTGAACTAGCCGAACTCCTCGGATAATGTTTAGATGATGCTCCATAACTCAGGGATCGATCCTCGTCAGATCATGTATGTCTTTGGTGAAGATATCTTCATTTTTTATAGGCAAGTGACGAGTTCTTCCTTTACCTTCAGCTACTATGCTATCCGAGTTATTTTCCCGGGAGTTATCTCCACAAACTCTCCTTATTTTATCGTCCCTTTTGGGGGTAATACTGTAACACCCGTAAAATTCTAAACCATGCAAAGTAATTATATGGGTTTTAATGTCATAAAAGGTTTAAAATAAAATAAAATAAAAGATGGTTTATAGGTAGGATTTGAACCATGAACCTCCTAATAGGGAAGTAGCCTTGACACCACTAGACCCTAGGATAATTCATGGATAAGATATATAAAGAATGTACAAGACCATAGGATGATTCATGGATAAGATATATAAAGAATATACAAAGAATATAGATGGAAATATGAGGAGTTGGTTCATTCCCCACCCCACGCACCCCCCCCCCCCATGAAAGGATGAAGAGTGTTCATTCCCTAGGTATTAAAGAGGAGAATTAAGAGGAGAGAAGAAGTAAAACCCTACTTTCCTTCTTCATTCTCCTTCTTCTTCATCCTTGGCCGAATTCCTCATTTACCCTTCCTCCCTTTTTCATCCCAAGCTCTAGAAATTTTATAAGAATTTTTGTATGATCAAAATGGGCTTTTATGTGGGCTCTTTCAAAAATAAAAGAAAATAGAGCCAAAAAGGATGCATGGCCCAGGGTTTGAACCCTAAACCTCCAAGTAGATAACTAAACTTAGGATGCATCCAATAACCAGAGGCCCAGCAAGGTTGTTCTATTAGAAGGGTATGGGAAATGATAGATAAGGATAACGGAGGATAAGGGACACCTTCAAGTGAATAAATAGGAGTATGAGGAGACAAGAGAACCACAACTTGTCATTCTCCTCTTCTCTTCTTCTTCCCCACCAAAACCCTAGCTCTCCCTTCTTCCATTTTCGAAAACCTCAAGAAGCAAAGAAGAAAAGGGTTCTTGTCTTGACACTATCTAGGGTATATCATATTACTAAACAAGCGAAAGGATGTAAGTATCCCCTCACCTGCAGTACAAGTTGTTTCGGCTTTCGATTGCTTAGAAATCTTTTTGAAACTCTCGGCCAAGACTCCTTCATGCTTCCAATGGTTTTTCCATGTCGTGTTTTGTATGTAGATGAAGATGACATGTTGATAGCTAGGTTTGGTTTGAGTGTTTGATCCTAAGACCCCTTGAAACTTTCGGCCAAGACCTATATATGCTCCTAATGGCCTTTCATGCTATGATCTATATATGTCTCCATGCCATGTTTTGTATGTAGATGAAGATGACATGTTGATAGCTAGGTTTGGTTTGAGTGTTTGATCCCAAGACCCCTTGAAACTTTCGGCCAAGACCTATATATGCTCCTAATGGTCTTTCATGCTCTGATCAATTTGTCTCCATGCCATGTTTTGTATGTAGATGAAGATGACATGTTGATAGCTAGGTTTGGTTTTAGTGTTTGATCCCAAGGCCCCTTGAAACTTTCGGCCAAGCCCTATATATGCTCCTAATGGCCTTTCATGCTATGATCTATACGTTCCCATGCCATGTTTTGTATGTAGATGAAGATGACATGTTGATAGCTAGGTTTGGTTAGAGTGTTTGAACCCAAGGCCCCTTGAAACTTTCGGCCAAGTCCTAGTTGTGCTCCTAATGGTCTTCCATGTCATGATCTATAGGTAATGGATGTTAACATTTGGTTAGTTAGGTATTGTACAAGTGTTTAGGGTTTAAATTCTTAAGAACCCTCCCTTAGGGTTTCGGCCAAACCATGCTCATGCCCTCTAATAATCCTCCATGGCATGCTATATGTATATAAGATGTTAATATGATGTTAGTTAGACTTTATGATAGCATGATTAGTTAGACCTCCATGTCATACTACCTTATGTCCATGTTAATTGTATGAATGTATGATTATGTTATGCTCATTGTCATGTTAATTGTATGAATGTATGATTATGTTATGCTCATTGCCATGTTAATTGTATGAATGTATAATTATGTTATGCTCATTGCATCATGATGAACAAGTATGTATGATGAAAATGCCTAAGAGATGCTTCCCTATGAATGGGAACTAAGAGCACTCTTTATGTTATGAAAAGAAATATGATATGTTATAAAGAAGAACATGATATGCTATGAGAAGGAACATGATATGTTATGAAAAGAAATATGATATGCTATGATAAGGAACATTATGATATGTTATAAAGAAGAACATGATATGCTATGAGAAGGAACATGATATATTATGGAAAGAAATATGATATGTTATGATAAGGAACATGATATGCTATTTTACTTTTTGCATGGCTTGTACCGGACCCTAACAAGGTCCAAGGGATGGGCTCCTACATGCCCCTAGGTCGACGGTCATAGTACGGACCTAGTACGAAATGGGCTCCTAAGTTGCCCTAGGCCGACGGACATAGTACGGGCCTAGGATGGGCTTCTTTGTTATTTTGCCCCTAGGTCGACGGACATAGTATGGGCCTAGGATGGGCTTCTTTGTTATTTTTCCCCTAGGTCGACGGACATAGTACGGGCCTAGTAAACAAGTAGGTTCGAGATTAGCTACATCGGGTCTATTTAGGGATGTGCGCAATGATGAAGATGAATGTGGTACAATGTCGGGCCCAATATGTTGAGATTATGTTTAAGTACCTATAAAATATATGTTTTCAAAGAGCATCTTGCATATACCCCTTTTCATGTCTATGTGATTATGATGTTTATATGAATGCTATGCTTATATGTTCTTGTATGTGTATATGTTCTTGTATGTTTATATGAATGCTATGCTTATATGTTCTTGTATGATGATATTGTAGGGATCCTGAGCGATAAACAAAATTCGCAGCGGAAAACTTAGGATCCCTCCAGAGATCCAAGAAAAAAAAATATACTCGAATCAATTATCGATTCTATCCTATAGGAATCAAGATTACCTTCGAAGCGTGCCCTTTGAATTCCAGTCAGCAACACTTGCGGATCTCAGCGTGGTCAGAATGTCCACGCCTCTACGGTGCACACACACACGATCTTGGAGAGAAGAGGTAAGCCCTTTCGGTTGTGCTAGCAACCACTCCAAGGTCTCACTTTTCCACTCTATACTTGGCCCTCTTGTGTTGTGAACGAAAAATAAAATCTAATTTCTTTTTCATTGTCCACATTGAAGAAGAAGAAGCCATAATAATACACCTTAATGAGACATTAAATGCACTTCCTTATTCTCCATGGTAAAAGAAAGGAAGTCAATTAATGCTCATTAAATACACATTAATGATTTTTAAAACCCCATTTATTAATTCATGTATTATATTATTAATTCATGTCTTATATTATTAATTCGTGTATTATTCATTTTAGCCTTCTTCTCTTGGTTTGACTTGAGTCTAACTCAACATAAACCAATTTGAGTCCAACTCAAATTTAGCCAAGTAATGAGTCTTACTCATTCTAGTTAATCCAATTAACTAATAATTCATTTTAGTCAAACCAAAATGATTTCCTCTCCAAAATAATATGTTCTTTGTGTGTGACCCTATAGGCTCTCATAACGTTGGCAATGTATCCAAAACCATTTTAGATACATAAGCAATGAGTGGCATCTAGCAATACATCATTGCTACCCAAGTGATGAGAATGTCGAGATTCGACAACCTCTTCCGTGACTATTATCATATGACAGTGTCCTTCTATCCTTGATATCTCAGATCGATCAATGAGGCATAGACCGTGTCACCCTCTTATCAATCTTTATGTTTCTTGATCCCCAAGTAGACTCACTCAAACAAATGAGCTTAATATCTCATATTGACTTATTTGAGCATGGTCATGCATTTCGTGGTCCTATTCTATCAAGAGGCCAAAGATATCACTCCCGTCATATGGGAGGGATAGATCCCATCTACATCACTCACATCCCTCCGCATAATTCGTTACATACTCAGTGATCGCCGTTATAGTCACCCAATTACGGTGTGACGTTAGACGATACCAAAGTACATAACTCCTTATGTAGGGAACCGTAGTGACTTCAGGTCTAAGGACTATTCATACCAATAGTCACATGAGAAAGTATATGACACTCATATAACGATCCATGATACTTTCTTATGGTGGGTCAATTCAGTATATATAGTCTCCAATATATATACCCATGTATCAATGTGATATCACATATCCATAACTTGTGAGATCAAGTCATCCATTGACCTACATGCTAGTCTCAATGTATCAATATAGCCCTTGTCTATTAATACAATACTCGACTAGGAATATTTAAGAATAGTATTCTCTACAGCTTCTCATAATCAATTCTACCAATTGATATACTGTAGATAACAACCTAATATTCATGGGCATTATTATATTTATTTAGCTGGCACACGCATAAAGAAATATATTAATCAATCTTTGTCTTTATTAATTCAAGAATATAATACAAAAGTCTCCTTCACCAATCATCTCATAATTGGCACTAAGGGCTCATACTAACAATCTCCTACTAGCACTAGTGCCAATCACTGTAATCTCTAAGACCCAGTGACCTAGTATGACCATCATGCTTCCTCTGTGCCAAAGCCTTGGTCAAGGGATCCGCAATGTTAGCATCAGTGTCTACTCTGCATATCTGAACATCTCCTCTATTGATGATCTCTCGAATGAGGTGATACCGCTGCAGTATGTGTTTGGTCCTCTGATGAGAGCGAGGTTCCTTAGCCTGAGCAATAGCCCCATTGTTGTCACAATAGAGGTCTATTGGGTCTGCTATGCTAGGAACCACCTCAAGTTCAGTGATGAACTTTCGGATCCAAACAGCCTCCTTTGCTGCAGAAGACGCAGCAATATACTCGGCTTCTGTTGTAGAATTTGCAACTGTGTCCTGCTTCGAACTCTTCCAGCTCACAGCGCCACCATTCAAGCAAAATACATACCCTGACTGCGATCTGGAGTCATCCTTGTCAGTTTGGAAGCTCGCATCACTGTAACCCTTTACAGCTAGCTCCTCATTGCCTCCAAATATTAAGAAATATTCTTTTGTCCTTCGCAAGTACTTAAGAATATTCTTGACAGCTGTCCAGTGACATTCACCGGGATCTGACTGATACCTGCTCGTCATGCTTAAAGCATACGAGACATCGGGGTGAGTACAAATCATGGCGTACATGATAGATCCTATAGCTGATGCATAAGGGATCTGATCCATCCGATCTCTCTCCTCCTTAGAAGAGGGAGATTGAGTCTTCGAAAGACTCATACCACATGACATTGGCAAAAATCCCTTCTTGGAATTTTGCATGGCAAAACGCTTAAGCACCTTGTCCATATATGTACTCTGACTCAAGCCAAGCAATCTCTTAGATCTATCTCTATAGATCTTGATGCTTAGAATATAGGCTGCTTCACCTAAGTCTTTCATTGAAAAACAATTCCCAAGCCAAGTCTTCACAGACTGCAGCATAGGGATATCATTTCCAATGAGCAGTATGTCATCTACATACAATATGAGGAAAACAATTGAGCTCCCACTAACCTTCTTGTAGACACAAGGTTCATCTTCGTTCTTAATGAAACCAAACATTTTGATCGCATTATCGAAACGATGATTCCAGCTTCTAGAAGCTTGCTTTAAACCATAAATGGACCTATGCAACTTACAAACCTTTCCAGCATCCTTTGGATCGACAAAACCCTCAGGTTGTGTCATATACAAATCCTCGAGTAGATTTCCGTTAAGAAATATTGTTTTGACATCCATCTGCCATATCTCATAGTCATAGTAAGCTGCAATAGCAAGCATGATCTGAATGGATTTGAGCATCGCAACTGGAGAAAAGGTTTCATCATAGTCAATACCATGAATCTGATTGAATCCTTTTGCTACCAATCGCCCTTTATAGGTATGCACATTACCTTCCATGTCAGTCTTTCTCCTAAAGACCCACTTACACCCAATGGGTTTAACCCCTTCAGGTGGATCAACCAAAGGCCAGACTTGGTTAGTGTACATGGATTCTATTTCAGATCTCATGGCCTCGAGCCATTTCTCAGAATCTAGGCTCATTACAGCTTCCTGATAGGATGTCGACTCATCAAGCATGATACCATCGTTATCATCCAAGAGAAAAGAATATCTCTCAGGTTGATGACGTATCCTATCAGACCTGCGCAGAGCTTGGTCTACCTGAACAGGTTGTATCACAACTTCTTGTGATGACTGTTCTTGTTCCATTAAGGTATCAGTGCTATTTTGTGTATCTTGAACTTCTTCAAGATCAATTTTACTCCCACTTATTTTTCTAGAAATAAATTCCCTTTCTAGAAAAACACCATTTCTGGCAACAAACACTTTGCCTTGTGTGGGGTTGTAAAAGTAATATCCCTTAGTTTCCTTGAGATATCCAACGAAATAGCATCTATCTGATTTGGGGCCTAGTTTATCTGATACTTGACGTCGTACAGAAGCCTCACAATCCCAAATCTTCATAAAAGACATCTTGGGACTCTTCCCAGTCCATATCTCATATGGTGTCTTTACGACTGCCTTAGAAGGAACACAGTTAAGTGTGAAAGCGGCGGTCTCTAGAGCATATCCCCAGAAGGAAGGAGGAAGTTATGTATGACTTATCATTGATCGTACCATATCTAATAGAGTACGATTTCTCCTCTCAGATACACCATTCAACTGTGGTGTTCCAGGTGGAGTGAGCTGAGATCTTATCCCACACTCAACTAGATAGTCACTAAACTCTTGGCTTAGGTATTCCCCACCTCGATCTGATCGAAGCATCTTAATACTCTTACCAAGTTGGTTCTGTACTTCATTCTTGAATTCTTTAAACTTTTCAAAGGATTCTGATTTGTGTCTCATAAGATACACATATCCATATCTTCTGAAATCATCAGTAAATGTGATGAAGTACTGATAACCTCCTCTGGCTGCGACTTTGAAAGGACCGCATACATCACTATGTATGAGGCCTAACAAATCTGTCGCTCGTTTGCCTTGTCCACTAAATGGAGTCTTGGTCATCTTGCCTAAAAGACAAGATTCACATACCTCATATGATTCAAAATCAAATGAGTCCAGTAATCCATCCTTATGGAGCTGGGCTATGTGACTCTCATTTATGTGACCCAAGCGACAATGCCAAAGATATGTTTGATTCAAATGATTAGATTTGAATCGTTTGGTATTTATGTTATAGACTGGGTTTTCGAGGTCTAAAACATAGAGTCCATTCATCAAGTGTGCACTGCAATAGAATATTTTATTTAAATATACAGAACAACACTTGTCCTTAATTATAAATGAAAAACCTTTCTTGTCCAAATAAGATATAGACATAATGTTCTTAGTTATTGCAGGTACGAAATAACACTCTTCAAGTTCTAGAATTAAACCACTGGGTAATGATAAGGAATATGTTCCTATTATAAGAACTCTTGCATCATTGCCAACACGTAGGTCCACTTCTCCTTTTGTCAAAGATCTACTTCTTCTCAAGCCCTGCACATTGGTACAAATGTGAGAAGCACAACCGGTATCCAATACCCATGAGGAAGAAATAGATAGATTGACTTCTATAACATGTATACCTAAAGTGGAAGTCTCACTTCCTTTCTTCTTCTGTACTTCCTCGAGGTACTTTTTGTAGTTCCTCTTCCAATTTCCAACTTCCTTGCAGTGGAAGCAAGTCCCTTCCTTGGCCACCCCACCTTTAGGCTTCAATGCTTTGTCCTTATCTTTATTCTGGGTCTTACCCTTGCCTTTAGACTTTTTCTTACCCTTGCCCTTTTTAACCATAAGTACATCATTAGTACCAGGTTGCATCTTCTTAAGATTGCTCTCAGCAGTTCTCAACATGCTTAAGAGCTCATGCAATGGTTTGTCAATTTCGCTCATGTAATAATTCATGACAATTTGACTAAAGCCTCTAGGCAGCGAATATAGAATAAGGTCAGTGGCCAACTCTTGGCCTAAAGGAAACCCCAATCTTTCAAGGTTCTCAACATACCCAATCATCTTGAGTACATGAGTTCCTACGGGTGTTCCTTCTTGCATTTTGCATGAAAATAATGCCTTAGATACCTCAGATCTCTCGTGCCTCGCCTGCCCTTGATATAGTTTCTTCAAGTGTGCAACCATATCGAAGGCATCCATGTTCTCATGTTGCTTCTGAAGCTCAGAGTTCATGGTTGCAAGCATAAGGCATGATGCATCTAATGCATCATCTTGATGCTTCTTGTATGCATCCTTATCTGCACGAGTAGCATTATTGGCGGGTGGTTCAGAAATGGGTTGCTCTAGGACATAGAGTTTCTGCTCCTGTTTGAGAACAATTCTCAAATTTCTGAACCAGTCAATGAAGTTTGCTCCATTGAGCTTGTCCTTCTCAAGGACTGATCGCAGAGAGAGGGTATTTGTCATATTTGAAGACATAGTAATCTACAACAGAAATGATATGTAGAAATGAGTATTATATCTAAAATAATTTAATTAGGCCTTTAATTAAATGAGACTCCCACTGATTCCCTTAGCTTCAATAGGAGCTAGTCATACCAGTTCTATTGAGCTTCAAGTTCATGTGGGACAAGATCCACATCATACCTCACCTTGAGTTAGCTTTGGCTAATCGCCCAAGATTTAGTATCACTAGGTAGGTAACATTTTACCAATTGCATTGTATGCAACTCTTGGAATAAAGGATCAAGATTCACATTATACATCATCTTGAGTTAGCTTTGGCTAATCGCCCAAGACTTAGTATAAATGTTCTCTTATCCGTGTCTCCTAACTATTAGGAAATGCCTCTAAGTATTTCTCAATCTAATTGAGACACTTAGTGAAGTCTCATCCAAAGTTTGATAGCGGGACATCACAATTGTCCTCTCGCACTCTACCAAGATAAAATGCGCTGCTTTGCTTTAGCAAACCCAACACAAATGATCAAGGTAGTTTATGAGTACCAAACTTTGGTAGGCATATTCATTTGACTTAATTTTAAGATAATAGATTATCTAGCATGCATCACATACACACAAAATATATCACATATACACTAAACGTGACATGGTTATGGCCCTTATTCTACGATTTCTCAAGCCAATGAGAAAATCGATTGGTTACCCTAAAGATAGCATCTTCTCCAAGCGCTTCCTTTGGTCAGCATGTGTTGTCAGCATCGTCCTTGTAACATCCACCTTAAATGGACTTTCATTGCTTATTTATTTTGTACATTACAAAATTAGAATACTCGAGTTACATTCGAGTCTAAATCTATTTTACAACTAGAAAATAGAAGTGAAGGCACGACACACAGGCCGTGTAAACAAAATACAACACCCACATACATATGACGGCACGCAGGCCGTATTATGAATTACAACACATAACCACAATCATATTGGGTCTTAGGCCATAACATGCACCATATACAAATCATTCACAATGATTTAATAAATTATTTTATTTATCAGTTTTATTATGTGCAATTTTTAAGCCGCTATGCTGATTAGCCGCAACACCACGGCGGTCCCGCTTGGCAGACCATCTCATGAGTCGCTGCCCATTTTGTCCATCTCTATGAACCCGAGACCTCCATATGGCCAGGTGTGTTCGGCACCGTCCGACTTGAGCCAGCCCACTTGGCAGACCATCTGCTTGGCTGAATCAACTCGGACACAGGGGAGTCGGCACCATCCGACTTGATTCAGCCCACTCGACAGAATATCTGCTTGGGTAAATCAACTCAGACATAGACCGAGTTGGCACCATCCGACTTGATTCAGCCCACTCGGCAAACTATCCGCTTGGCTAAATCAACTCGGACATATACCGAGTCGGCAAAAAAAACATAATAAAACTAATCTCATGTTTATATCACATAAAACATCCAAAAAAAACGTGTACATTTTTTTTTACAAGTGGCTCTGATACAACTGTAGTGATCCCGAGCGATAAACAAAATTCGCAGCGGAAAACTTAGGATCCCTCCAGAGATCCAAGCAAAAAAATATACTCGTTTCAATTATTGATTCTATCCTATATGAATCGAGATTACCTTCGAAGCGTGCCCTTCGAATTCCAGTCAGAAACACTTGCGGATCTCAACGTGGTCAGAATGTCCACGCCTCTACAGTGCACACACACGATCTTGGAGAGAAGAGGTAAGCCCTTTCGGTTGTGCTAGCAACCACTCCAAGGTCTCACTTTTCCACTCTATACTTGGCCCTCTTGTGTTGTGAACAAAAAATAAAATCTAATTTCTTTTTCATTGTCCACGTTGAAGAAGAAGAAGCCACAATAATACACCTTAATGAGACATTAAATGCACTTCCTTATTCTCCATGGTAAAAGAAAGGAAGTCAATTAATGCTCATTAAATGCACATTAATGATTTTTAAATCCCATTTAAAACCCCATTTATTAATTCATGTATTATATTATTAATTCGTGTATTATTCATTTTAGCCTTCTTCTCTTGGTTTGACTTGAGTCTAACTCAACATAAACCAATTTGAGTCCAACTCAAATTTAGCCAAGTAATGAGTCTTACTCATTCTAGTTAATCCAATTAACTAATAATTCATTTTATCCAAACCAAAATGATTTAACCAAAATGATTTCCTCTCCAAAATAATATGTTCTTTGTGTGTGACCCTATAGGCTCTCATAATGTTGGCAATGTATCCAAAACCATTTTAGATACATAAGTAATGAGCGGCATCTAGCAATACATCATTGCTACCCAAGTGATGAGAATGTCGAGATCCGACAACCTCTTCCGTGACTATTATCATATGACAGTGTCCTTCTATCCTTGATATCTCAGATCGATCAATGAGGCATAGACCGTGTCACCCTCTTATCAATCTTTATGTTTCTTGATCCCCAAGTAGACTCACTCAAACAAATGAGCTCAATATCTCATATTGACTCATTTGAGCATGGCCATGCATTTCGTGGTCCTACTCTATCAAGAGGCCAAAGATATCACTCCCGTCATATGGGAGGGATAGATCCCATCTACATCACTCACATCCCTCCGTATAATTTGTTACATACTCAGTGATTGCCGTAATAGTCAACCAATTACGGTGTGACGTTAGACGATACCAAAGTACATGACTCCTTATGTAGGGAACCGTAGTGACTTCAGGTCTAAGGACTATTCATACCAATAGTCACATGAGAAAGTATATGACACTCATATAACGATCCATGATACTTTCTCATGGTGGGTCAATTCAATATATATAGTCTCCAATATATATACCCATGTATCAATGTGATATTACATATCCATGACTTGTGAGATCAAGTCATCCATTGACCTACATGCTAGTCTCAATGTATCAATATAGCCCTTGTCTATTAATACAATACTCGACTAAGAATATTTAAGAATAGTGTTCTCTACAGCTTCTCATAATCAATTCTACCAATTGATATACTGTAGATAACAACCTACTATTCATGGGCATTATTATATTTATTTAGTTGGCACACGCATAAAGAAATATAATAATCAATCTTTGCCTTTATTAATGCAAGAATATAATACAAAAGTCTCCCTCACCAATCATCTCATAATTGGCACTAAGGGCTCATACTAACAGATATGAATGCTATGCTTATATGTTCTTGTATGATGATATGAATGCTATGCTTATATGTTCTTGTATGTTTATATGAATGCTATGCTTATATGTTATTGTATGTTTATATGAATGCTATGCTTATATGTTCTTGTATGATGATATGAATGCTATGCTTATATGTTTTTGTATGTTTATATGAATGCTATGCTTATATGTTCTTGAATGTTTATATGAATGTTATGATTATATGTTCTTAAATTATCATGTCACTACTCTATGTCTAAGTCTTGATGTATGGCTTTTGTGAGTAGGAAAGGATCTTACTAAGCCTATGTGTTTATAGTTTCATGTTCCCTTGTACTGCAGATAAGGGTAAAGAATGGTTAAACTAAAGGGAGCAGCAGGAGGGGCAAAGTGTGTGTGGTAGTGGCATGGTGGATGAGATATGTTTATGTTCCCAAACTTATGCATGTTTTCCTTTAAGTTTTGCATGCTAGTTTTTAAGAGTCGAACTCTACTTGATGTTGATGGTTGCTACTTGGTGTCCTTTAAGTTGATTATCATGAACTTGAACTATGTATTTATGAAATGATGATGCATGCTCCATGTTTCATGTTCTATGTTTAAAAAGAAAAAAAAAGAAGTCTAAAGTCTTCCGCTGTAAATGCATGTAGTCTTCCGCTGTAGATATATGTATGTATGATCGCAGCGCGCCGCCTTTAAAAAGGGCGGGTGGGACAGGTTGGTATCAGAGCAGATCTGCCTTTCCACTACACACACATCAAGCTCCAATCCTGCCGCTCCAAGTAAGAAAATTCTTTACCTACTCTATTTCTTTCATGTATGATAAGAAATGCTTTTAGCTTAAATATGCATGAATATATGTATGATAATCTTATGCTAGCCTTTAGTTTAAATATGCATGAATATATGTCTGATAATCTTATGCTAGCCTTATTATAATATATGAAGATAAGTGTATGATAAGGAATGTTTTTAGTTTAAATATGCATGAATATGTATGATAATCTTATGCTTATGTATGATAAGGAATGGTTTTAGTTTAAATATGCATGAATATGTGTAAGATAATCTTATGCTAGCCTTATTATAATATATGAAGATAAGCATGGCTGGAAGACACAGTAATAGAGTCGAGGAGACAGTACCCCCACCTGATCTTATGCATGTAGTTATGGAACTCCAGGGAAAGCTACAGGAGTTCTGTAGCCTATTCAAATCCCAAAATGGAAGTGGGAAGATATAGCTATGGATTTCATAGTAGGACTACCCAAAACAACTAATGGTTATGAAGCTATTTAGGTGATTGTTGTGAAAGATTGACAAAATCTTCTCATTTTATGGCAATCAAGTATCGTACTCAATGGAACAACTAGCCCAGTAGTATGTTGAGGAGGTGATCAGATTGCATAGATTTCCTAAGACCATGTGATTGAGCCACAAACGGTACAAGTTCAAGAAGATTTAAGTTATGAAAGTCGACCTATTCAGATAATAGATCGAGAAATCAAGAAATAGAGAACCAAAAAAGTACCCTTAGTGAAAGTCATATGGCAAAATCAAAAGTTTGAAGAAGTAACTTAGGAATGCGAGGATGACATGAAACAAAAGTATCCGGAGTTGTTCTAAGTTTCGAGGATGAAACATTTATAGGTATGAAGGATTGTAATGCCCGTAAAATTTTAAACTATGCAAAGTAATTATATGGGTTTTAACGCCATAAAAGGTTTAAAATAAAATAAAAGATGGTTATAGGTAGGATTTTAACCATGAACCTCCTAATAGGGAGGTAGCCTTGACACCACTAGACCCTAGGATAATTCATGGATAAGATATAAAAAGAATGTACAAGACCATAGGATGATTCATGGATAAGATATATAAAGAATATACAAAGAATATAGATGGGAAGATGAGGAGTTTGTTCATCCCCCCCCCCCCCCCATGAAAGGATGAAGAGTGTTCATTCCCTAGGTATTAAAGAGGGGAATTAAAAGAAGAGAGGAAGTAAAACCCCACTTTCTTTCTTCATTCTCCTTCTTCCTCATCCTTGGCTGAATTCCTCATTTCCCCTTCCTCCCTTTTTCATCCCAAGCTCTAGAAATTTTATAAGATTTTTTGTATGATCAAAATGGTCTTTAATGTGGGCTCTTTCAAAAATAAAAGAAAATAGAGTCAAAAAGGATGCATGGCCCAAGGTTTGAACCCTAAACCTCCAATAGATAACTAAAACTTAGGAAGCAACCGATAACCAGAGGCCCAGCAAGGTTGTGCTATTAGAAGGGTATGGGAAATGATAGATAAGGATAAGGTAGGCTAAGGGACACCTTCAAGTGAATAAATAGGAGTATGAGGAGATAAGATATCCACAACTTGTCATTCTCCTCTTCTCTTCTTCTTCCCCACCGAAACCCTAGCTCTCCCTTCTTCCATTTTCGAAAACCTCAAGAAGCAAGGAAGAAAAGGGCTCTTGTCTTGACACTATCTAGGGTATATCCTATTACTAAACAAATGAAAGGATGTAAGTATCCCCTCATCTGCAGTACAAGTTGTTTCGATTTTCGATTGCTTAGAAATCTTTTTGAAACTCTCGGCCAAGACTCCTTCATGCTTCCAATGGTTTTTCCATGTCGTGTTTTGTATGTAGATGAAGATGACATGTTGATAGCTAGGTTTGGTTTGAGTGTTTGATCCTAATACCCCTTGAAACTTTCGGCCAAGACCTATATATGCTCCTAATGGTCTTTCATGCTATGATCTATATATGTCTCCATGCCATGTTTTGTATGTAGATGAAGATGACATGTTGATAGCTAGGTTTGGTTTGAGTGTTTGATCCCAAGACCCCTTGAAACTTTCGGCCAAGACCTATATATGCTCTTAATGGTCTTTCATGCTATGATCTATATGTCTCCATGCCATGTTTTGTATGTAGATGAAGATGGCATGTTGATAGCTAGGTTTGGTTTGAGTGTTTGATCCCAAGGCCCCTTGAAACTTTCGGCCAAGCCCTATATATGCTTCTAATGGCCTTTCATGCTATGATCTATTTGTTCCCATGCCATGTTTTGTATGTAGATGAAGATGACATGTTGATAGCTAGGTTTGGTTTGAGTGTTTGAACCCAAGGCCCCTTGAAACTTTCGGCCAAGTCCTAGTTGTGCTCCTAATGGTCTTCCATGTCATGATCTATAGGTAATGGATGTTAACATGTGGTTAGCTAGATCTTGTACAAGTGTTTAGGGTTTAAATTCTTAAGAACCCTCCCTTAGGGTTTCGGCCAACCCATGCTCATGCCCTCTAATAATCCTCCATGTCATGCTACATGTATATAAGATGTTAATATGATGTTAGTTAGACTTTATGATAGCATTATTGGTTTATGTCACTTATGTCCATGTTAATTGTATGAATGTATGATTATGTTATGCTCATTGTCATGTTAATTGTATGAATGTATGATTATGTTATGCTTATTGCCATTTTAATTGTATGAATGTATTATGTTATGCTCATTGCATCATGATGAACAAGTATGTATGATGAAAATGCCTAAGAGATGCTTCCCTATGAATGGGGACTAAGAGCACTCTTTATGTTATGAAAAGAAATATGATATGTTATAAAGAAGAACATGATATGCTATGAGAAGGAACATGATATGTTATGAAAAGAAATATGATATGCTATGATAAGGAACATTATGATATGTTATAAAAAAGAACATGATATGCTATGAGAAGGAACATGATATGTTATGAAAAGAAATATGATATGTTATGATAAGGAACATGATATGCTATTTTACTTTTTGCATGGCTTGTACCGGACCCTAAAAGGTCCAAGAGATGGGCTCCTACGTGCCCCTTGGTCGACGGTCATAGTACGAACCTAGTACGGGATGGGCTCCTAAGTTGCCCTAGGCCGATGGACATAGTACGGGCCTAGGATGGGCTTCTATGTTATGTTGCCCCTAGGTCGACGGACATAGTACGGGCCTAGTAACCTAATAGGTTCGGGATTAGCTACCTCGGGTCTATTTAGGGATACGCGCAATGATGATGATGAATGTGGTACAATGTCAGGCCCAATATATTGAGATTATGTTTAAGTACCTATAAAATATATGTTTTCAAAGAGCATCTTGCATATACCCCTTTCCATGTTTATGTGATTATGATGTTTATATGAATGATATGCTTATATGTTCTTGTATGTTTATATGAATGCTATGCTTATATGTTCTTGTATGATGATATGAATGCTATGCTTATATGTTCTTGTATGTTTATATGAATGCTATGCTTATATGTTATTGTATGTTTATATGAATACTATGCTTATATGTTCTTGTATGATGATATGAATGTTATGCTTATATGTTCTTATATGTTTATATGAATGCTATGCATATATGTTCTTGAATGTTTATATGAATGTTGTGCTTATATGTTCTTAAATTATCATGTCACTACTCTATGTCTAAGTCTTGATGTATGGCTTTTGTGAGTTGGAAAGGATCTTATTAACCCTATGTGCTTATAGTTTCATGTTCCCTTGTACTGCAGACAAGGGTAAAGAATGGCTAAACTAAAGGGAGCAGCAGGAGTGGCAAAGTGTGTGTGGTAGTGGCATGGTGGAGGAGATCTATTTATGTTCCCAAACTTATGCATGTTTTCCTTTAAGTTTTGCATGCTAGTTGTTAAGAGTCGAACTCTACTTGATGTTGATGGTTGCTACTTGGTGTCCTTTAAGTTGATTATCATGAACTTGAACTAAGTATTTATGAAATGATGATGCATGCTCCATGTTTCATGTTCTATGTTTAAAAAGGAAAAAAAAAGTCTAAAGTCTTCCACTGTAAATGCATGTAGTCTTCCGTTGTAGATGTATGTATGTATGATCGCATCGCGCCGCCTTTAAAAAGGGCGGGCTTGACAAAGACTTCTTCCAACACATATCCTCTCGATGCAGCAGTTGCATTCCCTTTGGGAACATCCACTCAGTCTTTTTTCTTGTCATCATGCTCATTTGGATATAATAGCTTCGAGCTACCTTTGGCTCTCCTCGAACTTCTCCAAGGAGCTATCCTACAAGAAAATTGATCTTTTGATGGTAGGGAGAAGCCATTTTCTGAAAGATGGATAAAAAAGGGCGACCCAAGATAGCATTATAAGTGGAAGGAGCATCCACCACAAGGAAGGGAATCATATTAGTTTTCTAGCTGAACTTTATCCCTAGGGTAAAGAGGTAGAGAGATTTGCCCTACAAGGTGCATCTTGTGCTCGGCAAACCCAAACACATCTTCCAACTGTGCATTCCTGAGCTGCATTTGTTCGAAGGCTTCCTAGAAGAGAATGTTAACAGAACTTTCCAAGTCCACCAAGACTCGAGCCAACTCATAATTTACAAGTGAGACCCTAATTACCAAAGCATCGGTGTGAGGAAGAATAACCCCTTGAATGTCTTCGGGTCCAAAGTATACTCGGGGTGTGCCATGGAGCCTAGTCTTCCCTAATAGCCAAGTTTCCATCATGCGAGTGTAAGACTTTGGGCTTTGTTGGATTCTCCATTAGTGGGTCCTCCTGTAATAACTTTAATTACCCCTCTAATGGGTGTTAGTGCAGGGGCACTAAATAATTGAACCTATATTTTGATTATGACAAAGACACAAAGTTAAGCTTATATCGTTATCTCACAAGATGAATGAAGTGTGCAGGAATGCTAAGCTAAAGATGAAGGTACAACGACACACGGAGGTTCTCGTGTTAAGAAACCATGGTGGTCGGGTGACACCGGGAGGACTTCAGAGGGAGCCGAAGAAATCAGGTGGAGAACGAAAGCAAAAGCTACAAAGGTAAAGCTTGAGGTAAGATCATGTGAGTAAGTTTAAGTAAGGTTGAGTCCTTGGTACGGGGACGTCCTTAGGCGATGATCTGACTAAGTCATCCCATGGAAGGTCTATGTCGAGATCGGACGATTGGTAGTCGTCGAAAACACTTATTTCAATGTCATTTTCGAGTTAACTCTTGATACAGATGAAAATCTTAGGCCAGTTCAACCGGCCAATTCAACTGTTGTTCAAATTCTAGCTTCGAGGAAAGTCAAAACCTCATCCACTTATCTTGGGGAGATGAGGCTCTTTGACCATGAGCTGGAACTGAACGTTTAGGGTTCTCAAAGGCTATAAAAGGAGTGTTCTTCACCATTTTTATCATTCCAAGTGCTCTCAAGTGCTCCTATAATGTCGTGACTCTCCGATAACTCTACGACGATGAAGCACTGCCAAAATACCGACGACACGAGCTCAATCTCCATCTCCTTAGTCATCGGTAACATCATAAGTTGTCAATTTAGATTTCTTGTATTTAAGTTTGTATTTTCGAGATTTTATCGTAATAAGGAGAGAGGGTTTTGTCTCTCTACCTTGAGTTTTCTCGTATCTTTGTAATCATCAACTCCTACCTCCAATGAGAAGGAGTGTTTTAGTGAATTGCCCTCCGTACATAGTCTAGGAACGTTAGGGCCTTGGATTAGCAGTCAGTAGACTATGAACTAAGTAAAAATAAAATTGTCTCATTTATTTTCCACTGCTACTCGTGTTTTATATCGAACGAAAAAAGAGATTCTCATGCACTATTCACCCCCCTCTAGCACTTATTCTGATTTAACAGTGGGGGCATCACCCAGAGCAGCTAATGCCCCCTCACTGGTTGATCCTTCTTGAGAGACACCCTCAAGTTTGGGTTGCACAAACCCCTACAACATATAAAATATCAGGTCGACTTGCTGTGAGATAAAGTAGACTACCAATTACACTTCTATAATGTTTCAGATCCACAGATTTTCCTCCTTCATTACTTCCTAGATTTGTGTTTTGTGTCATGGGAGTAGACATCTCCTTCAAATTCCCCATATCAAATTTCTTTAGAAGATTCATAGCATAGCTAGACTGATGAACATATATACCTTCCTTGGCTTGTTTGATATCAAGTCCGAGGAAGAATGTCAATTCTCCCACAAGACTCATCTCAAACTCACTCTCCATATATCCTACAAACTCATTCAGATAATCCTTATTATTTGAGCCACAGATTATGTCATCAACCTGAGCCACAAAGATGTTCTCACCATCTCTTTTCAGAAATAGTGTGGGATCTATCTGACCTCTTCTCAACCCCTTCTCTACAAGAAATGTGGACAGCCTTCATACCAAGCATGGGGTGCTTGTTTCAGCCCATAAAGAGTCTTTTTCTGTTTATACACGTGGTATGGAGACTCTATACTCTCAAATCCTGGTGGTTGTTCAACATACACCTCTTCCTTAATCACCCCATTCAAGAAGGCAGACTTCACATCCATCTGATAGAGTTTGAAGCCTTTGAATGCAGTAAACGCTAGCATCAACCTTATGGATTCTAGTCGAGCTACTGGGGCGTAAGTCTCTTCATAATCTAACCCTTCAATCTGGTTATATCCCTTGGCGACTAACCTTGCCTTATTTCTGATTATCTCTTCCTTATGATTCATCTTATTCTTAAACACCCATTTGGTACCAATCACCGAAACTTCTTACGACCTCGGAACTAAGTCCCACACTTGGCTTCTCTTGAATTGTCCTAGTTCATCCTACATTGAAAAGACCCAATCAGGATCAAGCAAAGCCTCTTCTACTACCCTGGGTTCGATTTCTGAGATCAATGCAACTTCAACTCCTTCATTCCTAAAGGATGATCTGGTCCTCACCCCTTGTTGAAGTTCTCCAATGATCTGATCTTGGGGATGCCCACTGACTGTCCTAATGGATCTTGGTGCTTGAGATGTTTCAAGTACTTGGTCATTTGATACATCTTCAAACAATGACCCTTGTTGCCTAAATTTTTCATCATCAGACTCAATCTTAGCTCCCCCTACTTTAGTGTTTTCATGTAATTTTACCTTCTCCAATCCAAACTTAATTTCTTCCTCAATTTCTCGAGTATCACTAGATTTTTTATCTTCCTCAAATACAACATTTGGTGACTCTTCTATCAACCTTGACTTCTTGTTGTACACTCTATATGCCTTGCTAATAGAGGAATACCCTACAAGGATACCTTAATCAACTTTAGCTGTAAACTTACCTAGATGATCTTTGGTATTTAGAATGAACACTACAACCAAACACTCTAAGATGCTTGAATGTAGGTGGTTTCCCAAACCATAGCTCATGTGATGTTTTTTCTAAAAGTCTATGTACCAACTGTTGGGTTTTTCCGAGCCGCAAAAACCGCTTTTTGCGTTGCGGAAACCTCGGAAGCCCCGGCCACGGATCCGTGCGAAGTATAAAAAATTATAAAACATGTATGTGCTTACTAAAACCCTAGATCTACCTTAGATCTAAGAGGTGAGATCATTACCCTCGATGCGATGCCCTTCGCAAATCCCGCTCGTCCAAAAGGTTGCCGGAACTCAAGAGTGTCAAGTGCACACTCCACTATTGGTATCCACACAAGCAATAGGTGGAGAAAAATGCCTTAGAGTGTGCTAGCACTCCTTTAGGAATTTCGGCCAAGGAGGTTGGGAGAGGGAGAGAGCTTGAGAGGAAGATGATCCAAGGTTGAAGATGATGGAATGAGTAACTCACAAAATGAATTCCCACTTTGAAACCCCTAAAGTGGCCGGCCACTTCAAGGAAGGGGGTTACATGCATGCATGTAACTCCCATGACCCTTGGTCTCCCTCATGATGTGGCACCAATTGACAAAGTCAATGATGATGTGGAGCATCATCATTAGCCGGCCATGCCAAGTCATCATCATGACATGGCATTTGGTCAAGTCAAACTTGACCTTTCATCTTCCCTCTCAAGTCAAGTCAAACTTGACCTCTAATCTCCCATGGTTGATCAAATCTAACCACTTGACTCAAGTCAATTTAATTTAATGAATCTCTATTCATTTAATTTAAATTGATTTGATGAATCAAATCTAAATTAGACTCATTCAACACTTGAATCAACTTGAGTCTAACTCAATTAGTCTAATTTGGATTACTCTTAATCCAATTTGGTTCATCCCATGAACCTAATCCTCATGGTTCATCATATGAACCTAATCTCCATCTAATTTCTCTTATGTGTGTGACCCTATAGGTTCTTGTAACGTTGGCAATGTCCCTAAACCGATTTAGGAACATAAGCAATGAGCGGTATCTAGAAACACATCATTGCTACCCAAGTTACAAGAATGTTGAGCTCCAACATCACCTTTGTGACTACTAATTGTGACTCTCACAATATGTGACAATGTCCCTCTATCCTTGACATCTAGATTGACCAATCGAGGCATAGACCGTGTTATCCTCGGTACAATTTAAATCTTGAACTCCAAGTAGACTCACTCTAATCAAATGAGCTCAATATCTCATATTGACTCATTTAGGCATGGCCATGCACTTCGTGGTCTCACTCTATCAAGAATATCGATGTCACCCCCGTCATATAGGAGGGATAGATCCCATTTACATCACTCACATCCCTCCGCATGATTTGTTACATACCCAGTAATCGCCTTTATAGTCCACCCATTTACGGGTGACGTTTGACGAAGCCAAAGTATGCAACTCCTTATGTAGGGAACCATGGTGACTTCAGGTCTAAGGACTAATAGTCATACTAATAGCCACATGAGAAAGTATATGACACTCATATAACGATCCATGATACTTTCTCATGGCGGGTCATTCAGTATACATTCTCCAATGCATACCCATGTGTCAACTTGATATCTCTTATCCATGACTTGTGAGATCAAGTCATCTTGTTGACCTACATGCTAGTCTCTACGCATTAACATTGTCCCTGAATGTTAATACAAGACTAAGAATGATTAAGAGTAGTGTTCTCTATATCATCTCATTATCGATTCAACCAATCGATTGATATAGATAAGAACCTACTACTCAAGGACATTATTATATTTAGTTATTTGGCACCAATACAAGTAAAAATAATAACCATGCCTTTATAAATAGGAATATGATACAATAAAGTTCATACAACAATCATCACATGATTGGCTCTAGAGCTTTCACTAACACCAACACCCTGTTCTGAATATAACAAGTTGTACTCATGGCTCCGGCCCACAAGTAGCTTTGAAGAGTATACTCATGAAGCATGCTCCTCGCTGCTTCTTGCAAGGCCCAATTTTCCCTTTCCACAACACCATTCTGTTGGGGTGTTCTTGAAATAGAAAACTCATGACTATACCCCCTATCTAAATAATAGTCCCTAAACTGAGTATTTTGGAACTCCCCTCCATGATCACTCCTAAAGGTTTTTTAATGGTTGTGTTTTTCTCATTTTCAACTCTTTTACTAAAAGAAATAAAAATCTCTATTGTCTCATCCTTATATTTTAAGAAAAATGTCTAGGCATATCTAGTATAATCATCAATTATAACCAAACACTATCTACTACCATTCAAGGATTTAACATTGCTACAATCAAACAAGTCCAAATGCAACAAATCTAAAGAAGATGTTCTTGGGATTATGTATTGCCCTTATTTGCTTACCTTTCTGATAGGCATCACACAACCTGTCCATCTGAAACTTTAGTAGTGGTAGCCCCCTTACAAGTTCCTTGCCCACTAGTCTCCTCACATTCTTCAGGTTGACATGTGCAAGCCTCCTATGCCATAGCCAGGACTCATCTGTTCTAGACATAAGACACTTGGTAGATACATTAGTAACATTGTCAAAATACACATGATATATGTTCTTCCTAACTCCTACTAACATGGTATCACCCAAAAAATTGTGTTTCACTAGACACTGAGTTGAATTAAATTCAACCTTGTACCCAGCATCACACAACTGACATACACTTAAAAGATTAAACGACAAGTTTTTAACAAGCAACACGTTCTTAATCATAAAGTGTTCAGATATACAGATATTCTCTATTGCTATAACTTTCAACCTACCACTATTACCGAACGAAATAGTACCTCTATTTTTGTCTTCCAATGTGGAAAATAATGACAAGTCCCCGGTCATGTGCTTGGAGAATCCACTATCTACAAACCAGGTTTATAGGCACTCCCCCTTAACAGATGCCTACTAGACACGAAAAATGAAAGATTTTGGAACCCAAATATTGGGTCCATTAGCTTCCAAAATATATTTCCTAGGGTTCCATGCCTTTGTTGTTTTCTTCCTATCAGAATTTCTAGACACTAAAGACATGAAACTAAGTTCTTACTGTTTAGGTTTATAACCTATTCCAACTTTGTTGTATACAGCCCGTTGTGATTCTAAAATCATGTTAAACGTTTGAGAGCTAGAGGTGAATTTCTCAAGAGTGCACTTGAGATCGCTCACCTATGCTTTCAAAGATCTGTTTTCATCCATAAGTTCATCGATTTAGGAAGTCTTAGCACTTGATTCTACCGCATGCTCCTTAAGGTTCTTTAAATATCCTATTTCATATTTTAACAATTTAACCTTAGCTCTGGATTTATCCAACATATCAGTTAAGTAGCCTACTGTCTTATAGCAATCTATCAGTTCAGAGGTTACCTTGTCATCATCCGAAGATGATGAACTCGAGTCTGGAGTGATCCGTGACTGAGAACCACATCTCTATCTCAGTCATGAGATAGTACTCCACCTGACTTTTCCAGTATAAGAAATTGGTTCCATCAAAAAATAGAGGTCGGTTTATACTGTAACCCACTTACATGGTTATGACTCTACAAAGGTTAAGTCGGTGAATAGAGCCCTTGCTCTGATACCACTTGATAGGACTGATTACTATGCAAGAGGAGGGGGAGATATATCATTTTATATATTTTTTTTTAAAAAAAATCTTTTTATACCAAAAGAACTAAAGATGCAGCAGATAGACTAACAATAACTTGATCGCACACACAAAGCACAAACTACCACAAACGAATCACAAGCAACCAACAAAAAATAAAATGACACAGCCTATTTTACTTAGTTCACTGCTCTCTCCCAGAGCTGCTAATCCAAGGCCTACCTCTATCTTTTCTCCTCTTTGAAGTAAACTTCAAAGGCGGAGAAACTTCTTAAGAACTTACAAATTACAGACCCTCTAGATATGAAATTATTACAGGAATCTGAAATGAATCAATAAGCAATAACTAAAAGACAAATAGAAAGCAGTAAGACAGAAACAACAAACAAAACCTTTACAGCTGAGACGAAGGAGCAATAACTAGCATGATGGCCGCAAGTGCATCAATGTCCCCAGCCATCTAGGTAGATAGAACACCAACCGAGCAGAAGGTTCACAACAGCAGATGCAAAGGTCGCAGCTTTTCACAACAGATCGATCAATCACGAGCAAGAGTTCAGGAGCAAGGAGTGTTGTCAATCAATCACTGGACAAAAACAGAGCAAGAGCATTGTCTTTCAGAAAATCACCCGAAAAACTAGAAAGCTTGAGTTTTTTTTTGTTCATTCGTTCGTTGTTTTTTTTATAATAGAACCATCACCAGTTTTGTTCTTCGCCCAAACCCTAATCCCACGAACCATGGTTTTCCTCCAATCACAAGATCACATGCACTCTCTGATGCTTGGAAAAGGTCTTCCATTTGAGCGAGAACCAACAAAAATCAGATATGCGGAAGAATGGATAACATTTCCTCACCATAATCGGGAACTGGTTTCCCACCAATCAAGGCAACAATCGAGCGCGCCTTGCATCTGTGCATTTCTTTAAAGGCTAGTCGAGGTGCTGCCTCGACTGCATAGGCAGCAACATAAGTTTATCCTACTACAGTCGAGGCGATAATTGAGCTTGCCTCGCTTCTATTCGTACCTGCCTAGGACCAGTCGAGGCTCTGCCTTGACTAAACCAGTTGAACCAGTTACGGTTAACAAATTTGTACTGCCTCAGTCGAGGTGCTGGGTGAGTGCAACTTATGTATGTATCCTTCAGCTCAGGATCAGTCGAGGCATCAACTCGACTGCGACTTGTCCTGCAATAGTCGAGCTTTGACTCCCACCATTGACCGTTGTGCAAGACAAGTTGAGGTGTCACCTCGACTACTCCAGAGCAGTCGAGGCGCCGACTCGATTGTACCTGTCCGATGACAAGTTTCTCCACTTGATGAATGCAATAAGGGCAACAATCGAGGTATCAACCCATTGTTGTCCTTAAAACCCATTGTGTCAATCAGCTCTAAGACTGAAACACGCCTAGTAAAGACTCCGACCATCAACCATTCTTAGACTTTTCACCTTGCCGCTCCTGCAAGGAATTTCTCTACTGCCAAGGAATTACCCTTCTTGTGTTGGGATGTATACTGAAAGCCTAGCTCTTTTGTATGGACATCTTTATTTTGAAATAAGAATCACATGATCATTGTTTGCACGTTATATTTATATGTGTGCATATTGTCTAATATTTTACATTGTAGATAACATGGTGCCTGGGTGCGGCACAGAAGATCATGTTATCAGTCCCTTGTAGAATATAAGTAGAGGCTCACAAGCAAGATGGTTTTGGACAAACCATTGGCATGGTTGTAGTGTAGCTTGGTATTGTTTTATCTTGAACATAGAGTTACACTAGTACACCTCGGTGTATTGAGCAGGACCGACATAGAGGTGATTGATTTATTCGACTACATAATTGAATCGGACCTCGGATATTATGTTGTACATGCTCTTAATCCCGATATAATAACGCACATGTACTTAGTATTTATTTCTTTGATTTACGGAGGTGAGATTTCTATGGATTAAATCAATATGCCCGTAAGTTGGGAAGTGATATTATTTACATGGTGTCGTTGATTATAGGAGGAATCGTGTCCTATATATTAGGTTGATGATGTCCCCTTGAGGAGCTCATAAGGTTCATCATGTAAACCTGCAGTTGACTTAGTCAACATGATGATAAGGTTGAGTGGTACTACTCGAGGAGTTAGATGTTAATTAATTGATGGTCAGTAAATCAATTAATTGACGGACATTCGATATCTTAAACACGGGGAGATGGATGTACAAATAATATATGGAGCCCATATTAATTTATGGGGGTTGGTTAGGTAGTTCGATGATGATCCTCTAGTGGAATGGAACATCATTGATGGATCAAGTTTGTGTGGTTCCGATCCATCGTGTGGCCAAGACCCAACTCCTCCTCATGGTCCCTATCGTAGCCTTATATAAACCTCATGAAGTCTAGATCAAATGATGGAAAACAAATCTCTAGATCCGACGGTTAGGATTGAATCCCTAGAACCGACGGTGGAGATTAGATCTCTAGATCCGACGGTTGGGATTAAATTCCTAGAACCGACGGTTGAGATTAAATCTCTAGATCCGATGGTTGGGATTATTTCCTAGAACCGACGGTTGAGATTAAATCTCTAAATCACGGTTGAGATTAAAACCCTAGAACCGACGTGGAGATTAAACCAAGGCCTAAACCTAACTCTATATAAAAGGGAGAGGAAAGGTTGGATAAGGTGCGCAAGAAAATTGGGAATTAGTTCCTATATTTTTGGCTACCTCATCAATAACCAATTTTCTCCTAAGTTCTATATAAGGGAGCATGGGTTGGCGCAACTAAGTTTGATGGATGGTTCATGATGGATGCTAAGGAAATTAGGGTTTTGCCTAGCATTACTTGGGCGGCAAGCAACCTCAAGGAGGAAACCCTAATTAGGGTTTTGGTTCCTTAGGTTGGCGGCCAAGGTGGTGGAGCTAGAGGGGCAACCTATGGATGAGCTTGTCTTCTTCCTTGGAGGTGGCTAGCTCCTAGATCTCTCCTCTCCACCATGCTTAGGCGGCAAGAAACCTATGGAGGAAACCCTAATTAGATTAGGGTTTGGCTCTTTGCATTAGGCGGCTAGGTTTGGAAGTTATGGTTGGGCGGCAACTATAGGGAAGGGCTCATCTTCTTCCTTCTAAGGGTTGGCGGCCACTACCTTCTCTTCCTCTACCTTGGGTGGCAAGAAATCCAAAGGAAGCTTGGTTGGGCGGCTAGGGTTTGGAAGGTAAGGTAGGTGGCAACTATAGGGAAGTGTTCTTCTTCTTCCTAGGGTGTTGGCGGTTCCTATCCTTTTCCTATACCTTTGGTGGTGCCCAACCTATTCCTCTTTTCCCTTTGTTTTCCTCTTGGCGGCACTAGACTAGGGTTTGTCCCTAGTTCAGTTGCTTAGTTGTTTCCATTATGTTCTCTCTATTCTTGGGGCGGTGACATCAATCCTTTGTGGATTGGTGGTTGGCTCAAGCAAGAAGGGAAAGAGAGTTCTTCATTCTTTGGATTGAAGAAGATCTAAGAAGCTTCAACTTGTGGAGGATCTTCGCCCACACGAAGTCTACAAGGAGGTTAGGACATACGATAGAAGATCAAGAGGTATAAAAGTTTTATAACTTTAATTTCATATCTGAGCATGTTCTTATATATGATGATTATACATGTGTGTATATGAATATATATTGTATAATCATGGACCCCGAAGACAAACACAAAAACCGGCGATCCGTCCGTCGTCTCTTCCGCGGCTAACCGACTAGAAGAGTTGTGTTGCTTGAACAACTAGTTTGTTCAAGCGATCGCTCGAGTCGTTAGCACGACGACGAATTGGTTGTGCTTAGGAAACTCATCCCATCCGGATTAGTTTTCATTAGTGAAAATTATAAGAGGGGACATGGGAGCCTATGAGCATTCCGAGAAATAGCACGGTTGCCAACAACTGGTATCAGAGCTTCTGGGCAATACCAACAATTGATATCAGAGCCACGGTTTCCGGTTTTGTGTGTTTTGGATTCGGTTACTTTCATGCACTTATCATATATTTTGTATGCCGGATAATAGTAGGATGTGCGTAGGCTAACTTTTTGGTTGCAGGCATAAGATCCGACTATTATGGCTATATGTGTGTATGTGATTGTTTGTGTATGATTGTATATTATTTGAATCCTCGGGGTTGACGAGGCTAGATTAGTATTTAATTTTTGTAATTAAATACGGCATTGTTTAGCCACTCTTTATTTTATTTTACTTTCGATCTAGATTTCATGTACACTCCCTCGTGGAGTATAGGATCGATGGATGTAAAATAAAATAGGTTTTATTCTCGGCTCGGATCTCCGGATGGCTCGTACATGGCATAGGAGGGGCGGACAAGGTGGCGGCACGACGGGATGCGTATTGGAGAACAATGCCATAATAGTTGGAAAAAATTCTGTTTTTTCCATATTTATTGCTGATTTGTTTTATATGCATGTTATATGTGCTTGAAAATTCCTCATTATCAATTTACTAAGTGGGAGAGGGATATTTTAATTAATTCCCGCGGCCTCCATTACAATTTGACGTGTGATGCAACAAACTTGTGTGTCGGCTCTGAGTGCCTTCCTCCCCATCGGATGAGTTTGTTTGCGGATCACTAGGTCAAATAATGGTTATAGGAAATTATTTAGGAGCGTGTGTACTTCCCCATCGGTAAGGCACATAATCCAAGATAATTCCCTTAGTATCGTGTAATGGTGCACACTTAGATGCAAATTAAAAGTATCCTCCCCATCGGAGTCACTGCTTTTATTTGTAGGGCCAAAGAGGAACCAACTATTAATTTTATTTGTCAAAAAGTAAGGTTGACAAGATAATAAAATTAATGGATAAAACCTCCTCTTACAAATGTAGAATTCGTATACGTCCACACTATCGTGGCATGCGATATTCTCGGTGTTTTGAGGTGTTGATTGATTTCAGAATTTTATTGTTTTGAGGAACCAATAAAATTTGAAATCTAAAGTTTTGATCATTGTGATTCTTAGGATTTTCAAAATTGACTTTCAGTTCACTTCTTGTGATACTAAAGGAAATAAACTTACTGTACTCAAATAATGTTGATTGGAAAAGAATCCAGATATTGTCTTATCTGCTAGGAAGTATAGTATGCACTCTTCGAAAAGTATCCTCAAGCCATGGTTGCTCAAAAAGGTTTCTACTTCTAAGCCGAAAGGCAAGAAGAAGGAGAAACAAGGTGGAGCAAATGTGGTGGGAGGATCTCAGGGAGGAGTGAAGAAGCCGAAAGGCAAGTACTTCACTTACAAGCAGGATGGACATTGGAAGGAGGACTGTCCCAATCCAAAACAGAACAAAAGTATATCTTTTGGTCTAGTCGTTGTAACATAGTTAGCGGTGTTATCTACCGGTACCTGGTGTGTAGATACGAGAGCCACTAATCATGTCTGCAATGCTTTGCAGGGGTTCCAGGAAACCCGACGACTAGCTAAAGGGGATATTACAATTTACTTGGGCAATGCCATGAAGATGGCGGCTATTGCAGTGGGAGATATTTTATTTATCTTTTGAGAAAAATAAAGTTTTTGGTTCTTAAGAATTTTCTTTATGTATCTTTATTTAGAAAGAATTGTTTTCGGTTTCTAAATTATGGATGGATAATTTATTCCTTTTAATGACAGATTTGTTATGAAAGGAATAGGGATATTATCTATTCAGGTACATAGAAAGGAAATTAATAATTTGAACCACAAGCTCCCACGATGCAAATTGAAGTTAAATAACTCATCTTCTAATTCCGATAAGAGAAAAGAACCTTCGAAGATGAACCAAACATATCTTTGGGATCTTAGGCTTGGTCATATTAACCTAAGCAGAATTCAAAGGTTGAAAGCTGATGGACCTTTGGGTTCATTAGTGGTGGAGGATCTCCCAACTTGCGAATCTTGCTTGGAGGGTAAGATGACCAAGAGGCCTTTCAAGGCCAAGGGGTATAGATCTAAAGATGTGTTGGAATTGGTTCATTCTGATGGTCCTATGTCTATCCAGGCAAGAGGTAGTTTTGAATATTTTGTCTTTTTCATAGACAGTTATTCAAGATGACACTACGATCTGATCGTAGTGGTGAATACCTCTTGGGAGAGTTTATGAACTACTTATCAGAGCTTGGGATTCAATCCCAATTGTCTGGCACACCCCAGCAGAATGGTGTAGCGTAGCGAAGGAAGAGGTCTCTTATGGAGATGGTTAGATTGATGATGAGTTATTCTGACTTGCCAGAGTCGTTCTGAGGATATACTCTAGATACGACGGTGTACATTCTGAACTTGGTTCCATCTAAATCAGTGCCTTCTAATCCCACAGAGTTGTGGACCGGGCGAAAGCCTAGTCTAAGACATATTCGGATATGGGGAGTCCAGCACATGTGCTGAAGGAAGATACTGGTAAGTTGGAACCTCGTACAGAAGTATGCATGTTCGTTGGCTATCCCAAGGAGACGAAGGGTGGTTTGTTTTATAGTCCTAGAGATCAGAGGGTGATCGTTAGTACGAATGCCAGATTTCTAGAGGAGGACTATGTGATGAACCACAAGCCCAAGAGTAAAATTGTTCTGGAGGAGTTAAAAGGGAAGTCACTTCTTTAGTACCACCGGTACAAGAGGATATACCACATGTCACTACACCGCGTGTCACAGAGGATACACAGATGATACCTCGTCATAGTGGGAGGGTTGTGAGACAGCCTCTCAGATTTATGTTTTTGGACAAATCTTCTGATTTGGTCCCTAGCAAACATGAACCTGATCCCTAGACATACGACGAGGCAATCCAAGATATAAATACAGCATCTTTGCAAAGTGCAATGAATACTGAGATTGAATCTATGGATTCAAGACAGGTCTGGGAGCTCTTATGCATAGCAACTCATATGGATTATGAGGCGTGACAGATGGATGTCAAGACAGCATTCCTTAGTGGAAGTCTTGAGGAATCCATCTACATGAAGCGACCAGAGGGATTCATTGCTAAGGGCAAAGAGCGTATTGTATATAAGCTTAATCGGTCCGTTAATGGACTGAAGCAAGCTTTGAAGTCTTGGGACATCCGCTTTGAGGAAGTAAATCCAGTCTTATGGATTTATTCAAAGTCCGGATGAGTCTTGTGTATATCAGAGATGTGACAGAAACGTAGTGGTATTTTTGTACTATACGTAGATGACATTTTGGTGGTTGGCGACAACATCGAAGTGTTATCAGACGTAAGGGTATGGTTGTCCAAACAGTATGATATGAAGGACTTGGGAGAAGTGGGTCACAACCTTGGGGATCAAGGTTGTTGTGCTTATCCTAAGCTTCATACATAGACATGGTTTTGGATCGTTTTAGCATACAAAACTCCAAGAAGGGTTTTCTACCCTTCAGGCATGGAGTTTCTTTATCTAAGAAGATGTGTCCTAGATCATCTGAGGTGATAAAGGAGTTGAAGGCGGTTCCTTATGCTTCGGCAGTAGGAAGCCTCATGTATGCTATGTACGAGACAAGATATCTGCTTTGCCATGGGCATGGTTAGCAGATATCAGAGTAATCCAGGACAGGGACATTGGACTGCGGTAAAAGCATATATTGTAGTGCCTGAGAAGGACTAGGGATTATATGCAACTTTACCGGGAAGACCAATTACTCCCTGTGGGTTGCATGGATTACGATTTCCAATCAAATAGGGATAACAGTAAGTCTACCTCAGGGTTTGTGTTTACTTTGGGAGGTGGAGCCATAGTATGGAAGAGTGTCAAGCAGAAATGCGTGGTGGACTCTACCATGGAAGCTGACTGTATGGCAGCCTCTAAGGCGGCCAAAGAAGCTGGGTGGCTCAGGAATTTCCTAATGGACTTGGATGTGATTCCTGGTTTGCCCAGAACTATCACAATTTATTGTGATAATAATGGTGCAGTTGCAAACTCGAAGGAACCACGAGCCCATAAGGTTAGTAAACACATAGAGTGCAAGTACCACCTGATACGAGAAATCGTTAAGGAGGTAGAAGTTGCTGTCGCCAAGATTGCATCAGAGGATGACCTGGTAGACCCTTTCACTAAGGCCCTTCTAGCGAGAGCTTTGATAGGCATGTGGAGGGAAGGGGAATCAGATGTATGGCAGTATGATGACAGCATAGTCTTTTAGTATAAGTGGGAGATTGTTGGGATGTATACTGAAAGCCTAGCTCTTTTGTATGGACATCTTTATTTTGAAATAAGAATCACATGATCATTGTTTGCACGTTATATTTATATGTGTGCATATTGTCTAATATTTTACATTGTAGATAACATGGTGCCTGGGTGCGGCACAGAAGATCATGTTATCAGTCCCTTGTAGAATATAAGTAGAGGCTCACAACCAAGATGGTTTTGGACAAACCATTGGCATGGTTGTAGTGTAGCTTGGTATTGTTTTATCTTGAACATAGAGTTACACTAGTACACCTCGGTGTATTGAGCAGGACCGACATAGAGGTGATTCCATTTATTGCTGACTACATAATTGAATCGGACCTCGGATATTATGTTGTACATGCTCTTAATCCCGATATAATAACGGGCACATGTACTTAGTATTTATTTCTTTGATTTACCCGAGGGTGAGATTTCTATGGATTAAATCAATATGCCCGGTAAGTTGGGAAGTGATATTATTTACATGGTGTGTCGTTGATTATAGGAGGAATCCGTGTCCTATATATTAGGTTGATGATGTCCCCTTGAGGAGCTCATAAGGTTCATCATGTAAACCCTGCAGGTTGACTTAGTCAACATGATGATAAGGTTGAGTGGTACTACTCGAGGAGTTAGATGTTAATTAATTGATGGTCAATAAATCAATTAATTGACGGACATTCGATATCTTAAACACGGGGAGATGGATGTACAAATAATATATGGAGCCCATATTAATTTATGGGGGTTGGTGAGGTAGTTCGATGATGATCCTCTAGTGGAATGGAACATCATTGATGGATCAAGTTTGTGTGGTTCCGATCCATCGGGTGGCCAAGACCCAACTCCTCCTCATGGTCCCTATCGTAGCCTTATATAAACCTCATGAAGTCTAGATCAAATGATGGAAAACAAATCTCTAGATCCGACGGTTAGGATTGAATCCCTAGAACCGACGGTGGAGATTAGATCTCTAGATCCGACGGTTGGGATTAAATTCCTAGAACCGACGGTTGAGATTAAATCTCTAGATCCGACGGTTGGGATTATTTCCTAGAACCGACGGTTGAGATTAAATCTCTAAATACGGTTGAGATTAAAACCCTAGAACCATGGAGATTAAACCAAGGCCTAAACCTAACTCTATATAAAAGGGAGAGGAAAGGTTGGATAAGGTGGGCGGCAAGAAAATTGGGAATTAGTTCCTATATGTTTGGCTACCTCATCAATAACCAATTTTCTCCTAAGTTCTATATAAGGGAGCATGGGTTGGGCGGCAACTAAGTTTGATGGATGGTTCATGATGGATGCTAAGGAAATTAGGGTTTTGCCTAGCATTACTTGGGCGGCAAGCAACCTCAAGGAGGAAACCCTAATTAGGGTTTTGGTTCCTTAGGTTGGGCGGCCAAGGTGGTGGAGCTAGAGGGGGCGGCAACCTATGGATGAGCTTGTCTTCTTCCTTGGAGGTGGCTAGCTCCTAGATCTCTCCTCTCCACCATGCTTAGGCGGCAAGAAACCTATGGAGGAAACCCTAATTAGATTAGGGTTTGGCTCTTTGGATTAGGCGGCTAGGTTTGGAAGTTATGGTTGGGCGGCAACTATAGGGGAAGGGCTCATCTTCTTCCTTCTAAGGGTTGGCCGGCCACTACCTTCTCTTCCTCTACCTTAGGCAAGAAATCCAAAGGAAGCTTGGTTGGGCGGCTAGGGTTTGGAAGGTAAGGTAGGTGGCAACTATAGGGGAAGTGTTCTTCTTCTTCCTAGGGTGTTGGCCGGTTCCTATCCTTTTTCCTATACCTTTGGTGGTGCCCAACCTATTCCTCTTTTCCCTTTGTTTTCCTCTTGGCCGGCGGCACTAGGAGCTAGGGTTTGTCCCTAGTTCGGTTGCTTGGTTGTTTCCATTATGTTCTCTCTATTCTTGGGGCCGGCGGCATCAATCCTTTGTGGATTGGTGGTTGGCTCAAGCAAGAAGGGAAAGAGAGTTCTTCATTCTTTGGATTGAAGAAGATCTAAGAAGCTTCAACTTGTGGAGGATCTTCACCCACACGAAGTCTACAAGGAGGTTAGGACATACGATAGAAGATCAAGAGGTATAAAAGTTTTATAACTTTAATTTCATATCTGAGCATGTTCTTATATATGATGATTATACATGTGTGTATATGAATATATATTGTATAATCATGGACCCCGAAGACAAACACAAAAACCGGCGATCCGTCCGTCGTCTCTTCCGCGGCTAACCGACTAGAAGAGTTGTGTTGCTTGAACAACTAGTTTGTTCAAGCGATCGCTCGAGTCGTTAGCACGACGACGAATTGGTTGTGCTTAGGAAACTCATCCCATCCGGATTAGTTTTCATTAGTGAAAATTATAAGAGGGGACATGGGAGCCTATGAGCATTCCGAGAAATAGCACGGTTGCCAACAACTGGTATCAGAGCTTCTGGGCAATACCAACATCTTGGACTTTTCACCATGCACCCTCGCAAGGAATTTCCAGCTGCTAAGGAATTAGCCATCTTGAACTTTTCACCAAGGTCTACCCTTGGATTTCTCACCTGCCAAGGAATTAACCATTTTGGACTTTTTCACCAAGGTCTAGCCTTTGACTTCTCACCTGCCAAGGAATTAACCATCTTGGACTTTTCACCAAGGTCTACCTTTGGATTTCTCACAATCACTTAAACTTTTATCAAACACCAAAACATAACTTGGCACTTGCAGTTCCAACAATAATGCCTTTCTCGAAACAAAGCTCTTTAAACTGCTCAGATAAATACTCACGTCTACCATCAGTTTTAAGAGTTTTTTCTCTCAAGTCTAGCTAATTTTCAACCTCACTTATAAACATCCTGAAGCACTCCAATTCCTCAGACTTGTTCAAAATCATATAGACATAACCGAAACGCATGTAATGGCCTATAAATGCAATAAAATACGTAGCTTTGTTTCGTTCTCTCATATTCATAGATCCGCAGATGTTAGAATAAACCAACTACAATGGAGTCCTAGCTCTCATTGTTTTCCCAAATGGTTTTCTCTTTGATTTGTCTGCTAGGCAAAACTTACATGAGGGCAACTCGACCTTGGTTAGCTAGCCTAATGCGCCACATGTTGCTAACTGGCCCATTCTCTATTGCCCTATGTGGCCAAGTCTACTATGTCATACACTCACATCATCCACTACATTATCAGATGCAAAGACAATAGGAGACATAGTATAAGACTCATGAAATGAAATCAAAACTAGTGCATAAATTCCCTCATTACGAGATAGAAACTTTAGAGTTTCCTATACAAACATTATATCATAGCTGGTCTAGACTACGAATAAAAACTAGATTTCACCTTATCTCCGAAGCATACAACACATCATGGAGATACACGACTTGATTACTTTACGGCATCAACTTGCAAGTGTCAATCCCTCTCACCTCCACATATGCTCCGTTCCCCACATAAAGTCTTCTCTCATGTGGACTAATACAACGAAAATTTACATAAACACTTCTATCTCAAGCTACATGGTATGTTGCTCCTGAGTCTATAATCCACAAAGGAGATGAGTAAGTGAATATCACACTAGATGACACATTACTCGAACCATGTAAAGAAGAAAGATTTACCTTTCGCTTTCCACACTCGCTTGTGAAATGCCCAAGCTTACCACATACATAGCATCAAACTTTGCTCTTTACGAGCTCCTTCTTCTTGCTTTTCTATCCCTTCACAATTATCTTTGGCTTGTTCTTGCTAGGACCCTTAGTCTTCTTCTTATGCTTGCGCCACTTGAGCTTGGTTCCCCATGAGCCCTTACTCGACTCCGCAATGTTAGCATTACCTGAAGCAAACTTGGTCACCTCTTGTCACTCCTTCTTGTGCTCACAGTGCCTACTCACATCCGTGAAAGCACGAATATTTTCTGTATACGTGAGATAGATTTAACTGCCTTCTAGAGTTAGGCAATGACTAGATACACCCAGTACTTGAAGCTCATTCGACATTGACTCCCCCATCTTCTTTAATAAACAATCATACTCAACATATGCATTAAATGTCGCTTCATTGTATAATTGGACCTCTTCTTATAAGTAATAAACTTATATGTCAATATCCTCAACTTAGGAGTTGATGGGGTGTCATATTGCTCTTTTAGAGCATGTCAGACCATAAAGTATTATGATAATATTCATAAATCGAGATTAGCTCATCATCCATGCTACTAAGAAGAATTACCCTAGCTTAGCCATCCTTCTTCTTCTACACACGATACACCTCCTATTCCCGTCTCGCTTGTGCTGTGGTTGCCTCCCCGAGGTCCACCATCTCATACTTGAAAACCTCCCTGAGTTCTTGTTCCTTGAAAACGAACTGAACCTTTCACTGCCAAATCTCATAATTATCACCGTTCATCTTGTCTCCCTTCATGAGATAGTATGACACTCTTTGTCGCAGCCATGTATCTGTCACACAGATAAAGAGATGTAAGTGATTATTGATGCTTAATCTCTCAATATTTGTGTACCTTGCTAATCATCAAAACTCAAAATGACTCGAATACAAATTTTAAGAAGAGTGTATGAATCAACAAACACCATACACCACAATCTAGAATTTCATCTCACCATTCGAATTAAGATGCGGTACACATATAGTCACATTATACTCTCAATGATAACCTATGAGCCACCATGAGAGTCTACACACCTCCATTCACTGGCAGCGCTTTCAGTAAGCCTATGCACTACTGAAATGGTTTGCACATCTCGGAGTCAAAACTCTTCATCTTCCCCGAGAAACTCAACTTCGGTCGAGTCACTTCTGAAAATCCTTCTCGACCTTCAGATTCGATTTTGAATAATCTCAAAATATAACTCGGTTTACACAAATAGCTGAACACCTCTGTGTGCCAAGAAACTATGCTCATGTCGAGCTATCGTGCTCCTCGACTCTTCCCAAGAAACTCTATATGTGCTCAGCATCTCGAGGATTCGAGCACCTCGGATTCTGGCCAAGCACTTAGTGCTCTAGCCAAGCACCTAGTGTTAGCTGAGCACCTAGTTTTATGGTCGAGCACCTCTTGTGCTAGCCGAGCACCTAGTGTTCTTATCGAGCACCACTTGTATTAGTCGAGCACCAACAGTGCTAGACGAGCACCACTTGTGTTTGTCGAGCAACTATAGTGCTAATCAAGCACTACTTGTGTTTGTCGAGCAGCTATAGTGCATTCCTGAGCACAACACGTCACGACTGAGTGATGGAGTCAAAGATGTTCTTGATGAACCATTACACATAATTGAAGGTCCAATTACAAGATCTAGAGCTAGAAAGATGAAGGAAGCACTAAAAGTGTTAATTGAAGATTCTAAGGCCAAAGCTACAATTGAAGCAGATTTGACCAAGAGCGAATCATGTGGCTTAGTCAACCTAATTCAAGCCATAAATGAGCTTAATTAGCCTCCAAGCCGTATTTTGATATAATTCTAATGTTTAGGCTCAATTTCTATCCTTATATGGGTTATAATGGTGACTTAAGGATAAAATAGCTATGTAGTCTACTTAGGCCTTATCTAAATGGGCTTCCTTTTGACCTTTTAGGGTTTTTAGGTCACCCTAAAGCTATAAATAAAGGGGGTGGCGGCCACACATGTAATCTTTGGTTATTTTCAATCTATAACATGGTGAGGCTCTCACTTGTTGGTTCTTCATTGAACTAGAACTTATCAAGGCAATCCCTTGTGGTGTTCAAAGACTTATCAACCTCAATCCCAAGGTTGTAGCATCTTCCATCTCCTATACCAAGGTTTGTGCTTTCTTAAGCATTGGGTGGAGGTTCTTTCCATCCATCTTATCGATTTAGACTTTCCTTGTTTCTTCTTCAATTTGTTGTGGGTTCATGAGACTTTCTTCTCATCGAGTTCACATGAATTGGTATCAGAGTCTGGGTTCTTTCTAAATCAATTTAGTTATCTTTTCTCTTGTGCTCATCAAATCTTTGTGATACTTTTCATCTATTTAGCTCATCTTTTGATATTTTTTTTTATTATTCGAATCTTTGCAAATCTTTTTTGCATTTTTTCTATCAAAAAAAGAGTTGTGATTTTCGGCAAAAAAAAAAAAGGCAAGAAGAAGAAGAAGAAGAAACAAGGGAAAGCTGAAATTTAAAAAAAAAATTGAAAAAAAAATAGAAAAAAAAAGAAAGATTGAAAAAAGGTAGAAATACTTCTTCTACTCTTTCAATTCCATCACATTACTATCAAGATTTGTACCAACATTTGCAGAGTTTAACCTAAGGATCTAAAAGTGTGGAGGAATATCACAGAGAGATGAAGATTGTCATGATTCGGGCAAATGTGAAGGAGGATCGAGAAGCAACGATGGCAACATTTTTGCAAGGATTGAATCCAGAAATTGCAAATATAGTGGAGTTGCAACATTATGTGGAGATTGAGGATATGGTGCATATGTCCATGAAAGTAGAAAGGCAACTCAAAAGGAAATCTTCAACCAAGCAAGGTCATAGTTCAAGTTCATCCACATGGAAATCTAGCTAGAGAAAAAGAGATGATAAAATTGTTTCTAAGAGTAAGCCTGAACTTTCAAAGAATAAGGATGCAAGTTCTACTTCTTACTTTCAAAGGAAAAGAACCTACACAAACTATGAGAAATAGAGATATTAAATGCTTTAAGTGCTGAAGAGGAAATGGAGATATTGAAACTGACAATGATTCAAATGATGATAATGCCTTGTCGCAATTATTGGAAAGTGATGAAGAGGAATATCCGGTTGAAGGTGATGAAGGTTGATGAAGCTTCACTTCTCGCTTCGCCTCGGTCGCTTGTGCATGGTGATCCTATCACACATCCCCGGATTAAAAAAAAATTAATCCGGACGAAGATGGATTACCCAAGCAACCGATCCATCATCGTGCTATTCAATTTGAGTGGTTGCTTGAACAAACTTATTGTTCAAGCAACCTAACTCTTTTCCTTGATTAGCCGCGGAATAGATGATGTACGGATCGCCGATTTTTGTGTTTTTCATCGGGGTCCAAGTAAATAAACCACATACATGATACAAAAGAACTAAAATCAAAACAAACAAGATTATACCTCTTGTTTACCTCTTGATCTTCTATTGTATGACCTATCCTCCTCTTTGACGTCGTGTGGGCGATGATCTTCCAAGAGTCAAAGCCTCCTAGATCTCGTATCTTCCCTTCCTTGCTCGCTCCGAACAAGGGAAGATAACCCTCCCTTCTTCTCCTTGCTTGTGCCGACCACCAAACCAAGTAAGGTTGTCGCCGGCCCTAAGGAGAGGGAAGGATGCACCGGCCAAGAGAGATCTTGTTACTGCAAGCCAAAGGAGAGGGAGAAAGAATGTCGCCGGCCAAGGAGAGAGGATGAAGGGGCACGGGCCAAGTGAAGGGAAGGGAAGGAAAAAACAAAACCCTAGCCACCCTTGTGTTGCCACCGGCTCTAGGAGAAAAGCCACCAAACCCTAGCCTCCAATGCCAACTCCAAAACCCTAGAAGTATTTTTCGCCCAAGCCTCTCCCTTTCTTATATAGATCTAGGCTTCATGAGGTATTTATAATAGGCTACAATATGGACCATGAGGAGTTGGATCTTGCCACCCAATGGATCTGAACCCGATCCATCAATGATAATTCATTCCACTAGAGAATTATCATTGATCTACCTCACCAACCCCCATAATTAAATATGGGCTCCACATATTATTTGTACAAATATCTCCCCGTGTATAAGATATTGAATGTCAGTTAATTAATTAATTAACATCTAACTCCATGAGTAGTACCACTCAACCTCATCATCATGCTTGACCAAGTCCACCTGCAAGATTTACATGATGATCCTTATGAGCTCCTCAAAGGGACATCATCATCCTAATACATAGGACACGGTTTCCTCCTATCGATTTAACCCATAAATCTCGCTCATTGGTAAATCAAATAAATAAATATCAAGTACATGTGTCTGTTATTATATCGGGATTAAGAGCATGTACACCATAATATCTGAGGTCTGATTCAATTATGTAGTCAGTAATAAATTGAATTACCTCCAAATCGGTCATGCTCAATACACACAAAGTATACTAGTATAATTCTATGGTCAAGATAAACTAATACCAAATTACACTACAACCATGCCAATGGTTTGCCCAAAATCATCTTGGTTGTGAGCCTCTACTTATACTCTACAAGGAACTGATAACATGATCTTCTGTGTGACACCACACACCATGTTATCTACAATGTAAAGTATTAGACAAGATGCACACATATAATAAATATAAAATGTAAACAATTATCATGTGATTCTTATTTTAAAATGAAGATGTTCATACAAAGGCTAGGTTTTCAGTATACATCCCAACAGGTGATGCCCTTGTCATTCAGCGTGCTTAAAATGTACATGTGAAAGAAGAAAATGAAGAACAACATGACAACATCTTTCATACTCGCTGCCACATTAAAGACAAGGTATGTAGTATGGTTATAGATGGGGGTAGTTGCACTAATGTAGCTAGCACTATCTTGGTTGAGAAATTAAGCTTGCCTACTACGAAACATCCTAGACCATATAAATTACAATGGTTGAATGAGTGTGGGGAAGTGAAGGTCAATAAGCAAGTGTTAGTGTCATTTTCCATTGGTAGGTTATCGTGATGAGGTGCTTTGTGATGTTGTGCCAATGCATGCCATTTACTTTTAGGTAGGTCATGGCAATTTGATAGGAGAGTCATGCATGATGGGTACAAAAATAAGTATTCTTTAATTATGCATGGTAAACGAGTCACTCTTGTACCATTAACTCTGAGGTAAGTATATGAAGATCAATTGAAAAAAAATGAGAGTGAAAAAAGAAATGTTTGTGAGAAAAAAAAAGAATAATGAGGAAAAAGAGAATGAAAAAAGAAAAACAAGTGAAAATGAAAAAAAAAAAGTGTGAAAAAAGAATAAATAAGGATGATAGGAGTGGAGAAAAGAATGAAAAAGAAAAAGAGAAAGAAGAAAACATTCAAAAGCAAGAGAGGAAAAAAGAGAGCATTTATGCAAAAGAAAGAGAGATTAAGAGAGCTTTTTATTCTCAACAGCCAATGATTTTACTATTGTATAAAGAGGCTTGTTTCAATACTAACCATCTTAACTCTACTCTTCCTAGTGTTGATTCTCTTTTGCAGGAATTTGAAGATGTGTTCCCTGATGAAATTCCCGATGGATTGCCACCACTTAGGGGAATAAAGGAGCAATCGATTCCTAATCGTCCAGCCTATAGGAGCAATCCTGAGGAAATAAAGGATCTTGAACGCAAGTCAAAGAGTTGATAAGAAAAGGGTATGTAAGAGAATGATTGAGTCCTTGCTCAGTTCCTATTTTGCTTGTGCCTAAGAAGGATGGAACTTGGAGAATGTGCGTGGATTGCAGAGTTATCAACAAGATAACGGTAAAGTATCGTCATCCTATTCCTAGATTAGATGATATGCTAGATGAATTACATGACTCTTGCATCTTCTCTAAAATTGATTTGAAGTCTGGTTATCATCAAATTCATATGCGTGAAGGCGATGAATGGAAAACTGCTTTCAAGACTAGGTATGCTTTGTATGAATGGTTAGTCATGCCATTTGGGCTAACTTAATGCACCTAGTACTTTCATGAGATTAATGAACCATGGTTTGCATGCTTATATTGGAAAATATGTTGTAGTGTATTTTGATGACATCTTGATTTACAACAAAAACTTAGATGAACATCTTAATCATTTACAAAAAGTTTTACTTGTTATGAAATGAAAACTTGTATGTTAATCTTCAAAAATGTTCTTTTTGCACTAATCAAATTGAGTTTCTTGGTTATATTATTAGTGCTAAGGGAATAGCACTTGATGAAGAGAAGGTGAGGGCTATTCGGGAATGGCCAACACAAAAAACGATAACTGGGGTACGTAGTTTTTATGGGTTGGCTAGTTTCTATAGAAGATTTGTTAAGAATTTTAGTACTCTAGCTGCACCCTTAATTGAAGTGGTTAAAAAGCATGTTGGGTTTCATTGGAGTAGTGAACAAGATTCGGCTTTCAACTTACTTAAGGAGAAGCTAAGTTCTGCGCCATTACTCGCATTATCTAACTTTGCTAAAACTTTTGAAATTGAGTGTGATGCCTTAGGAATAGGTATTGGAGTTGTGCTAATACAAGAAGGTCGACCACTTTCTTATTTTAGTGAGAAACTCAACGAAGCAGCTTTAAACTATCCAATTTATGACAAAGAAATGTATGCTTTGGTGAGGTCTTTAGAGACTTGGCAACATTACTTGAGTCCTAAAGAGTTTGTCATTCACACCGATCATGAATCATTAAAGCATTTAAAGGGCCAAAGTAAGTTGAATAGACGTCATGCAAAATGGGTGGAGTTCATTGAGTAATTTCCTTATGTGATCAAGTATAAACGAGGTATGGAAAATATTATTGCAGACGTTTTGTCTCGAAGGTATACCTTGATCTCTAGTTTGAGCACTAGATTGTTAGGATTTGAATACATTAAAGATTTATATTCTGATAATCCTGACTTCAGAAATGCATTTGAATTTTGTGAACATGCTACATTTGGGAAGTTTCATAGGCATGAAGGATTTCATTTTAGGAAAAATAGATTATGTGTGCCTAATTGTTCATTGAGAGAATTATTAGTTAGTGGGGGACTAATGGGACATTTTGGAGTAAGGAAAGCTCTAGATGTTTTGGTTGACCATTTTTTTTTTTGGCCTCACATGAAATGAGATGTAGTCAAGTTTTGTGAGAAATGTATCACATGTAGGAAAGCAAAATCTAGATCTTTACCTCACGGATTGTATGCACCTTTACCAATTTCTATTGAAGCTTGGGTTGATATTCCCATGGACTTTGTTGTAGGATTACCAAGATCAAAACGAGGTATGGATTCTATTTTTGTTGTTGTGGATAGATTTTCTAAAATGGCTCATTTCATTTCTTGCAGGAAAACAGATTATGCTAATTATATTGCAGATCTATTCTTTAGAGAGATTGTGCGGTTTCATGGAGTACCGAGAAGCATAGTATCAGATCATAATGCTAAGTTCCTAAGTTACTTTTGGATGACATTATAGGGTAAATTAGGCACAAAGCTCTTGTTTTCAACAACTTGTCATCCACAAACAGATGGACAAATTGAGGTATTAAATCGAACTTTGTCTACCTTATTGCGAGCTATCATTCAAATGAATTTAAAAAGTTAGGAAAATTGTTTACCGCATGTTGAATTTGCTTATAATAGATTTGTGCATTCTACTACTAATTTTTCACCTTTTGAAGTGGTATATGGGTTTAATCCATTAACCCCTTTGGATTTGTTGTTGGAGTATTGGGAATACAATCAAAGTCCCACATTGGTAAGATATGGAAAAGATCATGTGTTTATAAGATGAAAAGATATCTCCATTGGCATGAGGCCTTTTGGGTAAAATCCAAAAACAAAACCATAAGGGCTTAGTCCCAAAGTGGACAATATCATGTCATTGTGGAGATATGTGAATCCTATAGACACTAACGATTGATATCAGAGCCATGGTACATGTCAAGCCATGAATCTTGAACGAAGGAAGTTGAGCTCTCATGTCCGGATCAAGAGAACCAGACACTAGGTAGGAAATATAGTTGGGTCGGGAGGACCGAACAACTGATAGAAAGACCAGTTGGGTCGGGAGAACCGAACAACTGGCAGGAAGTCCAGTTGGGTCAAGAGGACCAGACAGTTGGTAGGACATCTTGGTGGGTTGAGGATCGGACATCAAGCAGATGATGTCCTTGGAGGACGGATAGGCTTGAGGAGGGTCAATGTGGTCCTTCATTTGAGAGGGGGATTGTTGGAGTAAAGCCCAAAAACAAAACCATGAAGGCTTAGGCCCAAAGTGGACAATATCATGTCATTATGGAGATATGTAAATCTTATAGGCACTAACATTTGCCACCTTTGCCTATCTCTGAACGTGATAGTTTAGATGGTACAAAAAAAAGCAGAGATTGTGAAACAAATGCATGAGAAAGTTCGATTGCAAATTGAAAAGCAGATTGAACAATATACTAAGCAAGCCAACAAAGGACGAAAGAAAGTTATCTTTGAACCTGGACATTGGGTGTGGGTTCTTATGAGAAAGGAGAGATTTCCAGCTAAACGTCATACTAAGTTGCATCCACAAGAGGATGGACCATTTCAAGTCATTGCTCGAATCAACGATAATGCCTACAAGCTAGACTTGCCAGGTGAGTATAATGTGAGCACTACATTCAATGTTTCTGATCTTTCTCTCTTTAATGTAGGTGATGAAGATTCTAGGGCGAATCATTTTGAGGAGAGGGGAAATGATGGAGTCAAAGATGTGAATGATGGAGTCAAAGATGTTCTTAATGAACCATTACACCTAATTGAAGGTCCAATTACAAGATCTAGAGCTAGAAAGATGAAGGAAGCACTAAATGTGTTAATTGAAGATTCTAAAGTCAAAGCTACAATTGAAGTGAATTTGACCAAGAACGAATCATGTGGCTTAGTCAACCTAATTCAAGCCATAAATGAGCTTAATTAGCCTCCAAGTCATATTTTTATATAATTCTAATTTTTAGGCTCAATTGCTATCCTTATTTGGGTTGTAATGATGACTTAAGACCAATATAGCTATGCAGTCAACTTAGGCCTTATCTAAATGGGATTCCTTTTGGCCTTTTAGGTTTTTAGGCCCTTAAGCTATAAATAAAGGGGGTGACGACCACACATGTAATCTTTGGTTATTTTCAATCTATAGCATGGTGAGGCTCTCACTTGTTGGTTCTTCATTGAACTAGAACTTATCAAGGCAATCCCTTGTGGCGTTCAAAGACTTATCAACCTCAATCTCAAGGTTGTGGCGTCTTCCATCTCCTATACCAAGGTTCATGCTTTCTTAAGCATTGGGTCGAGGTTCTTTCCATCCATCTTATCGATTTAGACTTTCCTTGTTTCTTCTTCAATTTGTTGTGGGTTCTTGAGACTTTCTTCTCATCTGGTTCACATCGCCGAGCACCAACACTAATCCTCAAGCACCAAGTGTAATCTCGAGCAATAACACTGATCCCTGAGTCCCAAGTATAATCCTGAGCACCAACACTGATCCTCGAGCCCCAAGCATAATCCCGAGCACCAACACTGTCACACCCCGAGGGCATATTCGTCATCCAAATGACGAAGGAGCCCCTTAGTGATAATATTCTGAAATACATTGATGGATCCAAATCAGGTAAAAAATTTGAAATAATATAGAAATACAATTATTTTATTGACCGCATGCATGCACGACTAAAATATATATATCAATTAAAAGTAAATTAGTTTTATGACACCAAATCCAATTGCGACAAAATAAAAATATGTAAACAAAATGCGTCGATAATAAAGAAAGACAAATCACATCTCGATGATGCATTGGGACCAGCACGGCAAGCAACTCTCTGAGCGACACGAAGGTAAGCCAACTGGACATGCCCTCTATCAGCTAACCTAGAGGATAAGAGAAAAGGAGGGTGAGTACAACCGCTCAATGGCTGGATAGAAAATAGTTCATAATCATAATAGACATAATGGAAGTCAAAGAAAACAAACTAGAGTAACCCAAACTTCAGAGTACCAATATTAGTCTGCAACTAATCTGGTCAGTAGTATAACAAATATACCTGCAACATATATAACCAACCGCAATCTACAAGCAATACACATCAAAATACCATGACAAAGCCTCGTGGCTCTCGAGGTAATACAAAGAGTAATATCAGCGGGCAACAACATGTTATCATGATCGGGACTCGTGGGAAGATAGGCAATATACAAAGCACTGTCTATGCGCAATCAAATGCTACCACGAATGAGACTCCTAGGTAGATAGGCAATAAAAGACTCAATGTCTATGGGCAACGACATGCTACCATGACCGGGTCTCATGGGCAGACAGAGTATATAGCTATATAGCTATGGACTGCACGTAACAACATACTACCACGACCAGATCTTGTGGGCAGTCAAGATGTAAGGTAGTTATCTAGCTACAGATGATACACGAATCCAACTATCACTAACTCCAAACGAGTAGTTCAAGAGTATAACTTTGCAGTAGATTCTCTCAACCATGAATGGGAGACATGATCGACCACAGGTATACAAATGCAACCATAGTTCAAAAGTAGGGAACCTCTACTGCAGACCCTTTCAACCATGAATGGGAGACATAGCTTGAAGCTGAGATAGGAGAAAAGTTATAAATCCTCTACTACATACCCTCTCAACCATGAATGGGAGACATAGCTGGCAGCCGAGATAGGAGAAAAGTTATAAATCCTCTACTACAGACCCTCTCAACCATGAATGGGAGACATAGCTGACAGCCAAGATAGGAGAACAGTCATATATCCTCTAACGATTAATCTCATCTTAATTATACTATTTCACTAGTCCAATCATGATACCAATCCAACAAATAATAGGTAAGCATCAACCAGCAATATCTACCAATTTATATCTCAATAATAAATAGACACATATAACAATAATATCAATTAATAACTACTTGCTAATGATGAGCAAGCAACCTAGAATCCAAGAGTTCAGCAGATATATGATCAAAGCAATTCTAGCAATAACGTAAAGTGTAATTATAGGATAACCTAAGTAAACAATGTAACCAATATAACCATGCACTAAATCCTAAATAGAGAACCACCCACCTCTGACTGTAGAGCGACCTAGCTATCGTTCAACCCGAAGATTCTTCAGCTCCCAACTAGAAATCACAAGATCATGTCTTCTATCATGCTTAACTAGGCTGTGATCCAGGGCTTGAATGTTGTCATAACTGTGGATTACTAGCAGCCCTCTCAAATCTTGCAAAAGGCTCTGGGCAGCTCTTTGCATCGATTTGGATGGTTCTACCAAATTACCTCTTTCTAATGAACGAGGCCTAACCTCACACATTGCCCAAAGAGCTGAGCCTAGACCAGCACCAAAGTCCAAAACATTGGGTGGAGAAAATTCTGACAGCCTCCAATAGACTTCTCGAAGAACTCGGTGGCAAATGCTACGACTGAAGCTGCTGAGCAAACAGGCACCAATGTGAAATATATAGGGAACATTTTGCTTTGAAGGTTTCCAAACTGATTCCTCGACAAGCTTTTGAACATGATGATCCTGCCAATGAAGGTGACCCAGAGAGAGGCGGTGGCATTGTGCAGAGGCAACGTCGAGGATGGGGAGTAGTGCAGCGACGGTTAGGGCAAGCAGTTGTGCTCCTCGTTGGATGACAACGGCCAAGGGAGTCACGCGAGTGAGGATGGCACGTAGCCGGCGTGTGTGAGGGAAGGAAAGGCAGTTGTAGTGCAGGAACGGGGCACGAGAGGGTCGACGGCCATGGGCACTGCCGAAGCCGCGTGCGAGGCGGGGCTGGTGGCCGTGACTGGTGGTCACGCAATGCGATTATGTGTGCAGTGGCTGGAGGCGGCACATGCATAACAAGGATGGCCTAGCAGTAGGCGCACACAACTGTTGGTGCAATAGGCCCAGATCACGATTGACCAGGACTCGAGTTTGACTCGAGTGATGTTTTGATGTTCGACAAAAATATATGACAATGTAATTGTCATGGGAAAATCTAAGCATGGATCTTGGCAATGTAAAGTCCAACATGGGTTGGCAAGGAAAGTCCAAGCATGGTCTTGGCATGAAAAGTCCAACATGGGTTGGCAAGGAAAGTCCAAGCATGGGTCTTGGCAATGTAAAGTCCAACATGGGTTGGCAAGGAAAGTCCAAGCATGGTCTTGGCATGGAAAGTCCAACATGGGTTGGCAAGGAAAGTCCAAGCATGGTCTTGGCATGGAAAGTCCAACATGGGATGGCAAGGAAAAGTCCAAGCTTGAGTCTTGGCATTTGAGAAGTCCAAGGGTTTGATATTGGCAGCATAAAGTCCAAGCGGGAGTCTTGGCAGCATAAGTCCAATGGTTGGCGGCGTAAAGTCCAAGCGGAGTCTTGGCGGCGTAAGTCCAAAGTGCCTTGGCGGTGTAGATACCGTTAGCATGACATAGCCGATGGAAGCACCTGAAGGCTAGCGCGATGGATGAACAAGTCATGGATGACTTGGAGGGATCCAAGAGGCGTGAGGCTGATGGAGGTGGCTAGAAGGCTTAGGTCTAGGCTAAGGGTGGTCTAGCAAGTATGGGGGAACCATACTTGGGTTAAAACCTCATGTGTCATAGGGTTTGCGATCGGTGATGGCTCAGCCGATCGATCGTGTGATCGGTCGGTGTATATTCGAGCACGAGAATGGAGTCGAGACTCGACTGGTCGAGTGAAGGCTCCATCAGTCGACTGATGGTCATGATCAGTCGACTGATGAAGATTCCGTTGGACTTATCCAGCGTGGATCTAGCCATTGTCTCACGACAACAGTGGCATCAGTCGACTGATGGTCCCGATCAGTCGACTGATAGACTTTTTCTAGCACATGTTGAAGGGAGCTCGTGATGGAGGAAAAACAAAGCATTCTTTGAGGCCATTTGGGGCGAGTTGCTGCTGCAATTCAGGGTCTCCAAGTGCTACTCGATCAACCTAGCGATCAAGCATTCAAGAGCATTTGTAAAGTGTTTTCTTTACTAGTTTTGCTTTGTATTTCATTGTATTTGCTTGTAGATATTTGTTTATTGTTGTAAACAATTGTAAGAGGTTTCTCCGCCTCCAACTCGTGTTGAGAAGGAGTTATTTCATAGTGGTGTGTGATTGGCATCGCTAGGGTTCGTACAAACCCGATCCATGGAGTAGGAACCGTGTGGTTCCGAACCACGTTAAATCTTCGTGTCTTTGTGTGTGCTTGTCCATTTCGTTATTGTATTATATCTATATTCCGCTGTGCTAATGAAATTGTAGACACGAACGCGAAAGAATTCCATTGACGCTATTCACCCCCCCCCCCTCTAGCCTTCCAAACGATCCCTAACAAGTGGTATCAGAGCACGGGGCTCTTCTATGGACTAACCGCCCGGAGCTAAAACAAAAGGCTAGAGGGTGAAGATGGAATTCCAAGACAAACTCGGATAGGATATCAATACTCCACCTCCATATGATCCAGAAGATTTTCCGGCATGGAGAGCAAGAATGGAAACATTCTTGATGATGAACATAGAGGATTGGTTCATCCTCATTGAAGGCCTTGAACCCCCTAGGGATAAGAAGGGGAATGTCCTAAAATTGAAAAAGTGGACCCAAGAGCAACGTCAAAAGCTCAAGACCGAAGTTAAGGTAACGAAACTTTTGGAAGATTTAATCCCTAATGATGTTTTGTGCAAGCTAGGGGATTACATGTATGCCAAGGAGCTATGGAGAAAATTGGCAAGATTCCATGAGGAGAGTTCATCTTCAAGTGAAAGTGAGGAATCGGAAGTTGAGATGGAGTCAACTTCCGGATCGGAGAAAGAAGAGATGGAAGAAGCATCTACTTCTAGGATTGAGGAGGAGAGACCATCCTCTACACCGGAGCAACCTCAAGAAGAGCCTTCAACATCCGATCAAGATGAGGAAGCTCAAAATTCAACTCCGGCACCTACCACCACCCTAGGTAACTCAAACACTTTATCTTCCAATAAAAATCATATAATGTGTTTTGAGTGTAGGAAATTTGTGCATTATAAGAGTAAGTGCCCAAAGAAAGTCAAGAAAGCTCCTCCGGCGCCTAAAAGTCAATAAAAGTCAACGGACGCTGGTTCCCCAAGTATCAAGAGCAAGGAGCACATCATATGCTTCAAATGCAAAGCAAAAGGACATTATAGGAATCAATGTCCTAGGAGGAAGAAGAAGACCCAAGAGGGAGCTACACATGTAGGGGGAGCTTCCAAAGCTAACCCTAAGGTATATTTTAATAATGCATCCTTTTTAGTTAATAGGCAAAAGCATGCTAAGGGTTTCAATTCTCTTGCTATTTATCATAAAGAGCATGCTAGAAATAACAAACATATTTGTTTAGGAGCTAAGAAGGTTCACCTTAGGAATAAGGAGAAGTTTGGGACTAATGTCCCTAAAAATATCTTACCTAGAGAATCAATTAGGAAAATAGGAGAACATCTAGGCCTTAACCCTAAATGGACTAGGCATATGCCTAGGAAGAATCATGCCCATGGTCTAAATCAAAATTCTAAAATTGGGCAATTAGAATTAGAGAACCAAGCCTTGAGGTCAAGGCTTGAGAAACTTGAAAAGACCCTAAATAAGATACAAAATCAATCTAAAGGGTCTAATGGTCAAACTCCTAAGTCAAGAAGACAAAGTCAACATCTAGGACCTAAGAGTCAAAAGTCAACCAAGGGCAAGAATGGTTTGGGTCACAAACCTAAGTCCAAGATGACTTATCATAGTGTTCCATTTGACTATGGAACACTAACTAGGTCTAGGAAGACCTAGGTCAATAAGGAAGTCATCCCTAGAGTTGACCAAGGTTTGTGCCTAGTGGCTAAGGTTTCTAGGAAACCTAGGGTGGCCACTAAAAAGGTTATTAGGGAGGCAATCCCTAAGGTTAACCATGGCAAGACCACAATGACCAAGGCTTCTAAGCCTAGGAGGGTCATTAGGAAGGTATCTAGGGAGGTTATCCCTAAGGAATACCTAATTAACCCTAGGAGCTCAAATCGGTTTTGGGTTCCTAAGAGCGTGATTGATTCACGCTAGGTGGGTTTAGGGTGTGCCAACCTTGATTGGATGAGTAGTTAACTCAACCATGGTAAAGGTGGCACTTTAGGATGTTTTCAAGGTTATGGTTACCTTGAAAATACATTTGAGCTTTAATCCTAAAAGATTTTAGGATGTGCCAATATTATTTGAGAAGTTTGATAAAATGATTAAATTGGCACAATTTAGTTTTAGAGATTAGTTTGCCATTTTGAGTTTTTGGCACACTAGGAAGATTAGTGATAATATGGCAAAATATAATTAATTATATCAAATGGCAATTAATATTAAAATTTAGGTATACTTATACCTATACTTTTTACTTGCCATGATTTGTTTGCCATATGCCATGACATGACATCATGTTTATGTTCTATCATTTATATGTCATGAGTATGCTAAGGGATTAAGGATAAATGTCATGTGTTTTTAGATTTCATATTATGCCATGACATCATGATCATTGGTCATGCTTAATTATTGCTATTATTATGCCATGATCATTTCATGCATTTAATTGATTAAAATTGATATAAGGACTATGGCATGACTTGGAGTCCCATTTATAAGGGAATCAAGTAGAGTTGCCTTAGGAAAATGCATGAAACCCTAGATTAGAAAGAACAAAACCCACATCTCACATCACATTGACATGTATGTGTATTTATACACCCTAGATACATGTGAGATGCTAGGATATGAGTTAAGTTCAAGGTGCATAGTTGCTGCATCTAGTTGAACCCAAACTCATTTTAACTCAACTTGTGGATCATTGAGAAAGCTTGTATACAAGTCATGTGCATAGAGCCCAAGGAATATGATCCAAAATAAGGTTTTGAAAACATTTTAAAATCATTTTGAAAAACCTTGGTGAAGTCTATCTTTTGATAGCAATCACCATTGATGAAGTTGATACAAAATAGAGCCAAAACATTGAAAATTTCAATGGTTTTGAGTTTTGTATCAAATTCACTATTTTATGGGTAAAATAATTTTAAAATATTTTTCACCCATTGTATGTGTCATAAGTATTATACGTATGAACTTTCAGGATTTTTCGATATACGTATAATTATTTATGATTTTCAAATTAACTACGATAATCAAATTCAGAAATTTTGATTATCGATCACCGCTATTGGTGGCGATCGGATGATGGTGTCATCGTGATTTCTAAATCACTCGATCGATTACTGATTTCGGGATAACCAAGGTTGTTTAACCCGATTTCAGCTGCGGTTAAGGTCCCTAACCACTCCTAACCCTAGGATATGCTTTGGGAAGCATGATGAAGGGTGAAAATCCATTGGATATGGATTAGGAGAGTTGTTTAGGGTTTGTATCAATGTTAAGGTGTTGGAAAGTTCAATGTTGAATTTCTAACCTTAATTTTGATGGTTTAGAGTTCCTATTGGCTTAAGGACTGCCCAAGGACATTGTTGGTGCAATGGTCAAGGGGGAGCAAGCCTTTAGGGGGAGGTATCCATCTTGGGATGATGGATGTGTTTTTCTCCTTGAAGAGGAGAAGTTATTGGAAGAATATGACATCAATTGAGAAATTGATGGCACTTTTGAGAGACCCAGTTTGGAAATTGGGAGAGTAAATGGGATTGTCTCTCTTGAGTGATATTGGACTTATCACTAGGAAGATGGTAGGCATCCTAGATATTTTTAGACCATGGGGGAGATTGTAAGATCTCATTGGGACATGAGACTTTGACCTCCTTGGAGATAATTTTTTTGATGTAGTCAAAAAGGGGGAGAATGTTTGGGGGAGAACATTTGGTGAATGTTTAAGTCTACCAATTTGGAATAATTGGTAAGGGATTTGAGTTAGTGTTCTAACTCAATGTTTTGTTTGGTTTTTGTCAAACATCAAAAAGGGGGAGATTGTTGGTGCAATCGTCCCAGGTCACGATTGACCAGGACTCGAGTTTGACTCGAGTAATGTTTTGATGTTCGACAAAAATATATGACAATGTAATTGTCATGGGAAAGTCCAAGAATGGGTCTTGGCAATGTAAAGTCCAACATGGATTGGCAAGGAAAGTCCAAGCATGGTCTTGGCATGAAAAGTCCAACATGGGTTGGCAAGGAAAGTCCAAGCATGGGTCTTGGCAATGTAAAGTCCAACATGGGTTGGCAAGGAAAGTCCAAGCATGGTCTTGGCATGGAAAGTCCAACATGGGTTGGCAAGGAAAGTCCAAGTATGGTCTTGGCATGGAAAGTCCAACATGGGTTGGCAAGGGAAAGTCCAAGCTTGAGTCTTGGCATTTGAGAAGTCCAAGGGTTTGATATTGGCGGCGTAAAGTCCAAGCGGGAGTCTTGGCAACATAAGTCCAATGGTTGGCGGCGTAAAGTCCAAGCGGAGTCTTGGCGGCGTAAGTCCAAAGTGCCTTGGCAGTGTAGACACCGTTAGCATGACATAGCCGATGGAAGCACCTGAAGGCTAGCGCGATGGATGAACAAGTCATGGATGACTTGGAGGGATCTGAGAGGCGTGAGGCTGATGGAGGTGGCTAGAAGGCTTAGGTCTAGGCTAAGGGTGGTCTAGCAAGTATGGGGGAACCATACTTGGGTTAAAACCTCATGTTTGAGGTGTGCTAGTCGACTGTGTCATGTGGCAGTCGACTGGACCGAGTCAACTAGGGTTTGACTGCGAGTAATGGCCTAGCAATGACCGCCATAGGTTCGCGCGATCGATGAGCTCGAGCAATGACCGATCGTGATCACCGATCGGGTGCTCGATTTCGTGCCGAGATGGAGTCGAGACTCATCGGTCGAGTGAAGGCTCCATCGATCGATGGTCGCGATCGATCGATGAAGGTTCCGCTGGACTTATCCAGGATCTAGCCGTTGTCTCACGACAATACGATCGATGGTCCCGATCACGATAGACTTTTTCCAGCTCGTGATGGAGGAAAAACAAAGGGTTCTTTGAGGCCATTTGGGGCGAGTTGCTGCTGCAATTCAGGGTCTCCAAGTGCTACTCGATCAACCTAGCGATCAAGCATTCAAGAGCATTTGTAAAGTGTTTTCTTTACTAGTTTTGCTTTGTATTCCATTGTATTTGCTTGTAGCTATTTGTTTATTGTTGTAAACAATTGTAAGAGGTTTCTCCGCCTCCGACTCGTGTCGAGAAGGAGTTATTTCATAGTGGTGTGTGATTGGCATCGCTAGGGTTCGTACGAACCCGATCCGTGGAGTAGGAACCGTGCGGTTCCGAACCACGTTAAATCTTCGTGTCTTTGTGTGTGCTTGTCCATTTCATTATTGTATTATATCTATATTCTGCTGCGCTAATGAAATTGTAGACACGAACGCGAAAGAATTCCATTGACGCTATTCACCCCCCCCTCTAGCCTTCCAAATGATCCCTAACAACAACGAGAGGCGACAGTGTACGTGGGTAGGGAACAGAGGCGAACGACATTGTGCGATGCGAAGAAGAAGAGGAACTGACAAAATAAAAAAATTAAACCTATTTATAACTTAATGTTTTTGAATTAATCAATCCTGATTAATTCAATTAACCAAGTCCTACAAAAATTTTATCCCATAAATTCCTATTTTCGAATAAAATAAATAGACTATCTCAAAGTCTAATAAAATTATTCGGAACTTTTCTAATTAAATAGTAATAACTAAATCTTCGCTTTTGAAACAATCAACTTTATTATGGGATAAAGGCAATTAGACTTAGTCCAATCTGATAAAAGTTTATCCCAAAAATATCAACTAAAATACTAATAAATAACTAATTTCTAATAAATAAATAAATTTATTTTATTTATCTCATTTTAAAATTATATTATTATTATAGTATAGTATTTTAATTTTTTTAATTTGTTTTTTCGATATATTACATTCTCCCCCACTAATTAAAATTTGGTCCCCAAATTTCCTACTTGATATACCCTAAAAAAAGGTATCCTATCTACATATCTATCTTTCTTAACTATATGTAGTTTCTTCATCAGAATCTCGTCACCGTCCAACCTCTATCTAGTAGATGACCTTGTTTCATCTCAACATTCTGTGCGCCTAGAATATAATCTGGAACTTCAACTATAACTTCAACAACGTAAATAAACTAAGTACATACTTCCATGGACTTCAACGGTTAAGTAAGCCAAAGTGTCTTATCACTTTTCTAGCTTATTCTAATATCTTAACATTCCAATTGTCAGAGCTAAACTCCTTTGTGGGTTATGTGCCCACTATTCTTCCGCTGTGCGACTCTGATCCACATCCCAATCAGTTACTAGTCTTCTCATCTTTAACAAGTGTGAGATCTAGTGCATTTATATTGGGTTTCTATATATCATAATCTCATACTCTAAGTACACGGTAGTCTAATCTCAAGTCAAGGTATGACTATCAAAATCCAAGGGTTATTCCTTTACTTCGTAACGAGACGTTAAAGTCTTCCTTTATTATAACTAATCTACAAAGGCGAGGTATCGTAATTCTACTAATTTCCCCTAAGTATTATCGGGATATCAAGGAATGTGAGCTATCAATACTAGAATAGGGTAAACCGAAATGATACCTCGTATACCAGACCCATTGGCTCACTGAGTCATCTCGATCAGTATGACTCGGTCTAACACTATTCAATAAGTACCAATGAGGAATTAAAACATTCTAATCTGGATATAGGCTATTTCTTGGACGAACTGAAGCATATGATCATAATCTTGGGCTCCCAAGTAGAGTAAACTTCTATAAGTCAACTAAATTCTTCATTGTAATCCTTTGAAGCATTTACTGATGATTTCAGTAGATATGGATATGTGTATCTTATGAGACACAAATTAGAATCCTTTGAAAAGTTCAAAGAATTCAAAAATGAAGTATAGAACCAACTTGGAAAGAGTATTAAGATACTTCGATCAGATCGGGGAATACCTTAGACAAGAGTTTCATGACTATCTAATTGAGTGTGGGATACGATCTCAACTCACTTCACCCGGAACACCTCATTTGAATGGTATCCGAGAGGAGAAATTGTACTCTGTTAGACATGGTATTATCAATGATGAGTCATACAGATCTTCCTCCTTCCTTCTGGGGTTATGCTCTAGAGACAGCTGCTTTCACACTTAACCACGTCCCATCTAAGGAAGTCATAAAGACATCATATGCGATATGGACTGGGAAGAGTCCCAAAATGTCTTTTATGAAGATTTGGGGTTGTGAGGCTTATGTTCGACGTCAAGTCTCCGATAAACTAGGCCCCAAATCAGACAAGTACTATTTTGTAGGATATCCTAATGAAACGAAAGGATATTACTTTTACAACCCCACACTAGGCAAAGTGTTTGTCGCCAGAAATGGTATTTTTCTAAAAAGGAAATTTATTTCTAGAAAGGCTAGTGGGAGTAAAATTGATCTTGAAGAAGTTCACGATATACAAAATAGCACTGATGCCTTAATGCAACAAGAACAGGCACCACAAGGTGATGAGCATTATGAATCAAGGTTATCACAAGGAGTTGTGGTACAACTTGTTTAGGTAGACCAAGCTCTGCTCAGGTCTGATAGGATACGTCGTCAACCTAAGAGATAATCTTTTCTCTTGGATGACAATGATGGTGATGCTTGATGAGCCAACATCCTATCAAGAAGCTGTAATGAGCCCATATTCTGAGAAATGGCTTGAGGCCATGAGATCCGAAATGAAATCCATGTACACTAATCAAGTATGGACTTTTGTTGATCCACCTGAAGGGGTCAAACCCATTGGGTGTAAGTGGGTCTTTAGGAGAAAGGCTGACATGGATGGCAATGTGCATACCTATAAAGGGCGATTGGTAGAAAAAGGATTCAAGCAGATTCATGGTATTAACTATGATGAAACCTTTTCTCCAGTTGCAATGCTCAAATCCATTCGGATCATGCTTGCTATTGATGCTTACTATGACTATGAAATATGGTAGATGGATGTCAAAACTACATTTCTTAATGGAAATCTACTCGAGGATGTGTATATGACACAGCCTGAGGGTTTTGTCACCCAAAGGATGCTGAAAAGGTCTATAAGTTGCATAGGTCCATTTATGGTTGCTAGAAGCTAGAATCTTCGATTCGATGATGCAATCAAAATATTTGATTTCATTAAGAATGAAGATGAACCTTGTGTCTACAAGAAGGCTAGTGGAAGCAAAATTGTTTTCCTCATTTTGTATGTAGATGACATCCTACTCATTGGAAATGATATCCCTATGCTGGAGTATGTGAAAACTTGGCTTGGGAATTGTTTATCAATGAAGGACTTAGGTAAAGTAGCCTATATTCTTGGCATCAAGATCTATAGGGATAGATCTAGGAGATTGCTTAGCCTGAGTAAGAGTGCATATATTGACAAGGTGCTTAAGCGTTTTGCCATGTAGAATTCCAAGAAGAGTTTTCTGTTGGACTATCCGAGCAGTAAAAACCGCTTTTTACGTTGCGAAAACCCTGGAAGTCGGCCACGGATCCGTGTGAAGGTAAATAAAACTATATGTATGTGTTTAAAAACTTTAGATCTACTCTAGATATACATGTTAAGAGTTTACCCTCGATGCGACGCCCTTCGCTTATCCCGCTCGTCCAAATGGCTTGTCCGAACTCGAGAGTGTCAAGTGTACACTCCTCTATCGGTATCCACATGAACAATATAGGTGGAGAAGATCACTTAGAGTGTGCACCCACGGCAAGAGGAGAGGGAGAGAGCTTAAGGGAAGATCCAAGGAAGAAGATGAAGTTCACACAAAAATAACTTCACACACTAACTCCTCCTAAAGTCGTCGGCCACTTCATGGAGGGGGGGGGAGGGGGGGGGTTACATGCATGCATGTAATTCCAAGAGCCAATGGCTCTTGGTCTCCCTCATGAGGTGGCACCCCATGATGTGTCCATGATGATGTGGAACATAATCATTGGCCGGCCCCAATGCCAAGTCAACATGACATAGCAATTGGTCAAGTCAAAATTTACCATTCATCTTCCCTCTCAAGTCAAGTCAAACTTGACCTATTATCTCCCATGGTTGATCAAATCTAACCACTTGATTCAAGTCAATTTGATTTAATGAATCTCTATTCATTATTTTAAATTGACTCAATGAATCAAATCTAAATTAGACTGATTCAACACTTGAATCAAATTGAGTCTAACTCAATTAGTCTAATTTGGATTACTCTTAAGCCAATTTGGTTCATCCCATGAACCTAATCCTCATGGTTCATAATATGAACCAAATCTCAATCTAATTGCCCTTTGTGTGCAACCCTATAGGTTCTTGTAACGTTGGCAATGCTCCTATACCGATTTAGGAACATAAGCAATGAGCGGTATCTAGCAACACATCATTGCTACCCAAGTTACATGAATGTTGATATCCAACATCACCTTTTGTGACTACTAATTGTGACTCTCACAATATGTGACAATGTCCCTCTATCCTTGACATCTAGAATGACCAATTGAGGCATAGACCATGTCATTCTCGGTACAATCTATATCTTGAACTCCAAGTAGACTCACTCTAATCGAATGAGCTCAATATCTCATATTGACTCATTTGGGGATGGTCATGCACTTAGTGATCTCACTCTATCAAGAATAACGATTTCACTCCCGTCATATAGGAGGGATAGATCCCATGTACTGTTAGTATGAGCCCTTAGTGCCAATTATGAGATGATTGGTGAGGGAAACTTTTGTATTATATTCTTGCATTAATAAAGGCAAAGATTGATTATTATATTTCTTTATGCGTGTGTCAGCTAAATAAATATAATAATACGCATGAATAGTAGGTTGTTATCTACATTATATCAATTGGTAGAATTGATTATGAGAAGCTGTAGAGAACACTATTCTTAAATATTCCTAGTCGAGTATTGTATTAATAGACAAGGGCTATATTGATACATTGAGACTAGCATGTAGGTCAATGGATGACTTGATCTCACAAGTCATGGATATGTGATATCACATTGATACATGGGTATATATATTGGAGACTATATATACCGAATTGACCCACCGTGAGAAAGTATCATGGATCGTTATATGAGTGTCATATACTTTCTCATGTGACTATTGGTATGAATAGTCCTTAGACCTGAAGTCACTACGGTTCCCTACATAAAGAGTTATGTACTTTGGTATCGTCTAACGTCACACCGTAATTGGGTGACTATAACGGCGATCACTGAGTATGTAATGAATTATGTGGAGGGATGTGAGTGATGTAGATGGGATCTATCCCTCCCATATGACGGGAGTGATATCTTTGGCCTCTTGATAGAGTAGGACCACGAAATGCATGGCCATGCTCAAATGAGTCAATATGAGATATTGAGCTCATTTGTTTGAGTGAGTCTACTTGGGGATCAAGAAACATAAAGATTGATAAGAGGGTGACACGGTCTATGCCTCATTGATCGATCTGAGATATCAAGGATAGAAGGACACTGTCATATGATAATAGTCACGGAAGAGATTGTCGGATCTCAACATTCTCATCACTTGGGTAGCAATGATGTATTACTAGATGCCGCTCATTGCTTATGTATCTAAAATGGTTTTGGATACATTGCCAACGTTATGAGAGCCTATAGGGTCACACACAAAGAACATATTATTTTGGAGAGGAAATCATTTTGGTTTGACTAAAATGAATTATTAGTTAATTGGATTAACTAGAATGAGTAAGACTCATTACTTGGCTAAATTTGAGTTGGACTCAAATTGGTTGATGTTGAGTTAGACTCAAGTCAAACCAAGAGAAGAAGGCTAAAATGAATAATAAACAAATTAATAATATAATACACGAATTAATAAATGGGGTTTTAAATGGGATTTAAAACTCATTAATATGCATTTAATGAGCATTAATTGACTTCCTTTCTTTTACCATGGAGAATAAGGAAGTGCATTTAATGTCTCATTAAGGTGTATTATGGTTGCTTCTTCTTCTTCAACGTGGACAATAAAAAAGAAAATGAGATCTGATCTTTTTCGTTCACAACACAAGAGGGTCAAGTATAGAGTGGAAAAAGTGAGACCTTGGAGTGGTTGCTAGCACAACCGAAAGGGCTTACCTCTTCTCTCCAAGATCGTGTGTGTGTGTGCACCGTAGAGGCGTGGACATCCTGACCATGCTGAGATCCGCAAGTGTTGCTGACTGGAATTCAAAGGGCACGCTTCGAAGGTAATCTCGATTCCTATAGGATAGAATCGATAATTGAAACGAGTATTTTTTTTTTTGCTTGGATCTCTGGAGGGATCCTAAGTTTTCCGCTGCGAGTTTTTTGTTTATCGCTCGGGATCCCTACAGTGGTATCAGAGCCACTTGTAAAAAAAAATGTACACATTTTTTTTAGATGTTTTATGTGATATAAACATGAGATAAGTTTTATTATGTTTTTTTTTACGACTTGGTATGTGTCCGAGTTGATTTAGCCAAGCAGATAGTCTGTCGAGTGGGCTGAATCAAGTTGGATGGTGCCGACTCCGCCTGTGTCCAAGTTGATTTAGCCAAGCAGATAGTCTACCAAGTGGGCTGAATCAAGTCGGATGGTGCCGACTCCGCCTGTGTCCGAGTTGATTCAGCCAAGCAGATGGTCTGCCAAGTGGGCTGGTTCAAGTCGGACGGTGCCGAACACACCTGGCCATCTGGAGGTCTTGGGTTCATAGAGATGGACAAAATGGGCAGCGACTCATAAGATGAATTAGCAAAAAAAAATTTTGCCGGGGGGCGCTGCCCCTTGACCCCGCCCGCTAACCATAGAGCGGGACCGTCGTGGTGTTGCGGCTAATCGAAATAGCGGCTTAAAAATTACACATAATAAAACTGATAAATAAAATAATTTATTAAATCATTGTGAATGATTTATATATGGTGCATGGTTATGGCCTAGGACCCAATATGATTGTGGTTATGTGTTGTAATTCATAATACGGCCTGCATGTCGTCATATGTATGTGGGTAGTGTAATTTTTTACACGGTCTGCGTGTCGTGCCTTCACTTCTATTTTCTAGTTGTAAAATAGATTTAGACTCGAATGTAACTCGAGTGTTCTCATTTTATAATGTACAAAATAAATAAGTAATGAAAGTCCATTGAAGGTGGATGTTACAAGGACGATGCTGACAACACATGCTGACCAAAGGAAGCGCTTGGAGAAGATGCTATCCCTAGGGTAACCAATCGATTTTCTCATTGGCTTGAGAAATCGTAGAATAAGGGTCATAACCATGTCACGTTTAGCGTATATGTTATATATTTTATGTGTATGTGATGCATGCTAGATAATCTGTTATCTTAAAATTAAGTCAAATGAATATGCCTACCAAAGTTTGGTACTCATAAACTACCTCGATCATTTGTGTTGGGTTTGTTAGTAATATATGAGAGATGTCCTAAGGCAATCGCCTTATGTATGAACCATTTATATGATAAATGAAGATTCACTATTTGAGTATACATGTTTTATGTATTTGATTGGATCTTAAACTCATTTCAATGTCCACGATACGATTCACAGCATGAGAGAATTTGTGATTGGATCACAACTAGTGAGTATCTCTACATGTGTAATTGTGATGTATCGGAATTATCCCTAATCGATGAATTGATGGATTTGGACACCATCAATTCTGTCGAGACTAGCACGAGGTATACTCCTTGGTGTATCCAAGCAGCTGATTCTCACTGGCTGGAGACATAGTGATGTCCGGAGTTAATCGTGGATGCTAGTTATGGTAACTAGTTCATTGGAGTGACCAGCCATAAGACTTCATATGGTTCTCTGCATATATAGATATGTCAATGAAGTTCTTACTGTGGCTTAAGTGCGATGTTCCTTTGACTTGCGGTATTCAAGTCATCTTGATCATGGAGACTTATGCTTTGACATCTTAAGCAAACATCTCCAGGAGATGTGGACCCGGGATGATTGGGTATAAGTCGAAGTGATCGAAGGTGTTTGAATAGCCTATAAAGGATTCACCACTCCTTGCGAGGAGATGTATACCCATGGCCTCTCGTCGGATTGTTACTAAAGTCTTTGGTCAAAGCATTACATGTTTAGAGTAAAGTACTCTTCGATACATGTGGAGTAACTAGAATCCGTAGGACGAGGAAATGATACTTGGGCTAGGTGTGACGTAGTCAGCCTAGTGGGGACTGACACAATAGACCATGTCCTGAACCAAGTGGGTATAAGATGAGTGAAGGGAATGGGGCACGATTCATTCGAAGCTCTTGAAGGGTTTCGTAAATAGTTCGATCAACCGTTGATCTTTTCGGTTAATTGGGGATCATGATGTACTACTAGGTGCCACTCATGATCGCTCTATAATTAATGGTTAATTATAGACGGCCAACATAAACCGAGAACCTATTTGGTCACACGCACAACGAGTGTAATCCAAAGGATTTAAAACGAGCTTGAGAATGGGATTCTCAGACCGAGAGAAACTATGTTTGGTTGGACCAAACATAAAGCGAGCATGAAATTGTTTCAGTCGCAATGGAAGCGTGGATTGGCAGTGTCTTATGAAGACATAATGGATGGACCAAAATGGTTTGGTTCTAATCCAATGGATGAGAATAAACCAAAGGGTTTGGTTTATATTAAACGAATGAACCAAAGGTTGGTTCGGTTCGTTTTAACTTAAAATAAACCATCATGGTTTGGTTTATTTTAACTTATCCTAATGGAGCGGGTTAACGGGCTTTATGGATATGATCCATTAACCATTAAGAGAATTAGTTCTCTATAAAAGAGGGCTTAAGGGATTGTTAAACCCTAATCATCCAAAACCCTAGCTTGAAGTTGCCGCCCACCCCTTGGAGGAATTTTCGGCGCCAACTACAGTGCCGCCGCCAGCTTTGTGCCGCCGTCCAAGACCCTTGCCGCGCCCAAGCTCCAGCCGGTGAACCTCCGCGACCCTCCGGTGATCTCCTATAGGTTCGCATCAAGGTGAGCCTTTTCTCCTTGTTTTGGCGGCGCCTACTCCTCCACCAAGCTGTCCAGTTTTCTGGACAGCTTCTTCTCCTCTCGTCGGAGCGTCGTTTGGACGACAGTTAGAGCTCCGACAGCGGCTAACTTACCGGGGATTTGATCTCCGGTAATCCTCTGAGGTGGAGGACGAAGGATTCGTCAAACGGTTGACGAATACCTCTCCGGAGAAGCGAGTCTTGAGGACTTGTTTTTAGGTTTTGGATTGTCGTGATCATCTCTCAATCACGTCGTCTTCAACACGAGGCTAGTAACCCGTACGAAGACGAAGCTCGTGGCTTGGCGAAGTCATCCCGAGGAGCTCGGCGTGGATACGGATAGAGACGATTCTTACGAGGATCGTTCCGGTTGATGTCGTTCCCGCTACACGTCATACGAAAGGTATAACGTAGTTTAATTTCCTTTTATTGCAAATTTTAATTTACGATTATGTCTACACTTGTTGTAATATGCATGCGTGTGTTGTGTGTGTTGTAATAAATATAGATTTATTATTTTTAATTGCTTCCGCTGTGCTCATGTTTACGAAACATGATCGAACACACACACGCCGCGGTGCCGGAAACCCAACAGTGGTATCAGAGCCCAGGTTGTGTTTCGACATAATCGTAAAAATGGTTTTGCGATAGTCATAATGTATTTCTGGAAATTTTCTAAATTTTGGAAATTTAGAAGTATTTATGGAAATTTTTCAATTTTGGAAAGTCTAGAAGTATTTATGGAAATCTTCCACTTTTGGAAAGTTGGAAGTATTTATGGAAATTGATATTTTCCATAAATAAAATATTTGATTAGATTCTGGAAATTTGTTTCCTAATTTAATCATGATTTGATTTGGGAAATCAAATCTTAAAATATTTTATTTCCATAAGTAGTTTTAATGATTTAGGAAATTGGTTTCCTAAATAGATTTTCCTTAATCAAATAATTCCATGAATAAAATATGTGATTAGATTTGGAAATTTGTTTCCTAATTTAATTATGATTTGATTTGGAGAATCAAATCTTAAACATATTTTATTTCCATAAATAGTTATGACATATAAGGAAATTATATACATGACATAATTGTATGCCATGTAATTGCATTAGATGCATAACATTATGCCATGCGTGTCGTGACATGTAGATGTATGCCATGTATGCCATGCCATGTAGATAATAGTTATTTGCATGCAAAGAGGATGAGACATAAAACCCTTAATCAATATTAAAGCCTACACCTTCCATTAATATGGTTAGAACCCGAGTTCATTTCTTGTTTGGGTTGTTGGACTCTCTCAAGCCCAGCTCGAACTGAATATGTTCAAACCATGGAATAGTTTAATACTAATATGGTAGAGTCGGAGGTCAATCGTTAGCTTTGGTTGTTGGACTCTCTCAAGCTGGGCTAATTGGTTGAATGCGCTCTAACCATATTAAAACTATTTCTCGATTAATGGGTTGGCTTTAACCTGGAGCATCGGCTTGTTGGACTCTCTCCAAGGTCGATGTAAAGGGAGGTGAAGTTAGGTGCTATGCATATGATGCATACTTGTTAATGTGTTAACAACCCGATGTATGTGTGAACATTCAATTAGTTGATAGCACATTGTGATAGTTGCATATACGGGATATGCAATCGGTATAGATGATACCTACCGTCGTAGTTATGAATGGCTTGTTGGACTCTCTCCAAGGTTGTTCATAACTATGATGGATATCAGCCCATTCGGAGATGGACCTACAATCTCCCGAAGTGATTTTGGGGTTTTTGAAATTCGAAAAATGAATGGGATTTATAAATGTATATTGATGCATTTTTAAAAAATCATCTTTCTCATATATGCTCGTTTTGTATTTCTAAGTTAATATATTGATCATGATATGTTTGAATTTGCGTTCCATTTTGGATTCAAATAAATTGACTGGGCCGAACTTCTTGGACTGGCTTAGAAACTTGAGAATTGTTCTCAAGGTGAAAAGCTTGTGTATGTCCTCGAAGCGCCTCTTCCTGCCTGTCCTAGTGACGATGCAACTTTGGACCAATTGTTGGCCTATCAGAAACATGTGAGTGATTCTGAACAAATGAGTTGCATCATGCTAGCCGCGATGGAACCCAAGCTACGAAAGCAGCATGAGCATATGGATGCTCATATCGTAGTCCTTCATCTTTGTGAGTTGGTTGATGAGCAAGTGAGATTGAAGGTTCGAAGTCTCAGCTCCTCTTCACCTCTGAGATGCTAGGAGGTTCATACGTGATGCTTGCTCAATATCTTTGAAGTGTGGAGTCTTACGAGAAGCATGAAGCGAGGGGCGGTCTTTTAGTTGATTCCTCGAAGAAAGGTTCTAAGAGGAAGTCAAAGGAGCAAGAAGGAAAGAAGAGAAGGGCTAAGAAGGTAGAACTAGCACAAAAGGAAACTTGCCATCATTATGGCAAGGAGAGCCATTTGCAAAGAAAGTGCAAGGTTTATCTTGAGTCCGTGAAGAAGGAGAAGGCATCGGATGCCCCATCTTCTTCAGAAATCTTCTTTATTGATTGTCATTCTATTTCCTTAGACACTTGGGTATTGGATACTGGGTGTGGCTCACATATATGTAATGACATACATGGGCTAAGGAATAGAAGAAGACTTGTCGAGGAGAGTCAAATTTGCGAGTTGGCAATGGAGCAAAGGTTCTTTGCGGTCGCCATCGGAACTTATTTCTTTGAAGCTCCTAGTGGACTAGTCTTGGGCTGGACAATTGCTATTATGTTCTTCTCTAATAAAGAACATTGTTTCTATTTCTTGTTTAAATAGAAATGGTTTCCATTTAACGTTTAGTAACAATTGTTGTTATATAACTTTGAATGGCGTACTTTATAGGCTGGAACTTTGAGTAATGGCATTTATCGTTGGGCGTATCCGGTGACATTTTCAATATCGAAGCGAGCAACAGCGTGCTCGAAAGGATAATCACATAGACTCTATATGTGGCATTGTCGTCTTGGCCATATAAGCAAGAAACGCATGTCCGAATTACACCGATGTGGAATGCGGAATCGTTGAATTGGATTCATACGATACATGCGAATCATGCTTAAAAGGCAAGATGACTAAGTTACCTTTGGAAAGGTGAGCAGTGGGAGAGTTACTAGGTCTAGTACATGCGTATGTGGACCTATGTCAACTCAAGCATTAGGAGGCTATAGCTACTTCATTACCTTCACCGATGATCACTCACGGTTTGGGTATGTGTTCTTGATGAAACACAAGTCTGAAGCCTTTGAAAGGTTCAAGAAATTCAGAAATGAAGTAGAGAAACAACATGACAAGAGTATTAAAATACTTCGATCGGATCGAGGAGGTGAATACTTAAGTCAAGAGTTTCTTGATTATCTAAGAGACAATGGCATATTGTCTCAATGGACTCCGCCCTATACACCACAGCATAATGGTGTATCTGAGAGGCGTAACCGAACCTTGTTGGACATGGTCAGGTCAATGATGAATCATGCAACTCTTCCCAAGTCCTTTTGGGGTTATGCACTTCAGACAGCTGTTTACTTGTTAAACAGAATGCCTACCAAGGTAGTCTCAACCACTCCATATGAGATATGGAATGGTAAGAAACCTCATGTATCTTACTTGAAGATATGGGGTTGTCCTGCTTATGTGAAGCGGACTGTATCAGACAAACTGGATGCTAAGTCTGATAAATGTCTATTTATTGGATACCCTAAGGAAACAAGGGGTTACCAATTCTATCATCCTGTGGAACAAAAGGTGTTTGTTTCAAAGCATGTTGTGTTTCTAGAGAAAGAGTTTCTCTTGCAAGAAAATAGTGGGAGTGTCGTCGAGCTTGAGGAGGCTCGAGAGACTCAAATAGACATTGATGAGATACCTGGTGAAGCACAACAGCCGACAACTCATAGTGATGAGCAATCGGCTGGACCTATTGTAACACCACATCTTCGTAGATCTGGTAGAACACGCAATATTCCTGAGAGATATGGATTTCTCGTAAGTGAATCGAACGACGTGTTACTCATTGATGATGAGGAGCCTACCAGTTATGAAGAAGTGCTGACAAGTTCAGAAAGGGATAAGTGGCTTGGTGCCATGAAGTCAGAAATGGATTCCATGTATGAAAACCAAGTTTGGAACTTGGTTGACCCACCTGAAGGCATAAAGCCTATAGGGTGCAAGTGGGTTTTCAAGAAGAAAAACGACATGGATGGTAATGTGATTACCTATAAGGCTAGATTGGTGGCGAAAGGATATCGTCAAAACAAGGTGTTGATTATGACGAAACCTATTCGCCTGTAGCTATGCTTAAATCCATTCGGATGCTCCTGGCCATAGCAGCTCATTATGATTATGAGATATGACAGATGGATGTGAAAACAGCTTTCCTTAATGGAAACCTGCTCGAGGACGTGTATATGATACAACGAGGTTTCGGTTGACAAAACCAAGGTATGCAAATTGCGACGATCCATTTATGGATTGAAGCAAGCATCCAGGAGCTGGAATATCCGTTTTGATGAGACAATCAAAAAGTTTGATTTCTCACAAAATCCAGACGAACCTTGTGTGTACAAGAAGGTTAGTGGGAGTCTCGTGTTCCTAGTATTGTATGTCGATGACATATTACTTATAGGAAGCGATGTGTCAATCTTCGATCGATTAAGGTTTGGTTATCCAAGACATTCTCCATGAAAGACACAGGAGAAGCAACCTACATCCTTGGGATTAAGATCTATAGAGATAGATCGAAAGCGGTTGCTTGGTCTTTCGCGATCTACATATATGAGCCGAGTGCTAAAGAGGTTTAGCATGTCGGAATCCAAGAAAGGTTATCGCCCATCGGGCATGGGGTACACCTTTCAAGTCTATGTGTCCGCAGAAGATGAGAGGATTTGCATGAGTAAGATTCCCTATGCATCAAATAGGATCTATCATGTATGCTATGTTATGTCACGAGGCCCGATGTATCGTGCGCTCACGAGTGTCACGGCGGATACTAATCGATCCGAGAATGGATCATTGGGTGGTATTAAGGCGATCCTTAAGTACTTGAGAAGAACTAAGGATGTGTTCCTAATATATGGAGAAGGGACATGGTGATACGCGGGTATCACGGATGCGGCTTCGAGACGGACAAAGATGATTCAGTCTCGATGCGGATACGTGTTCACCTTGAATGAGCGCGATGAGTTGGAAAAGTTCAAACAAGAGAGGCATGGCGGATTCTACCGAGGCGAATATATTGCGGCTTCGGCGTGAAAGGCGGTTTGGATCAAAAAGTTCGTTCATGAACTTGGTGTGATTCCGGCCATTGTTGAAGCAATCTGGGTCTCTGCGACAACAATGGAGCAATTACCATGACGAAAGAGCCAAGGTCTCATCAACGATCCAAACATGTGCTTCGCGCTATCATCTTATCGGAGAGATCATAAGTAGGAACGAAATACAAATCGAAAATTCCCAGAAAGGAACTTAGCGGATCCTTTGACTAAAGCATTACCTCAAAGTAAGTTTGAGGTCATGTTAGAGCTTATGGTATTGGATACCGTAGCGATTGGCATTAGGCCAAGTGGGAGTCTGTTAGTAATATATGAGAGATGTCCTAAGGCAATCGCCTTATGTATGAACCATTTATATGATAAATGAAGATTCACTATTTGAGTATACATGTTTTATGTATTTGATTGGATCTTAAACTCATTTCTTGAATGTCACGATACGATTCACACATGAGAGAATTTGTGATTGGATCACAACTAGTGAGTATCTCTACATGTGTAATTGTGATGTATCGGAATTATCCTAGTCGATGAATTGATGGATTTGGACACCATCAATTACGTGAGACTAGCACGAGGTATACTCCTTGGTGTATCCAAGCGGTGATTCTCCTTTGGAGACATAGTGATGTCCGGAGTTAATCGTGGATGCTAGTTATGGTAACTAGTTCATTGGAGTGACCAGCCGTAAGACTTCATATGGTTCTCTGCATATATAGATATGTCAATGAAGTTCTTACTGTGGCTTAAGTGCGATGTTCCTTTGACTTACGGTATTCAAGTCATCTTGATCATGGAGACTTATGCTTTGACATCTTAAGCAAACATCTCTCAGGAGATGTGGACCCGGGATGATTGGGTATAAGTCGAAGTGATCGAAGGTGTTTGAATAGCCTATAAAGGATTCACCACTCCTTGCGAGGAGATGTATACCCATGGCCTCTCGTCGGATTGTTACTAAAATCTTTGGCCAAAGCATTACATGTTTAGAGTAAGGTACTCTTCGATACATGTGGAGTAACTAGAATCCGTAGGACGAGGAAATGATACTTGGGCTAGGTGTGGCGTGAGTCGACCTAGTGAGGCTGACACAATAGACCATGTCCACAGAACCAAGTGGGTATAAGATGAGTGAAGGGAATGGGGCACGATTCATTCGAGCTCTTGAAGGGTTTGAAATAGTTACGGATCAAGTTGATCTTTTGGTTAATTGGGGATCATGATGTACTACTAGGTGCCACTCATGATCGTTCTATAATTAATGGTTAATTATAGGCGGCCAACATAAACCGAGAACCTATTTGGTCACACGCTGCAACGAGTGTAATCCAAAGGATTTAAAAGCGAGCTTGAGAATGGGATTCTCGACCGAGAGAAACTATGTTTGGTTGGACCAAACATAAGCGAGCATGAAATTGTTTATGCAATGGAAGCGTGGATGGGCAGTGTCTTATGAAGACATAATGGATGGACCAAAATGGTTTGGTTCTAATCCAATGGATGAGAATAAACCAAAGGGTTTGGTTTATATTAAACGAATGAACCAAAGGTTGGTTCGGTTTTTTTAACTTAAAATAAACCATCATGGTTTGGTTTATTTTAACTTATCCTAATGGAGCGGGTTAACGGGCTTTATGGATATGATCCATTAACCATTAAGAGAATTAGTTCTCTATAAAAGAGGGGCTTAAAGGGATTGTTAAACCCTAATCATCCAAAACCCTAGCTTGAAGTTGCCGCCACCTTGGAGGAATTTTGGCGCCTAACTACAAGCCGCCGCCCGCTTTGTGCCGCCGTCAAGACCCTTGCCGCGTCAAGCTCCATGAACCTCCGGCGACCCTCGTGATCTCTATAGGTTCGGCATCAAGGTGAGCCTTTTCTCTCCTTGTTTTGGCCGGCGCCTACTCCTCCACCAAGCTGTCCAGTTTTCTGGACAGCTTCTTCTCCTCTCGTTGGAGCGTCGTTTGGACGACGGTTAGTGATCCGACAGCGGCTAACATACCGGGGATTTGATCTCCGGTAATCCTCTGAGGTGGAGGATGAAGGATTCGTCAATCGGTTGACGAATACCTCTCCGGAGAAGCGAGTCTTGAGGACTTGTTTTTAGGTCCGAATTTGGATTCGGATCGTGATCATCTCTCGATGACGTCGTCTTCAACACGAGGCTAGTAACCCGTACGAAGACGAAGCTCGTGGCTTGGCGAAGTCATCCCGAGGAGCTCGGCGTGGATACGGATAGAGACGATTCTTACGAGGATCGTTCCGGTTGATGCCGTTCCCGCTACACGTCATACGAAAGGTATAACGTAGTTTAATTTCCTTTTATTGCAAATTTTAATTTACGGTTATGTCTACACTTGTTGTAATATGCATGCGTGTGTTTTGTGTGTTGTAATAAATATAGATTTATTATTTTTAATTGCTTCCGCTGTGCTCATGTTTACGAAACATGATCGAACACACACACGCCGCGATGCCGGAAACCCAACAAGGTTTGCCAAAGCAAAGCAGCGCATTTTATCTTGGTAGAGTGCGAGAGGACAATTGTGATGTCCCGCTATCAATCTTTAGATGAGACTTCACTAAGTGTCTCAATTAGATTGAGAAATACTTAGAGGCATTTCCAAATAGTTAGGAGACACGGATAAGAGAACATTTATACTAAGTCTTGGGCGATTAGCCAAAGCTAACTCAAGATGATGTATAATGTGAATCTTGATCCTTTATTCCAAGAGTAGCATACGATGCAATTTGTAAAATGTTACCTACCTAGTGATACTAAATCTTGGGCGATTAGCCAAAGCTAACTCAAGGTGAGGTATGATGTGGATCTTGTCCCACATGAACTTGAAGCTCAATAGAACTGGTATGACTAGCTCCTATTGAAGCTAAGGGAATCAGTGGGAGTCTCATTTAATTAAAGGCCTAATTAAATGATTTCAGATATAATAGTCATTTCTGTATATTATTTCAATTGTAGATTACTATGTCTTCAAATACATCAAATACCCTCTCTCTGCGATCGATCCTTGAGAAGGACAAGCTCAATGGGGCAAACTTCATTGACTGGTTCAGAAATTTGAGAATAGTTCTCAAACAGGAGCGGAAACTCTATGTCCTAGAGCAACCCATTTCTGAACCACCCGCCAATAATGCTACTCGTGCAGATAAGGATGCATACAAGAAGCATCAAGATGATGCATTAGATGCATCATGCCTTATGCTTGCAACCATGAATTCGAGCTTGTATAACATGAGAACATGGATGCCTTCGATATGGTTGCACACTTGAAGCAACTATATCAAGGGCAGGCGAGGCACGAGAGATTTGAGGTATCTAAGGCATTATTTTCATGCAAAATGCAAGAAGGAACATCCGTAGGAACTCATGTACTCAAGATGATTGGGTATATTGAGAACCTTGAAAGATTGGGGTTTCCTTTAGGCCAAGAGTTGGCCACTGACCTTATTCTATATTCGCTGCCTAGAGGCTTTAGTCAATTTGTCATGAATTATTACATGAGCGAAATTGACAAACCATTGCCTGAGATCTTAAGCATGTTGAGAATCACGAGAGCAATCTTAAGAAGATGCAACTTGGTACTAATGATGTACTTATGGTTAAAAAGGGAAAGGGTAAGAAAAAGTCTAAAGGCAAGGGTAAGACCCAGAATAAAGATAAGGACAAAGCATTGAAGCCTAAAGGTGGGGTGGCCAAGGAAGGGACTTGCTTCCACTGCAAGGAAGCTGGACATTGGAAGAGGAACTGTAAAAAGTACCTCGAGGAAGTTCAAAAGAAGAAAGGAAGTGAAACTTCCACTTCAGGTATACATGTTATAGAAGTCAATCTATCTATTTCTTCCTCATGGGTATTGGATACCGGTTGTGCTTCTCACATTTGTACCAATGTGCAGGGCTTGAGAAGAAGTAGATCTTTGACAAAAGGAGAAGTGGACCTACGTGTTGGCAATAGCGCAAGAGTTGCTGCTATAGCTGTAGGAACATATTCCTTATCATTACCCAGTGGTTTAATTCTAGAACTTGAAGAGTGTTATTTCGTACCTGCAATAACTAAGAACATTATGTCTATATCTTGTTTGGACAAGAAAGGTTTTTCATTTATAATTAAAGACAAGTGTTGTTCTGTATATTTAAATGAAATGTTCTATTGCAATGAACACATGATGAATGGACTCTATGTTCTAGACCTTGAAAACCCAGTCTATAACATAAATACCAAACGATTCAAATCTAATCATTTGAATCAAACATATCTTTGGCATTGTCGCTTGGGTCACATAAATGAGAGTCGCATAGCCCAACTCCATAAGGATGGATTACTGGACTCATTTGATTTTGAATCATATGAGGTATATGAATCTTGTCTTTTAGGCAAGATGACCAAGACTCCGTTTAGTGGACAAGGCGAACGAGCGACAGATTTGTTAGGCCTCATAGATAGTGATGTATGCGGTCCTTTCAAAGTCGAGCGAGGAGGTTATCGATTTCATCACATTTCGATGATTTGATATGGATATGTGTATCTTATGAGACACAAATCAGAATCCTTTGAAAAGTTCAAAGAATTCAAGAATGAAGTACAGAACCAACTTGGTAAAAGTATTAAGATGCTTCGATCAGATCGAGGTGGGGAATACCTAAGCCAAGAGTTTAGTGACTATCTAGTTGAGTGTGGGATAAGATATCACCACTCCACCCGAACACCATAGTTGAATGGTGTATCTGAGAGGAGAAATCATACTCTATTAGATATGGTACGATCAATGATAAGTCATACAGAACTTCCTCCTTCCTTCTGGGGATATGCTCTAGAGACCGCCGCTTTCACTTAAGCGTGTTCCTTCTAAGGCAATCGTAAAGACACCATATAAGATATGGGTGGAAGAGTCCCAAGATGTCTTTATGAAGATTTGGGGTTGAGAGGCTTACGTACGACGTCAAGTATCAGATAAACTAGGCCCCAAATCAGATAGATGCTATTTCGTTGGATATCCCAAGGAAACTAAGGGATATTACTTTTACAACCCAACACAAGGCAAAGTGTTTGTTGCCAGAAATGGTGTTTTTCTAGAAAGGGAATTTATTTCTAGAAAAATAAGTGGGAGTAAAATTGATCTTGAAGAAGTTCAAGATACACAAAATAGCACTGATACCTTAATGGAACAAGAACAGTCATCACAAGGAGTTGTGATACAACCTATTCAGGTAGACCAAGCTCTGCACAGGTCTGATAGGATACGTCATCAACCTGAGAGATATTCTTTTCTCTTGGATGATAATGATGGTATCATGCTTGATGAGCCGACATCCTATCAGGAAGCTGTAATGAGCCCAGATTCTGAGAAATGGCTCGAGGCCATGAGATCCGAAATAGAATCCATGTACACTAACCAAGTCTGGACTTTGGTTGATCCACCTGAAGGGGTCAAACCCATTGGGTGTAAGTGGGTCTTTAGGAGAAAGACTAACATGGAAGGTAATGTGCATACCTATAAAGGGCAATTGGTAGAAAAAGGATTCAAGCAGATTCATGGTATTGACTATGATGAAACCTTTTCTCCAGTTGCGATGCTCAAATCCATTCGGATCATGCTTGCTATTGCAGCTTACTATGACTATGAGATCTGGCAGATGGATGTCAAAACAGTATTTCTTAACGGAAATCTACTCGAGGATTTGTATATGACACAACCTGAGGGTTTTGCCGATCCAAAGGATGATGGAAAGGTTTGTAAGTTGCATAGGTCCATTTATGGTTTAAAGCAAGCTTCTAGAAGCTGGAATCTTCGTTTCCATAATGCGATCAAAATGTTTGGTTTCATTAAGAACGAAGATGAACCTTGTGTCTACAAGAAGGTTAGTGGGAGCTCAATTGTTTTCCTCATATTGTATGTAGATGACATACTGCTCATTGGAAATGATATCCCTATGCTGCAGTCTGTGAAGACTTGGCTTGGAAATTATTTTTCAATGAAAGACTTAGGTGAAGCAGCCTATATTCTAGGCATCAAGATCTATAGAGATAGATCTAAGAGATTGCTTGGCTTGAGTCAGAGTACATATGTGGACAAGGTGCTTAAGCGTTTTGCCATGCAGAATTCCAAGAAGGGATTTTTGCCAATGTCACATGGTATGAGTCTTTCGAAGACTCAATCTCCCTCTTCTAAGGAGGAGAGAGATCGCATGGATCAGATCCCTTATGCATCAGCTATAGGATCTATCATGTACGCCATGATTTGTACTCGCCCCGATGTCTCGTATGCTTTAAGCATGACGAGCAGGTATCAGTCAGATCCCGGTGAATGTCACTGGACAGCTGTCAAGAATATTCTTAAGTACTTGCGAAGGACAAAAGAATATTTCTTGATATTTGGAGGCAATGAGGAGCTAGCTGTAAAGGGTTACAGTGATGCGAGCTTCCAAACTGACAAGGATTACTCCAGATCGCAGTCAGGGTATGTATTTTGCTTGAATGGTGGCGCTGTGAGCTGGAAGAGTTCGAAGCAGGACACAGTTGCAGATTCTACAATAGAAGCCGAGTATATTGCTGCGTCTTCTGCAGCAAAGGAGGTTGTTTGGATCCGAAAGTTCATCACTGAACTTGAGGTGGTTCCTAGCATAGCAGACCCAATAGACCTCTATTGTGACAACAATTGGGCTATTGCTCAGGCTAAGGAACCTCGCTCTCATCAGAGGACCAAACACATACTGCGGCAGTATCACCTCATTCGAGAGATCATCAATAGAGGAGATGTTTAGATATGTAGAGTAGACACTGATGCTAACATTGCGGATCCCTTGACCAAGGCTTTGGCACAGAGGAAGCATGATGGTCATACTAGGTCACTGGGTCTTAGAGATTACAGTGATTGGCACTAGTGCTAGTGGGAGATTGTTAGTATGAGCCCTTAGTGCCAATTATGAGATGATTGGTGAGGGAAACTTTTGTATTATATTCTTGCATTAATAAAGGCAAAGATTGATTATTATATTTCTTTATGCGTGTGACAGCTAAATAAATATAATAATGCTCATGAATAGTAGGTTGTTATCTACAGTATATCAATTGGTAGAATTGATTATGAGAAGCTGTAGAGAACACTATTCTTAAATATTCCTAGTCGAGTATTGTATTAATAGACAAGGGCTATATTGATACATTGAGACTAGCATGTAGGTCAATGGATGACTTGATCTCACAAGTCATGGATATGTGATATCACATTGATACATGGGTATATATATTGGAGACTATATATACTGAATTGACCCACCATGAGAAAGTATCATGGATCGTTATATGAGTGTCATATACTTTCTCATGTGACTATTGGTATGAATAGTCTTTAGACCTGAAGTCACTACGGTTCCCTACATAAGGAGTTATGTACTTTGGTATCGTCTAACGTCACACCGTAATTGGGTGACTATAACGGCGATCACTGTATAACGAATTATGTGGAGGGATGTGAGTGATGTAGATGAGATCTATCCCTCCCATATGACGGGAGTGATATCTTTGGCCTCTTGATAGAGTAGGACCACAAAATGCATGGTCATGCTCAAATGAGTCAATATGAGATATTGAGCTCATTTGTTTGAGTGAGTCTACTTGGGGATCAAGAACCATAAAGATTGATAAGAGGGTGACACGGTCTATGCCTCATTGATCGATCTGAGATATCAAAGATAGAAGGACACTGTCATATGATAATAGTCACGGAAGAGGTTGTCGGTTCTCGACATTCTCATCACTTGGGTAGCAATGATGTATTGCTAGATGCCGCTCATTGCTTATGTATCTAAAATGGTTTTGGATACATTGCCAATGTTATGAGAGCCTATAGGGTCACACACAAAGAACATATTATTTTGGAGAGGAAATCATTTTGGTTTGACTAAAATGAATTATTAGTTAATTGGATTAACTAGAATGAGTAAGACTCATTACTTGGCTAAATTTGAGTTGGACTCAAATTGGTTTATGTTGAGACTCAAATTGGTTTATATTGAGTTAGACTCAAGTCAAACCAAGAGAAGAAGGCTAAAATGAATAATACACAAATTAATAATATAATACACGAATTAATAAATGGGGTTTTAAATGGGATTTAAAACTCATTAATGTGTATTTAATGAGCATTAATTGACTTCCTTTCTTTTACCATGGAGAATAAGGAAGTGCATTTAATGTCTCATTAAAGTGTATTATGGTTGCTTCTTCTTCTTCAACGTGGACAATAAAAAAAGAAAATAAGATTTTATTTTTCGTTCACAACACAAGAGGGCCAAGTACCGAGTGAAAAAGTGAGACCTTGGAGTGGTTGCTAACACAACCGAAAGGGCTTACCTCTTCTCTCCAAGATCGTGTGTGTGTGCACCGTAGAGGCGTGGACATTCTGACTACGCTGAGATCCGCAAGTGTTGCTGACTGGAATTCGAAGGGCACGCTTCGAAGGTAATCTCGATTCCTATAGGATAGAATCGATAATTGAAACGAGTATATTTTTTTTTGCTTGGATCTCTGGAGGGATCCCAAGTTTTCCGCTGCGAATTTTGTTTATCGCTCGGGATCCCTACACTTGTAACATTGGCAATGTGTCTAGAACCCTTTTAGACATATAAGCAATGAGCGACATCTAGCAATACATCATTGTTACCCAAGTTACAAGAAAGTCGAGATTCGACAACCTTTCCATGGCTATTATCTTGTATGATAGTGTCATCCTATCTTTGATATCTTAGATCGATCAATGAGGCATAGATCGTGTCATCCCCGTATCGATCTTTATGTTTCTTGATCTCCAAGTAGACTCACTCCAACAAATGAGCTCAATATCTCATATTGACTCATTTGAGCATGGTCATGCATTCCATGGTCATACTCTAGCAAGAGGCCAAAGATATCACTCTCGTCATATGGGAGGGATAGATCTCATCTATATCACTCACATCCCTCCGTATAATTCGATACATACCCAGTAATCGCCGTTATAGTGCACCCTGTTACTGTGTGACATTAGACGATACCAAAATACATAACTCCTTATGTAGGGAACCGTATTTATAGGAACCGAGGATTTTTGTGTTTAAGAACTATTCATACTAATAGTCACATGAGAAAGTTTATGACACTTCATATAACGATCCATGAAACTTTCTCATGGCAGGTCATCAATTCAGTACATATATTCTCCAATATATATACTCATGTGTCAATATGATATCACATATCCATGACTTGTGAGATCACGTCATCCATTGACCTACAAGCTAGTCTCAATGTATTAATATATTTCTTTGTCTATTAATACAATACTTGACTAGGAATGTTTAAGAATAGTGTTCTCTATAGTTTCTCATAATCAATTCTACCAATTGATATACTATAGATTAAAATCTACTTTTTAAGGGCATTATTATATTTATTTAGCTGGCACACATATAAAGTAAATATAATAATCAATCTTTGTCTGTTATTAATGAAATATGATACATATGATCTCTAATCAATCATCTCATGATTGACACTAATGACTGACACTAACAAGAACTACACATACTGATCTAAATCTGTCCAAACTGCTCTGGAGCTATACATACTACCTGGAATTATACCCACTGCTTCGGGAACTGCCTACACTGCCATGGAACCATACTGGACCTGCTTATACTGCCCTAGAATTACTTGTGTTGCCCTGGCTCTGAATCTGCCCAAACTACCCTGGAAACACATATACTTGTCTGGAACTCCACATACTTCCCTGGAACTATACTAGAAGTGCTTAAACTGTCCTAGAAACATACATACTGGTTTGGAACTCCACATACGCCGAAATATATCAAACTCCACATACCGACCAATCTGTCCAAATCGCCTCGAATCGCATATACTACCTTGAATTATACCCATCGCCCCGAATCGCTCATGCTCTCGGAACCATATTGGACCTGCTTATACTGCCCTGGAATTTCTTGTGCTACCCTAGCTTTGAACCTGCCCAAACTGCCTTGGAAACACATATATTGGTCTGGAACTCCACGTACTGGCCTGAAACTATACTGGAAGTGCTTAAACTGTCTTGGAAACATATATACTGGTCTGGAACTATACTGGAAGTGCTAAAATTGTCCTAGAAACACATATACTGGTCTGGAACTATACTGGAAATGCTTAAACTTTCCTGGAAACACATATATTGGTCTGGAACTATACTGGAAGTACTTAAACTGTCCTAAAAACCCCGACCCCATCAGCAATGAAGAATAAGCACAAGATATAAGAATGACACAAATATAGGAATTGAAAGCAATGAAAACAAGAGGCAATTGAAATACTATCATGTTGCATTCAATTAAACAATGCCCATGCACATCTCCTTCCATTCTCAAAACTAACAACCATTATCGTTCTCCACATTCATGTTTGTCTACAAGAAACATACACTTGTACATCTCATGCAAGAAATAAATAAAGTTCATCAACAAGAATCATTCTCCATTCAAGAAAATAGTACGCCATCTAAAAATATCCACTTTTTTTTCTTTTCTTTTTTCAAGTCGTTTTTTTTTCTTATTTTTTTATGGGCGCCCTAACATCAAGAATTATTCTCTTGTTTTTTTCAAATCAATTTTTTTTCATGACATGCTTTCCTTAATGACCTTGCAATAATGGCCTTTGTCATGGTACCATTACAAAATAAAATTTATAATTAAACCGAACCCCCTCTACACTAATGTAGCATAGAGATGACTCGGGTCATCTCCCAACGAATGCAATTGGTAGAATGGTTTTCTTAGGATCGTTTCTATTATTGCTTTGAGTTTTCTTAATATAACTGGGGAGTTTGTGATTTGAGTTCTAACCTATGATTGCAAGGTAATTAAAATACTAATCTAACAATGCAAGTAATTAAAACATGCAACAAGTAAAGCGATGTAGGAATTAAACCAAACACCTAATATGCATAATTCAAAATTAAGATAAACAAAGTAAATCAAATGTAAGGGGTAAGTTAACAAATACTTGACATGTAAAAAATCAATCTAAAATAAAATAAATAAAAATGATCAAATCAACCCAAGATAGGCCCGGTGTATGAACAAGTTCCTCCAGCTAAGTCCAACGGAGCTCGATCGAGACTTCGCAAATGGCGATGGATGTGGGATGGCGCAAACTCCTGAATCCAATAGCTTGATGGATGCTCCGAACTCTCACGGATCCGATTGAGCTCGAAGAAGTATCGTCCAAGCGGAACTTCTCCTCGAATTCGAAGGAGAAGGTGGATGAGTTGCGGAGATGAAAGACGTCGTCGGAATCCCTCAATGAAGCGGTTCCTCCTTGAATCCAAGGAGGAAAATGGATGAAAGAGAGGTGGAGGCAGCTAGGGCTCAAGGGCCTAGCAATACAAAAACACATACTCACAGGCAAATAAAACATAGCTCAACCATGGTGATCAAGCATGGTTCACTCATGAACCATTTAAATCTAGCCTTTCTGCAATAAATCCTCAACTATGAGTCTCCCAATCATTTCCTCCCCCACACTTAAATTTGACCGTCTCGAGCAATAGATTCAACATGTTAAAGTTCAAATGTCTTGCAATGAAAGAGTAACAAGACATGATAGAAGAAGGAGAAATGATAAAGGACAAGCAATCTCTAACCACATGACAAAGAGTATTCATTAATAACACATATATAAGAAGGGTATCAACAAAGAACAATAAGGTGGCCTTCATCATAATCATGCAACTTATGATAATGTGGTCTCGATAAGGAGCAAAGCAAGTTCTAACAATCATGAGTGCTACCCACATACAAGGAAAATAGACTGAAATCCTCACTGGGTGTATGAAATAATCAAGCTTGGTTTATCAAAATAAAATTCAACACCACACAAGTAACCAAATACAATTAATACAGTCAATCATGTCCAATCGATCTCCAAGTTCGACAACCAAACTTAACTAGCTTTTACGACATCCAAGACTCGGTTAAGAATGCTTACGAAATTGAACTCGATATCCGATAAAAAAAACCCAAGAATCAATTATTCAAAATTCATGAAAGACAAAATTGCACAAATAAACTACCAAACGAAAGTGTGTATATACAAAGAAAGAAGTGAAGATGAACAAACTCCCCTCAGGTCGGGTAAATGTCAATCCACCTGGGTATTAGTGTCAGCCCTTAGTGTTAATCATGAGATGAATGATTAAGGATCATATATATCATATTTCATTAATAACAGACAATGTTTGCTTATTATATTATTTCTTATATGTACTATATGAATAATATAATAGTGCCCTTGAATAATAGGTTCAGGTTTACAGCATATCAATTGGTTGAATTGATAGTGAGAGTATTGTTGGGTTTCCGGCACCGCGGCGTGTGTGTGTTCGATCACGTTTCGTAAACATGAGCGAAGCGGAAGCAATAAAAATAATAAATCTACATTTATTACAACACACACATCACACGCATGCATAGTACAACATATGTAGACATAACCGTAAATTTAAATTTTGCAATAAAGGAAATTTAACTACGTTATACCTTTCGTATCACGTGTAGCGGGAACGGCATCAACCGGAACGATCCTCGCTAGAATCGTCTCTATCCGTATCCACGCCGAGTATCCTTAGGATGACTTCGCTAAGCCACGAGCTTCATCTTCGTACGGGTTACTAGCCTCGTGTTGAAGACGACGTGATCGAGAGATGATCACGATCCGAATCCAAATTCGGATCCAAAACCGAGTTCTCAAAACTCGCTTCTCCGGAGAGGTATTCGTCAACCGATTGACGAATCCTTCGTCCTCCACCTCAGAGGATTACCGGATATCGAATCCCCGGTAAGTTAGCCACTGTCGGAGCTCTAACCGTCGTCCAAACGACGCTCCGACGAGAGGAGAACAAGCTGTCCAGAAAACTGGACAGCTTTGGTGGAGGAGATAGGCGCTGGCCAACCAAGGGAAGATAGAGCTCACCTTGATGCCAAACCTAAAGGGGAAGGAAGCTTCCTTCCGACGCTTGAGGAGCAATGGGCGGCGGCAAGATGTTGGCGCCGAGAACTCCAATGAGGAGGTGGGCGGCAACTTCAACCTAGGGTTTTTGGATTAGGGTTTAATTATCCCTTAAGCCCTCTTTTATAGAGAACTAATTCTCTTAACGGTTATTGGATCATAACCATTAGGCCCGTTAACCCGCTCCATTAAGATAAGTTAAAATAAACCAAACCATGATGGTTTATTTTAAGTTAAAACGAACCGAACCAACTTTTGGTTCATTCGTTTAAAATAAACCAAACCCCTTTGGTTTATTCTCCTCCATTGGATTAGAACCAAACCATTTTGGTTCATCCATTATGTCTTCATAAGACTCGGCTCATCCACACTTCCATTGCGACTGAAACGATTTCATGCTCGCTCCATGTTTGGTCAAACCAAACTTTATTTCTCTCGGTATGAGAATCTCATTCTCAAGCTCGTTTTAAATCCTTTGGATTACGCTCGTTGTGCGTGTGACCAAATAGGTTCTCGGTTTATGTTGGCCGTCTATAATTAACCATTAATTATAGAACGATCATGAGTGGCACCTAGTAGTGCATCATGATCCCCAATTAACCGAAAAGATCAACGGTTGATCCAGAACTATTTCTAAAACCCTTCGGCAGCTCGAATGATTCGTGCCCCATTCCCTTCACTCATCTTATACCCACTTGGTTCAGGACATGGTCTATAGTGTCAGTCCCCACTAGGCTGACTACGTCACACCTAGCCCAAGTATCATTTCCTCGTCCTACTGGATTCTAGTTACTGCACATGTATCAAGAGTACTTTACTCTAAACATGTAATGCTTTGGCCAAAGACTTTAGTAACAATCCGACGAGAGGCCATGGGTATACATCTCCTCGCAAGGAGTGGTGAATCCTTTATAGGCTATTCAAACACCTTCGATCACTTCGACTTATACCCAATCATCCCGGGTCCACATCTCCTTCGAGATGTTTGCTTAAGATGTCAAAGCATAAGTCTCCATGATCAAGATGACTTGAATACCGCAAGTCAAAAGAACATTGCACTTAAGCTACAGTAAGAACTTCATTGACATATCTATATATGCAGAGAACCATATGAAGTCTTACGGCTGGTCACTCCAATGAACTAGTTACCATAACTAGCATCCACGATTAACTCCGGACATCACTATGTCTCCAAATTAGTGAGAATTAGCCGCTTGGATACACCAAGGAGTATACCTCGTGCTAGTCCGAACATGGTGTCCAAATCCATCAATTCATCGACTAGGGATAATTCCGATACATCACAATTACACATGTAGAGATACTCACTAGTTGTGATCCAATCATAAATTCTCTCATGCTGTGAATCGTATCGTGGACATTTAGTAAATGAGTTTAAGATCCAATCAAATACATAAAACATGTATACTCAAATAGTGAATCTTCATTTATCATATAAATGGTTCATACATAAGGCGATTGCCTTAGGACATCTCTCATATATTACTAACAGACTCTCACTTAGCCTAATGTCAATCGCTACGGTATCCAATACCATAAGCTCTAACATGACCCTCAAACTTACTTTGAGGTAATGCCTTAGTCAAAGGATCCGCTAAGTTCCTTTCTGTGGGAATTTTCTCGATTTGTATTTCGTTCCTACTGATGATCTCTCTGATAAGATGATAGCGGCGAAGCACATGTTTGGATCATTGATGAGACCACATCAAGTTCAGAGATGAACTTCTTGATCCAAACCGCTTCCTTTGCTGCAATGTATTCTGCCTTAGTGGCAGAATCCGCTATAGCGTCAAGCTTGGAACCTTTCCAACTTATTACGCCTCCATTCTAGGTGAATACATACCCAGACTGAGACATGGAATCATCCTTGTCTGTCTGGAGCTGACATCCGTATACCCACGTATCACCATGTACCCTTCTCCATATATTAGGAACACATCCTTAGTTCTTCTTAAGTACTTAAGGATCATCTTAACAACCACCCAATGATCCATTCCTGGATCGGACTGGTATCTGCTCGTGACACTCAGAGCATACGATACATCGGGCCTTGTACATAACATAGCATACATGATAGATCCTATTGCGGATGCATAGGGAATCTTACTCATGCAAATCCTCTCGTCTTCTGTGCGCGGACACATAGACTTCGAAAGGTGTACCCCATGCCTGATGGGTATAAAACCTTTCTTGGATTCCGACGTGCTATACCTCTTTAGCACTCGGTCTATATACGTAGACTGCGAAAGACCAAGCAACTGTTTCGATCTATCTCTATAGATCTTAATCCCGAAGATGAAGGTTGCTTCTCCTAGGTCTTTCATGGAGAATGTCTTGGATAACCAAACCTTAACTGACTGTAAGACTGAAACATCGTTTCCTATATGTCATCGACATATAATACTAGGAACACGATTGCACTCCCACTAACCTTCTTGTACACACAAGGTTCGTCTGGATTTTGTGAGAAATCAAACTTTTTGATTGTCTCATCAAAACGGATATTCCAGCTCCTGGATGCTTGCTTCAATCCATAAATGGACCGTCGCAATTTGCATACCTTGGTTTTATCAACCGATGTGAAACCCTCAGGTTGTATTATATACACGTCCTCGAGCAGGTTTCCATTAAGGAAAGATATTTTCACATCCATCTGCCATATCTCATAATCATAATGAGCCGCTGTGGCCAGGAGCATCCGAATGGATTTAAGCATAGCTACAGGCGAATAGGTTTCGTCATAATCAACACCTTGCTTTTGACGATATCCTTTCGCCACCAATCTAGCCTTATAGGTAATCACATTACCATCCATGTCGGTTTTCTTCTTGAAAACCCACTTGCACCCTATAGGCTTTATGCCTTCAGGTGGGTCAACCAAGTTCCAAACTTGGTTTTCATACATGAAATCTATTTCCGACTTCATGGCACCAAGCCATTTATCCCTTTCTGAACTTGTCAGCACTTCTTCTTAACCGGTAGGCTCCTCATCATCAATGAGTAACACGTCGTTCGATTCACTTACGAGAAATCCATATCTCTCAGGAATATTGCGTGTTCTACCAGATCTACGAAGATGTGGTGTTACAATAGGTCCAGCTGATTGCTCATCACTATGAGTTGTCGGCTGTTGTGCTTCACCAGGTATCTCATTAATGTCTATTTGAGTCTCTCGAGCCTCCTCAAGCTAGATGACACTCCCACTGTTTTCTTGGAAGAGAAACTCTTTCTCTAGAAACACAGCATGCCTTGAAACAAACACCTTTTGTTCCACAGGATGATAGAATTGGTAACCCCTTGTTTCCTTAGGGTATCCAATAAATAGACATTTATCAGACTTAGCATCCAATTTGTCTGATACAGTCCACTTCAAATAAGCAGGACAACCCCATATCTTCAAGTAAGATACATGAGGTTTCTTACTATTCCATATCTCATATGGAGTAGTTGAGACTACTTTGGTAGGCATTCTGTTTAACAAGTAAACAGCTGTCTGAAGTGCATAGCTCCAAAAGGACTTGGGAAGAGTCGCATGATTCATCATTGACCTGACCATGTCCAACAAGGTCCGGTTACGCCACTCAGATACACCATTATGCTGTGGTGTATATGGCGGAGTCCATTGAGACAATATACCATTGTCTCTTAGATAATCAAGAAACTCTTGACTTAAGTATTCACCACCTCGATCCGATCGAAGTATTTTAATACTCTTATCATGTTGTTTCTCTACTTCATTTCTGAATTCTTTGAACCTTTCAAAGGCTTAAGACTTGTGTTTCATCAAGAACACATACCCAAACCGTGAGTGATCATCGGTGAAGGTAATGAAGTAGCTATAGCCTCCTAATGCTTGAGTTGAGATAGGTCCACATACATCAGTATGTATTAGACCTAGTAACTCTCCCACTCGTTCACCTTTTCCAGTAAAAGGTAACTTAGTCATCTTGCCTTTTAAGCATGATTCGCATGTATCGTATGAATCCTATTCAAACGATTCCAGAATTCCACATCGGTGTAATTCGGACATGCGTTTCTTGCTTACATGGCCAAGACGACAATAGCACATGTAGGAGTCTAATTGATTATCTTTTCGAGCACGCTTGTTGCTCGCTTCGATATTGAAAATATCACTGGATACGTCCAACGTATAAACACCATTGCTTAAAGTTCCAGTCCCTTAAAGAACTCCATTCAAAGTTATGTAACAACAATTGTTACTAAAAGTCAAATGGTACCCATTTCTATTTAAACAAGAAATAGAAATGATGTTCTTTATCAACGAAGGAACATAAAAGCAATTGTCCAGTTCTAAGACAAGTCCTGTAGAGAGTTTCAACAAATGTGTTCCAATGGCGACTGCAGCAACCTTTGCTCCATTCTCAACACGCAAATTTGACTCTCCCTTGACGAGTCTTCTTCTATTCCTTAGTCCATGTATGTCATTACATATATGTGAGCCACACCCAGTATCCAATACCCAAGTGTTTGAGGAAATAGAATGACAATCAATAACGAAGATATCTGAAGAAGATGGGGCATCCGATGTCTTATTCTTCTTCACAGACTCAAGATAAATCTTGCACTTTCTTCACAAATGGCTCTCCTTGCCATAATGATGGCAAGTTTCCTTTTGTGCTAGTTCTACCTTCTTAGCCTTTCTCTTCTTTCCCTTCTGTTGTTCCTTTGACTTCCTCTTAGAACCTTTCTTCGAGGAATCAACTAATAGCACCGTCCCCTGCTCATGCTTCTCAGAAGACTCCACAGTCTTCAGCATATTGAGCAGTACCACAGATGAACCTTCTAGCATCTCAGAGGTGAAGAGGAGCTTTGAGACTTCGAACCTTTCGAATCTCACTTGCTCATCAACCAACTCACAAAGATGAAGGACTACGATATGAGCATCCATATGCTCATGCTGCTTTCGTAGCTTGGGTTCCATCGCGGCTAGCATGATGCAACTCATTTGTTCAGAATCACTCACATGTTTCTGATAGGCCAACAATTGGTCCAGAGTTGCATCGTCACTAGGACGGGCGGGAAGAGGCGCTTCGAGGACATTTGCAAGCTTTTCACCTTGAGAACAATTCTCAAGTTTCTAAGTCAGTCCAAGAAGTTTGGCCCAGTCAATTTATTCGAATCCAAAATGGAACGCAAATTAAAAGACAACATGATCAATTTTAGAAATACAAAACGAGCATATATGAGAAAGATGATTTTTAAAATGCATCAATATACATTTATAAATCCCATTCATTTTTCGAATTTCAAAAACCCTTGAAATCAATTCGGGAGATCGTAGGTCAATCTCCGAATGGGCTGATATCCAATATAGATAAGAACAACCTTGGAGTGAGTCCAACAAGCCATTCTTAGCTATGATGGTGGGTATCAAGTATACCGATTACATATCATGTATATGTAACTATCACAATGTGCTATCAACTAATTGAATGTTTACACATACATTGGGTTGTTAACACATTAACAAGTATGCATCATATGCATAGCACCCAACTTCACCTCTCTTCACATCGACCTTGGAGTGAGTCCAACAAATCGATGCTCCAAGTTAGAGCCGACCCATTAATCGCGAAATAGTTTTAATATGGTTAGAGCGCATTCAACCAATTAGCCAGGCTTGGAGTGAGTCCAACAACCCAAACTAACGATTGACCTCTGACTCTTACCATATTAGAGTTAAATTATTCCAATGATTTGAACATGTTCAGGTTCGAGCCGGGCTTGGAGTGAGTCCAACAACCCAAACAAGAAACAGAACTCTGGTTCTAACCATATTAATGGAAGGTGTAGGCTTTAATATTGAGTTAGGGTTTTATGTCTCATCCTCTTTGCATGCAAATAACTATTATCTACATGGCATGACATACATGGCATACATCTACATGTCACGACACGCATGTGTAGGGAATTTCTTGTATGCCAAATGGCATATGCGCAACGGAAAAATTAGGATCCCTTCCAAGTGATCCATGCGAAAGCAAACTTGTATAAAATAAATTTCTCTAAACCAAGCCTATCTTATAGGAGAGTTCTACCTTTGTTGCGTGCCCTTTGCAATCCCGCTTTTCCTTGGATGTGTTGGATCTTTTAGCACGTTCAAATGTCCGTGCCTCTATATGTATCCACACGAGCAAGCTCTTGTCTCACAAAAGGAAAACTAGAAGAGCTCTCCTTTACTTCTTGCTAGAGAAGTCCCTAAAGGAGAGGAAGAGAGGGAAAAGGAGAAAGGAAGAAGAAGACTCCTCTTCTTGCTAGCCTACACTCACAAACCCACACAACCAAAGCTTCCACCAAGCTCTCTCACAACCACAACAACACAACCAAAGCTTCCACCAACATAAAGCCAATGCTCCTTTTGGCGGCCACTTGAGGTGTCTTTTATAGGGTTGGAAAAACCCTTTCACCTCCACACATTCAATGCAATCCATTGCATTGAGACATATCCTTGTTTGGACGGCCACTTAAGGAGACAAAACCATTTTGTTTCCTTCCACCTTAACTAGCTTAGGTGGATGCTTAGGTGGCATGCTTATGTGGCATTCTTATGTGGCATTCATGCATGTTGAATTAATCTTATTAATTCAATTAAGCTTATGTTATCATATTGAATTAATCTTATTAATTCAATTAAGCTTATGTTATCATATTGAATTAATCTTATTAAATCAATAAGGTAACATATTGAATTAATCTCATTAAATCAATTAGCTAAAATTCTCATTAAGCTTAAAGTCCAAAAACCATTTTGTGCTTAAGCTTATTCCCTTATTATTCTAGTCGAACTAGAATACTCTAATTCCTCTAATTATCATGCTCTTTGTGTGTGACCCTATAGGCTCTCATAGCGTTGGCGTGGATCTAAACTCTTTTAGATACACAAGCAATGGCGGCATCTAGCAATACATCATTGCTACCCAAGTTCTGAGATAAGTCAAGATCCGACTAACCTTCCGTGACTACTATAATATATGACCGTGTCCTTCTATCCTTGATATCGATTGATCAATGAGGCATAGACCGTGTCATCCTCGATCAATCTATGTGTTTCTTGATCCTCGAGTAAACTAACTCAAACAAATGAGCTCAATATCTCATATTGACTCATTCGAGCATGGCCATGCGCTTTAGTAGTTCTACTCAATCAAGCCCACCGATATCACTCGCCATACGAGGGATAGATCCCATCTACATCACTCATCCTCCGCATAATTTGTTATATACCCAAGAATCGCTTTTATGGTCCACCTCACATGTGACGCTGACGATACCAAAGTACATAACTCCTATGTAGGGAACCGAGTGACTTCGTGTCCGAGGACTATTCATACCAATAGTCACATGAGAAAGTTTATGACACTCATATAACGATCCATGAAACTTTCTCATGGCGTCGGGCCAAGATATATTCTCTAATATATACCCATGTGTCAACTTGATATCATATATCCATGACTTGTGAGATCAAGTCATCAATTGACCTACATGCTAGTCTTTATGTATTAATACTGCCCTTGCATATTAATATTTGACTAGGAACATTTAGAAAGTGTTCTCTACAGCCTCTCATAATCAATTCTGCCAATTGATGTGCTGTAGATAAGAACCTACTTTTCTAGGGCATTACTATATTTAATTTAGCTGGCACAAGCAAAACTTAAATATAATAACCATTCCTTTGCCTTTATAGAATATGATACAAAATGTTCCCTATTCAACCATCACATGATTGGTTCTTAGGGCTATAACTAACAGCATGGCATAATGTTATGCATCTAATGCAATTACATGGCATACAATTATGTCATGTACATAATTTCCTTATTTGTCATAACTATTTATGGAAATAAAATATGTTTAAGATTTGATTCTCCAAATCAAATCATGATTGAATTAGGAAACAAATTTCCAAATCTAATCACATATTTTATTTATGAAAATAATTGATTAAGGAAAATCAATTTAGGAAACCAATTTCCTAAATCATCAAAACTACTTATGGAAATAAAATATTTTAAGATTTGATTCTCCAAATCAAATCATGATTAAATTTGGAAACAAATTTCCAGAATCTAATCAAATATTTTATTTATGGAAAATATCAATTTCCATAAATACTTCCAACTTTCCAAAAGTGGAAGATTTCCATAAATACATCTAGACTTTCCAAAATTGAAAAATTTTCATAAATACTTCTAAATTTCCAAAATTAGAAAATTTCCAGAAATAACATTATGACTATCGCAAAACCATTTTACGATTATGTCGAAACACAACCTGGGCTCTGATACCACTGTTGGGTTTCGCATCACATGTGTGTGTGTTCGATCACGCTTGTAAACATGAACGCAATGAAGCAATAAAAATAATAAATCTACATTTATTACAACACACACATCACACGCATGCATAGTACAACATGTGTAGACATAACCGTAAATTTAAATTTTGCAATAAAGGAAATTTAACTACGTTATACCTTTCGTATCACGTGTAGCGGGAACGACATCAACCGGAACGATCCTCGCTAGAATCGTCTCTATCCGTATCCACGCCGAGTATCCTTAGGATGACTTCGCTAAGCCACAAGCTTCGTCTTCGTACGGGTTACTAGCCTCGTGTTGTGAAGCGGCGTGATCGAAGATGATCACGATCCGAATCCAAATTCGGATCCAGCGAGTCTCAAAACTTCGCTTCTCCGGAGAAGGTATTCGTCAAGCGATTGGCGAATCGCCGTCCTCCACCTCAGAGGATTACGGAGATCGAATCCCGGTAAGTTAGCGCTGTCGGAGCTCTAACCGTCGTCCAAGCGGCGCTCCGGCGAGAGGAGAACAAGCTGTCAGAAAACTGGACAGCTTTGGTGGAAGAGATAGGCGCCCGGCCAACAAGGAAGATAGAGCTCACCTTGATGCCAAACCTAAAGAAGATCACCGGAGCATTAGCCGGCAGCAGCTCGACGCCGGCGAGGGGAAGGAAGCTTCCTTCTGGACGCCGGTTGGAGGAGCAATGGGCGGCGGCAAGATGTTGGCGCCGAGAACTCCAATGAGGAGGTGGGCGGCAACTTCAACCTAGGGTTTTTGGATTAGGGCTTAATTATCCCTTAAGCCCTCTTTTATAGAGAACTAATTCTCTTAATGGTTATTGGATCATAACCATTAGGCCCGTTAACCCGCTCCATTAAGATAAGTTAAAATAAACCAAACCATGATGGTTTATTTTAAGTTAAAATGAACCGAACCAACTTTTGGTTCATTCGTTTAAAATAAACCAAACCCCTTTGGTTTATTCTCCTCCATTGGATTAGAACCAAACCATTTTGGTTCATCCATTATGTCTTCATAAGACTCGGCCCATCCACGCTTCCATTGCGACTGAAACGATTTCATGCTCGCTCCATGTTTGGTCCAACCAAACTTTATTTCTCTCGGTCTGAGAATCCCATTCTCAAGCTCGTTTTAAATCCTTCGGATTACGCTCGTTGTGCGTGTGACCAAATAGGTTCTCGGTTTATGTTGGCCGTCTATAATTAACCATTAATTATAGAACGATCATGAGTGGCACCTAGTAGTGCATCATGATCCCCAATTAACCGAAAAGATCAACGGTTGATCCAGAACTATTTCTGAAACCCTTCAGCAGCTCGAATGATTCGTGCCCCATTCCCTTCACTCATCTTATACCCACTTGGTTCAGGACATGGTCTATAGTGTCAGTCCCCACTAGGCTGACTACGTCACACCTAGCCCAAGTATCATTTCCTCGTCCTACGGATTCTAGTTACTGCACATGTATCGAAGAGTACTTTACTCTAAACATGTAATGCTTTGGCCAAAGACTTTAGTAACAATCCGACGAGAGGCCATGGGTATACATCTCCTCGCAAGGAGTGGTAAATCCTTTATAGGCTATTCAAACACCTTCGATCACTTCGACTTATACCCAATCATCCTGGGTCCACATCTCCTTAGAGATGTTTGCTTAAGATGTCAAAGCATAAGTCTCCATGATCAAGATGACTTGAATACCGCAAGTCAAAGGAACATCGCACTTAAGCCACAGTAAGAACTTCATTGACATATCTATATATGCAGAGAACCATATGAAGTCTTACGGTTGGTCACTCCAATGAACTAGTTACCATAACTAGCATCCACGATTAACTCTGGACATCACTATGTCTCCAGCTAGTGAGAATTAGCTGCTTGGATACACCAAGGAGTATACCTCGTGCTAGTCTCGACAGAATTGATGGTGTCCAAATCCATCAATTCATCGACTAGGGATAATTCTGATACATCACAATTACACATGTAGAGATACTCACTAGTTGTGATCCAATCACAAATTCTCTCATGCTGTGAATCGTATCGTGGACATTCAGTAAATGAGTTTAAGATCCAATCAAATACATAAAACATGTATACTCAAATAGTGAATCTTCATTTATCATATAAATGGTTCATACATAAGGCGATTGCCTTAGGACATCTCTCATATATTACTAACAAGTATATATATATATATATATATATACTCTTGATTATTCTTAGTCGAGTATTAATATGCGAAGACAATATTAATGTGCAGAGACTAATATGTAGGTCAATTGATGACTTAATCTCACAAGTCATGGATATGTGATATTAAGTTAACACATGGGTACATATTAGAGACTATGTACTAAATTGACCCGCTATGAGAATGTTTCATGGATCGTTATATGAGTGTCATAAACATTCTTATGTGACTATTTGTATGAATAATCGTTAGACCTGAAGTCACTACGGTTCCTTACATAATGAGTTGTATACTTTAGCTTCGTCAAACGTCACCTGTAACAGGGTGACTATAAAGACGATCACTGGGTATGCAATAAGTTATACGAAGGGATGTGAGTGATGTAGATGAGATCTATCTCTTCCATGTAACGGAAGTGATATTTATGGGCCCCTTAATAGAGTAGGACCGCTAAAATACATAGTCATGCTCGAATAAGTCAATATGCGATATTGAGCTTATTTGGTTGAGTAGTCTACTTGGAGATCAAGAAACTCATGATTGATAAGAGGATGACACAGTCTATGTCTCATTGATCAATTTAGATATTAAGGATAGAAGGACTAAGTCATATGCAATAGTAGTCACAGAAAGATTATGTCCGATCTCGACATTCTCGTCACTTGGGTAGCAATGATATATTACTAGATGTCGCTCATTGTTTATGTCTCTAAAAGGATTTTAGAAACATTGCCAACATTACGAGAATCTATTGGGTCACACACTTAGGACATGTGAGTTGGAGATGGCTCATGTGATGAGCCATTGGGCCATCAGGTTGAGTCTAATGTAGATTAGACTCAATGAGTGGGACTCAAGATATATCCAATGAATCTAACTCGAGTTAGACTCAAGTCAAATTCGGATTGAGTAGAACTCAAGGTATACCCAATGAATCTGACTTGAGTTAGACTCAAGTCAAATTTGGATTGAGTAGGACTCAAGGTATACCCAATGAATCTGACTCGAGTTAGATTCAGATTGAGTGAGACTCGCCATTAAGAGGGGTTGCATGATCATTAAAATGGAATTAATGAGTTATTAATTCTATGGAAACTAAGAGTCACAAACCCTTCATATTCAATTGTTGAATATAAAAGGGATTTTGATGAGACTTTGGGATGGGGGTGTTTTTCATGTGATCTTCCTCTTCTTCTTCTCCTACCTTCTTGGTCGAACCAACCTTGTGGCTAGCACCACAGTTTGGTTCCTCTTCATCTCACGGTTTGTGTGGATACTATGGATGCGCGGATATACTGATCGCGCTGAGATCCGGACACCTTGAATGCAAGTGTTCTTGACGGGATAGCGAAGGGCACGCATCGAAGGTAACTACGATTCTCATATGATAGAATCGATCGAACGAGTATGGTTTTCGCATGGATCTCTGGAGGGATCTTATTTTTCTGCTGCTTAGTAATTGTAAAATGTTTTCGAGCGTGCTTATATTCCCTACACAGGGAAGGGCAATCTTGCTGAAATTTCTGATGAATCGCATGTAGAATTCTGCATGTCCATGAGAATGCACTTCTCGCACCCGTACAGGGTAAGATAAACAGAGAAATAGTATTGATTTTCATAGGATCTACTTCAATACCCTTCCTATAGACTATATGATCTAAAACTATGTCATGTGTAACTATGAAATGACATTTTTCATAATTCAATACTAAGTCAGTCTCTATGCACCTATGTAAGACTCGTGACAAACTATCCAAATAGGCATCAAATGAGGTGTCATATACAGTAAAATCGTCAATGAATACTTCCATGCAATGCTCTAATAGATCAGAAAAGATGCTTACCATACACTGCTGAAAGGTACCTGGAGCATTGCAAAGCCCAAATGACATACGTCAGTATGCGAAAGTTCCAAACGGGTATGTGAATGTAGTCTTCTCTTGATCCTCTGGTGCTATAGGAATCTGAAAATAGCCTGTGTAGCCATCCAAGAAACAATAATAGGACTTCCCTACCAACCTTTCGAACATCTGATCAATAAATGGCAGGGGTAATGATCTTTCCTGGTTCAGCTTGCAATAATCAATATAGACTCTCCATGCATTCTGTGGTCATGTAGGGAACATCTCATCATGTCGATTCGCTACCATGGTGATACCGGACTTCTTTGGCACCACATGCATAAGACTGACCCACTTACTGTTGGAGATGGGGTATATGATACCAGCTTGAAGAAGCTTGGTTATCTCTATCTTGACAACCTCTGATATAAGTGGGTTCAGTCTACGTTGTGGTTGCCTCATTTGCCACATGTCATCCTCTAAGAAAATCCAATGCATACACAAGGTAGGGCTAATACCGTGTATATCATCAATCATCCACCCGATAGCTTTTTGATGTTGCCTGAGAAGATCTAGTAGACGATGCTCCTGCTCTGACTCCAAATATCAGGCAATAATGATAGGTCTCTGCTTGTCTTCACCTAAGTATGCATACTTAAGGTGCTTAGACTACTTCAATTCCATACTAGGTGGTTGAACAGTCATTGAAAGTAATTTTTTTTTGAACCTGCTTCCACTGTATATATCTCTGTTTCCTTAGCAAAAATAGCCTCACAGAGTAAATCTAAGCCACTGACATCATCCTCTGCATCACCTGCATCACAACACAATCTAACTCATCCAACATGTCTATGCTCAAGAGTGAATGATCCTTAGCGGGATATCTCATCGCATCTGAAATGCTGAACTAAACAACTATGTCACCAAACTCCATTGTAAGTGTTCCTGCATGTACGTCAATTTTTGTCCTTGCGGTCTTCAAGCATGGTCATCCAAGAATCAGTGAAGGTTGGCCTAAAGTTGCATCTCCCTCCATATCTAAAATGTAGAAATCCGCTGGAAAAATTAACTCTTTTACCTTGACTAATACATCTTCTATTACTCCTACTAGATGAGTGAAACTTTGATTGGCCAACTATATAACAACTCCGGTTGCCTGCAGTGGACCAATACCAAGTGCCTGAAAAATAGACTTTGGCACAGTAAATACTCTAGGATCCTTGCACTTCTGAGGTATTGCCTGAATCATACTTGATACATTATTTCTCATGCTGACCAACTCGTTCCCCTTAAGCTTCCTCTTATGAATTCACAGATCCTTCAGGAACTTGGCATATTTTGGGATGTGCTTGATGACTCTCGACAATGGAATGTTCCCTTCCACCTTGTTAAATGTGTCCACAAGCTCTTGAAGTTCCTCTATCTTGTCTGCATCATTGTTTCTTCTTAAAGGTACTGACCTCTGAGGAAATGGTAAAGGCACCGAGGTATTCGGTATGGTCTGTGAAACATCTTTCTGCTCCACACATATCAGATCTAGAACTGGCACTGGTGCAGATGCTACTGGGTCAGAAGTAGACTTTCCACTCCATAATGTGATGACACTGACATTTCCCCTGGGGTTCATAATGGTTTGCGAAGGTAACTGATTGGACCCCTGTGACTGAGACTGAGTAATGGTAGATGCTATCTGACTAAGCTATCTCTCTAAATTATACATGGATGCATCTGTCCTTTGTTGTTGTTGTATCTACTGCACAAGCTCCTCTAATTTCTGTACTGAAGACTTTGATCTAGTAGGTTGAGACTTTGTTGTCTAACTGGAGTTGCATTATGATGAACAACAAACGGTCTCTGAAATACTGGTGGTGGTTGATATGACTGTTGTTGTTGAGGTTGATACACATTCTCATACCTCAAATTTGGGTGATCTCGCTATCCTAGATTGTAGGAGGTAGACATGGGATAATACTGCCTGTACCCAGGTTGTAGATGATAAAACTGAGACCTTGGTTGAAAAACATTTGTTGTTGCTGCTTGATATGTAAGGTTAGAACTTCCTTCTTGTTGTAACATGGGACAGACATCTATCAAATGAGTAGAACTAGAACAAATTCCACAGGTACTCACCAGCTGAATAGAATGCATCAATGGTTGCTTAGCCTACTTAAGAGTTATGTGTCTAACCATAGAAGTTAGCTCATACAATTCATTCTTGAGCTCTTGATTTTCTACTCTAGGCACTTGAATCTCACTCACCCCTTTAGTAAGCAATTGTCTGCTCCCAAACTGCTGTGCATTGGCTGCCATAATTGAGATGAGCTCCCTTGCTTCTTCAGGTGTCTTATTTACTAGTGTTCCCCACTAGCTATGTCAATCATACATCGATCCATAGGAAGTAGTCCCTCGTAGAATGACTGAATGAGTATCTGCTCATTGAGTTGGTGATGGGGACAACTAGTACATAGCTTTTCAAAACGCTCCCAATATCCATGCAATGTTTCTCCTGATAGTTGTTGAATTTACACAGATGCTTCTTCTGATAGATGTAGTGTAGGGAATATCCAGATTGTGACATTCACAATATCGCAGGTGAATACTTCGCACAACTGCAGCGAAAACAAAATATAAACCGGATCCCTCCAGAAATCCATGCAAAACATATAAGTTGTTTTGAATATTCTACTTTATCTAGATCTTATCTAGAAGATGAAGTATACTTTCGATGCGAGTCCTTCGCAATCCCGCTAATCCAAGCGCTCCCGGATCTCAATATGGTAAGTAAAATTGTATCTCCACGGTATCCACACTGACACTCAACAATTTTGGAGTCACGTTGTGCTAGCAACCCACCAAGAACACTTGGAAGAAAGAAGGAGAAGAAGGAGAGGAGCTCTTGGCTTGCCTCTTTCACAACACAAAAGGCCACTCTAGCTTTCACGTTGAAAGCATATGAAACCCCCACAAGCCATCAACTCCCTTATCTCCTAATGAATACCATGACCATTGGTATTCCCTTTCATCAATGCATAAAACCTCTCATCTTCTCATCATGAATATCAAGACCTTTGATATTCCCTTACATGATTAATCACATTAATTATGCAAAGTGATAGATGACCCTTGAATTTTCTGCATGATGAATCATCTTCCATGGTTTAACTTGAGTCTAACTCAAGTTCAACTAGCTTGAGTCTAACTCAAGTCTTGACCATTTGCTCAATTGTACTTTTAGTCAAACTAAAAGAAATCATCTCCAAAATAGAATATCATTTGTGTGTGACCCAATAGGCTCTTGTAACGTTAGCAATATGTCTAAAATCCCTTTTTTTAGACACATAAGCAATGAACGACATCTAGCAATACATCATTATTATCCAAGTTACAAGAAAGTCGAGATCCGACAACCTTTCCGTGACTATTATCATGTATGACGGTGTCCTTCTATCCTTGATATCTTAGATCGATCAATGAGGCATAGACCGTGTCATCCCCTTATCGATCTTTATGTTTCTTGATCCCCAAGTAGACTCACTCAAACAAATGAGCTCAATATCTCATATTGACTCATTTGAACATAGTTATGCATTTCGTGGTTATACTCTATCAAGAGGCCAAAGATATCACTTCCGTCATATGGGAGGGATAGATCTCATTTACATCACTCACATCCCTCCGCATAATTCGTTACATATCCAGTAATCGCCGTTATAGTGCACCCTGTTATGAATGACGTTAGATGATACCAAAGTACATAACTCCTTATGTAAGGAACTGTAGTGACTTCAGGTCTAAGGACTATTCATATCGATAGTCACATGAGAAAGTATATGACACTCATATAACGATCCATGATACTTTCTCATCGCGGGTCAATTCAGTACATATATTCTCCAATATATACTCATGTGTCAATGTGATATCACATATCCATAACTTTGAGATCAAGTCATCCATTGACCTACATGCTAGTTTCAATGTATCAATATATCCCTTTATCTATTAATACAATACTTGACTAGGAATTTTTAAGTATAGTGTTCTCTACAACTTCTCATAATCAATTTTACCAATTGATATACTATAGATTAAAACCTACTATTCAAGGGCATTATTATATTTATTTAGCTGGCACACGCATAAAGTAAATATAATAATCAATCTTTGTCTGTTATTAATGAAATATGATACATATGATCTCTAATTCATCATCTCATGATTGTCACTAAGGGCTGACACTAATATGCAGATTGTGAAGTTGGAAAATATTTCTCTAGAAATGATCTTTTCATCTCGACCCAACATGTAATAGATCTAGATGGTAAAGCATAAAGTCAATCTTTTGCTCCTCCCCGCCAATGAAAATGGAAAGACTCTTAAGCTAATATTCTCCTCATTGATACCATGCGGTTTCATGGTGGAACAAACCGCATGGAACTCTTGTAGGTGTTGGGTAGGATCTTCACCAATTGATCCATTGAATTTAGGCAGAAGATGAATTCCATATCGGAGCTCAAAATCTACATCAAGGTCTGGATACAGGAGACACAATGAATGATAGGAAACATTCGGTGTTGCAAGCTCCCTAATTGTTTGTCATATCCGAATCAAGACTTGCAAGACTACCACTCTGACTTATAGTCGAAATCCTCTGGGCTCACTGCAGTGCATGAAAAGTTCGATCAATTTCTGGGTCAAGCTCATGTAAATCCACGTTGGATGATCTTGTCATGCACTGCACAATAGCAAAAGATTAGAAAGCTCAAACAAGATAGAATAGCTAAAAGAAATTATTGCAACTCTAAAAACTAACAAACACCGCTAACACTTTCCCCGACAATGACACCAAAAATTGATAAGTGCAGTGACGATGAATTGCTACTATCAATTTAATTATCAAACCCTTTCTATGCCAAAATAGCACAGGGAACGACCTGGATCGTCTCCCACAAAAGGCAACAATGAAAGTCAGCTCTAGAGTAAAGGTTTTTCTTAATCAGATGGGGGTTTGAATTTGAGGATTATGCAACTACACAGGAATTAAAGAAATAAACTATAACAATGAAGGTAAATTCTGCAACTAACAATTAAATGCACTTGAAGTAAAGGCTATTCTAAGAAGTAATTCATTGAACACATTGAATGCAAAATAACTCAACAACTACACAATTGAAAATTCATCCAATTTCAAATGTAAAGGGATTGACAACTATAAAGTAAGTGTAACAAGCAATAAAATGAAATAAATGATTATCCCACTGAGATTTGCCCGAATAATGGACAGAATACTCCAACTACATTCGACAGAGCTCAATCAAGTCTCTGGAGTGAAATGAATGGTGAAGATGATGCAAACTCCTAAATCTGGAAGCTTAGTGGTGACTCATTGCTCTCCCGAATCTGGTGAAGCTTGGATGATGTCGTCGAGGCGGAACTCCTCCGTGAATCCACAAAAGAAGATGATAGTTAGCTTGAAAGTGGAGAAAGTCGTCGGATTCTTCCGATGGAGTGGTTCTTCGTCAAATCTGATGAAGAAAGAGCGGTGGAGGGTTGTGACGGCATGTGCTAGAGCTCAAAAGTGGATAAGATGCCCTAAAACCCCTTGAAAATTTGTTTTATAGTGGCCCAAATGGAGGCTTCTCACTACGACATGACCGTGCCAAAAATTTTTCCCCGTGCTACAATAAAAATGCTACAGTGAAATTACTGTATCTACAGTGATTTTACTGTAGCTATAGTACCATGGAAATAAATTTAGGAAACCAATTTCCTAAATCATCAAAACTACTTATGGAAATAAAATATTTTAAGATTTGATTCTCCAAATCAAATCATGATTAAATTAGGAAACAAATTTCCAGAATCTAATCAAATATTTTATTTATGGAAAATATCAATTTCCATAAATACTTCCAACTTTCCAAAAATGGAAGATTTCCATAAATACATCTAGACTTTCCAAAATTGAAAAATTTCCATAAATACTTCTAAATTTCCAAAATTAGAAAATTTCCAGAAATAACATTATGACTATCGCAAAACCATTTTACGATTATGTCGAAACACAACCTGGGCTCTGATACCACTGTTGTTGGGTTTCCGGCACCGCGGCGTGTATGTGTTCGATCATGTTTCGTAAACATGAGCACAGCGGAAGCAATAAAATTAATAAATCTACATTTATTACAACACACACATCACACGCATGCATAGTACAATATGTGTAGACATAACCGTAAATTTAAATTTGCAATAAAAGGAAATTTAACTACGTTATACCTTTCGTATGACGTGTAGCGGGAACGGCATCAACCGGAACGATCCTCGCTAGAATCGTCTCTATCCGTATCCACGCCGAGTATCCTCTGGATCACTTTGCTAAGCCACGAGCTTCGTCTTCATACGGGTTACTAGCCTCGTGTTGAAGACGACGTGATCGAGAGATGATCACGATCCGAATCCAAATTTGGATCCAAAAATGAGTCCTCAAAACTCGCTTCTCCGGAGAGGTATTCGTCAATCGATTGACGAATCTTTCGTCCTCCACCTCAGAGGATTACCGGAGATCGAATCCCCGGTAAGTTAGCCGCTGTCGGAGCTCTAACCGTCGTCCAAACGACGCTCCGACGAGAGGAGAACAAGCTGTCCAGAAAACTGGACAGCTTTGGTGGAGGAGATAGGCGCCGGCCAACCAAGGGAAGATAAAGCTCACCTTGATGCCAAACCTAAAGGAGATCGCCGGAGTCATGGGAGGATCACCGGCGAAGCTTGGCAAGGAGGGGCGGCACAAGGGTTGGCGGCAATGGAGGTTGGCGACTCTTAGAGGGATGAAGGCGGGTTTTTGGATTAGGGCTTAATTATCCCTTAAGCCCTCTTTTATAGAGAACTAATTCTCTTAATGGTTATTGGATCATAACCATTAGGCCCGTTAACCCGCTCCATTAAGATAAGTTAAAATAAACCAAACCATGATGGTTTATTTTAAGTTAAAACGAACCGAACCAACTTTTGGTTCATTCGTTTAAAATAAACCAAACCCTTTGGTTTATTCTCCTCCATTGGATTAGAACCAAACCATTTTGGTTCATCCATTATGTCTTCATAAGACACGGCCCATCCACGCTTCCATTGCGAATGAAACGATTTCATGCTCGCTTCTTGTTTGGTCCAACCAAACCTAGTTTCTCTCGGTCTGAGAATCCCATTCTCAAGCTCGTTTTAAATCCTTCGGATTACGCTCGTTGTGCGTGTGACCAAATAGGTTCTCGGTTTATGTTGGCCGTCTATAATTAACCATTAATTATAGAATGATCATGAGTGGCACCTAGTAGTACATCATGATCCCCAATTAACCGAAAAGATCAACGGTTGATCCAGAACTATTTCTGAAACCCTTCAGCAGCTCGAATGAATCGTGCCACATTACCTTCACTCATCTTATTCCCACTTGGTTCAGGACATGGTCTATAGTGTCAGTCCCCACTAGGTTGACTACGTCACTCCTAGCCCAAGTATCATTTCCTCGTACTACGGATTCTAGTTATTGCACATGTATCGAAGAGTACCTTACTCTAAACATGTAATGCTTTGGCCAAAGACTTTAGTAACAATCCGACGAGAGGCCATGGGAATACATCTCCTCGCAAGGAGTGGTGAATCCTTTATAGGCTATTCAAACACCTTCGATCACTTTGACTTATACCCAATCATCCCGGGTCCACATCTCCTTGGAGATGTTTGCTTAAGATGTCAAAGCATAAGTCTCCATGATCAAGATGACTTGAATACCGCAAGTCAAAGGAACATCGCACTTAAGCTACAGTAAGAACTTCATTGACATATCTATATATGCAGAGAACCATATGAAGTCTTACGGCTGGTCACTCCAATGAACTAGTTACCATAACTAGCATCCACGATCAACTCTGGACATCACTATGTCTCTAGCTAGTGAGAATCAGCTGCTTGGATACACCAAGGAATATACCTCGTGCTAGTCTCGACAGAATTGATGGTGTCCAAATCCATCAATTCATCGACTAGGGATAATTCCGATACATCACAATTACACATGTAGAGATACTCACTAGTTGTGATCCAATCACAAATTCTCTCATCTTTGTGAATCGTATCGTGGACATTGATAAATGAGTTTAAGATCAATCAAATACATGAAACATGTATACTCGAATAGTGAATCTTCATTTATCATATAAATGGTTCATACATAAAGCGATTGCCTTAGGACATCTCTCATATATTACTAACAGACTCACTGACCTAATGTCAATCGCTACGGTATCGATCCAATACCATAAGCTCTAACATGACCCTCAAACTTATTTTGAGGTAATGCCTTAGTCGAAGGATCCGCTAAGTTCCTTTCGATTAGAATTTTCTCGATTTGTATTTCGTTCCTCGATGATCTCTCGATAAGATGATAGCGTGAAACACGTGTTTGGATCATTGATGAGACCACATCAAGTTGAGATGAACTTCTTGATCCAAACCGCTTCCTTTCTTTGCTTCGAAGGCGCAATGTATTACGCCTTAGTGGCGAGAATCCATTGTGTCAAGCTTGGAACCTTTCCGACTTATTGCGCCTCCGTTCGGTGAATACATACCCGGACTAAGACATGGAATCATCCTATGCATGCGGATCCGCATCCGTATACCCACGTATCACCATGTACCCTTCTCCGTATATTAGGAACATCCTTAGTTCTTCTTAAGTACTTAAGGATCGTCTTAATAGTCACTCGATGATCCATTCCTGGATCGATTGAGTATCTGCTCGTGACACTCGAGCATACGATACATCGGGCCTCGTACATAACATAGCATACATGATAGATCCTATTGCGGATGCATAGGGAATCTTACTCATGCAAATCCTCTCGTCTTACGTGCGCGGACACATAGACTTGAAAGGTGTACCCATTCGATGGGTATGAAACCTTTCTTGGATTACATGCTAAACCTCTTTAACACTCGTCTCATATATGTGCGAAAAACCAAGCAACCGTTTCGATCTATCTCTATAGATCTTAATCCCGAGGATGTAGGTTGCTTCGCCCCGGTCTGTCATGGAGAATGTCGTGGATAACCAACCCTTCACTGACGTTAAGATTGACACATCGTTTCCTATAAGTAATATGTCATCGACATACAATACTAGGAACACGACTGCACTCCCACTAACCTTCTTGTACACACAAGGTTCGTCTGGATTTTGTGAGAAATCAAACTTTTTGATGGTCTCATCAAAATGGATATTCCAGCTCCTGGATGCTTGCTTCAATCCATAAATGGACCGTCGCAATTTGCATACCTTGGTTTTATCAACAGATGTGAAACCCTCAGGCTGTATCATATGTACGTCCTCGAGTAGGTTTCCATTAAGGAAAACTGTTTTCACATCCATCTGCCATATCTCATAATCATAATGAGCCGCTATGGCCAGGAGCATCCGAATGGATTTAAGCATAGCTACAGGCGAATAGGTTTCGTCATAATCAACACCTTGCTTTTGACGATATCCTTTCGCCACCAATCTAGCCTTATAGGTAATCACATTACCATCCATGTCGGTTTTCTTCTTGAAAAGCCACTTGCACCCTATAGGCTTTATGCCTTCAGGTGGGTCAACCAAGTTCCAAACTTGGTTTTCATACATGGAATCCATTTCCGACTTCATGGCACCAAGCCACTTATCTCTTTCTGAACTTGTCAGCACTTCTTCATAACTAGTAGGCTCCTCATCATCAATGAGTAACACGTCGTTCGATTCACTTACGAGAAATCCATATCTCTCAGGAATATTACGTGTTCTACCAGATATACGAAGATGTGGTGTTCTGATAGGTCGACCGATTGCTCATCACTATGAGTTGTGGTTTTATTGTGCTTCACCGTATCTCATCAATGTCTATTTGAGTCTCTCGAGCCTCCTCAAGCTCGGCGACACTCCCCCTTTTTTTCGTGCAAGAGAAACTCTTTCTCTAGAAACACAGCATGCCTTGAAACAAACACCTTTTGTTCCACGGGATGATAGAATTGGTAACCCCTTGTTTCCTTAGGGTATCCAATAAATAGACATTTATCAGACTTAGCATCCAATTTGTCTGATACTGTCCGCTTCACATAAGCAGGACAACCCCATATCTTCAAGTAAGATACATGAGGTTTCTTACTATTCCATATCTCGTATGGAGTAGTTGAGACAACCTTGGTAGGCATTACATTTAACAAGTAAGCAACAATTTGTCAAGTCGTGCAGCCCCAAAAGGACTTGGGAAGAGTCGCATGATTTATCATTGACCGACCATGTCCAACAAGGTCGATTCGCCTCTCAGATACACCATTATGCTGTGGTGTATATGACGGAGTCCATTGAGACAATATGCCATTGTCTCTTAGATAATCAAGAAACTCTTGACTTAAGTATTCACTACCTCGATCCGATCGAAGTATTTTAATACTCTTGTCATGTTGTTTCTCTACTTCATTTCTGAATTCTTTGAACCTTTCAAAGGCTTCAGACTTGTGTTTCATCAAGAACACATACCCAAACCATGAGTGATCATCGGTGAAGGTAATGAAGTAGCTATAGCCTCCTAATGCTTGAGTTGACATAGGTCCACATACATCATTATATATTAGACCTAGTAACTCTCCCACTCGTTCACCTTTTCCAGTAAAAGGTAACTTAGTCATCTTGCCTTTTAAGCATGATTCGCATGTATCGTATGAATCCAATTCAAACGATTCCAGAATTCCACATCGGTGTAATTCGGACATGCATTTCTTGCTTACATGGCCAAGACGACAATACCACATGTAGGAGTCTAATTGATTATCTTTTCGAGCACGCTTGTTGCTCGCTTCGATATTGAAAATATCACTGGATACGTCCAACGTATAAACACCATTGCTTAAAGTTCCAGTCCCTTAAAGAACTCCATTCAAAGTTATGTAACAATAATTGTTACTAAAAGTCAAATAGTACCCATTTCTATTTAAACAATAAATAGAAATGATGTTCTTTATCAACGAATGAACATAAAAGCAATTGTCCAGTTCTAAGACAAGTCCTACAGGGAGTTCCAACAAATACGTTCCGATGGCAAGTGCAACAATCGTTGCTCCATTCCCAACACGTAAATTTGACTCTCCCTTGACGAGTCTTCTTCTATTCCTTAGCCCATGTATGTCATTACATATATGTGAGCCACACCCAGTATCAAATACCCAAGTGTCTGAGGAAATAGAATGACAATCAATAAAAAAGATTTCTGAAGAAGATGAGGAATCCGATGTCTTATCCTTCTTCATGGACTCAAGATAAATCTTGCACTTTCTTCGCAAATGGCCCTACTTGCCATAATGATGGCAAGTGTCCTTTTGAGCTGGTTCTGCCTTTTTAGCCTTTTTCTTCTTCCCCTTCTGTTGTTCCTTTGACTTCCTCTTAGAACCTTTCTTCGAGGAATCAACTAACAACACCGTCCCCTGCTCATGCTTCTCAGAAGGCTCTCCAGGTCTTGACATGTTGAGCGATACCAGATGAACCTTCTTGCATCTCAGAGGTGAAGAGGAGCTTGGAGACTTCGAACCTTTCGAATCTCACTTGCTCATCAAACAACTCATAAAGATGAAGGACTATGGTATGAGCATCCATATGCTCATGCTGCTTTCGCAGCTCGGGTACCATCGCCCCTAGCATGATGTAACTCACTTGCTCAGAATCACTCACATGTTTCTGATGGGCCAACAATTGGTCCGGTGTTGCATCATCACTAGGATGGGCGGGAAGAGACGCTTCGAGGACATACTCAAGCTTTTCTGCCTTGAGAACAATTCTCAAGTTTCTAAGCCAGTCCAAGAAGTTCGGCCCAGTCAATTTATTCGAATTCAAAATAGAGCGCAAATTCAAAGACATTATGATCAAGCGATTAACCTAGAAATACAAAACGAGCATATATGAGAAAGATGATTTTAAAATGCATCCACATACATTTACAAAATCTCATTCATTTTTTCAAATTCAAAAACCCTTGAAATCAATTCGGGAGATCGTAGGTCAATCTCCGAATGGGCTGATATCCAATATAGATAAGAACAACCTTGGAGTGAGTCCAACAAGCCATTCTTAGCTATGATGGTGGGTATCAAGTATACCGATTACATATCATGTATATGTAACTATCACAATGTGCTATCAACTAATTGAATGTTTACACATACATTGGGTTGTTAACACATTAACAAGTTTGCATCATATGCATAGCACCCAACTTCACCTCTCTTCACATCGACCTTGGAGTGAGTCCAACAAATCGATGCTCCAAGTTAGAGCCGACCCATTAATCGCGAAATAGTTTTAATATGGTTAGAGCGCATTCAACCAATTAGTCAGGCTTGGAGTGAGTCCAACAACCCAAACTAACGATTGACCTCTGACTCTTACCATATTAGAGTTAAACTATTCCAATGATTTGAACATGTTCGAGGTTGAGGGCTTGGAGTGAGTCCAACAACCCAAACAAGAAACAGAACTCTGGTTCTAACCATATTAATGGAAGGTGTAGGCTTTAATATTGAGTTAGGGTTTTATGTCTCATCCTCTTTGCATGCAAATAACTATTATCTACATGGCATGGTATACATGGCATACATCTACATGTCACGACACATATGGCATAATGTTATGCATCTAATGCAATTACATGACATACAATTATGTCATGTACATAATTTCCTTATTTGTCATAACTATTTATGGAAATAAAATATGTTTAAGATTTGATTCTCCAAATCAAATCATGATTGAATTAGGAAATAAATTTCCAAATCTAATCACATATTTTATTTATGAAAATAATTGATTAAGGAAAATCAATTTAGGAAACCAATTTCCTAAATCATCAAAACTACTTATGAAAATAAAATATTTTAAGATTTAATTCTCCAAATCAAATCATGATTAAATTAGGAAACAAATTTACAGAATCTAATCAAATATTTTATTTATGGAAAATATCAATTTCCATAAATACTTCCAACTTTCCAAAAGTGGAAGATTTCCATAAAAACATCTAGACTTTCCAAAATTGAAAAATTTTCATAAATACTTCTAAATTTCCAAAATTAGAAAATTTCCAGAAATAACATTATGACTATCGCAAAACCATTTTACGATTATATCGAAACACAACCTGGGCTCTGATACCACTGTTGTTGGGTTCCGGCACCGCGGCGTATGTGTGTTCGATCATGTTTCATAAACATGAGCACAGCGGAAGCAATAAAATTAATAAATCTACATTTATTACAACACACACATCACACGCATGCATAGTACAACATGTGTAGACATAACCGTAAATTTAAATTTGCAATAAAAGGAAATTTAACTACGTTATACCTTTCGTATGACGTGTAGCGGGAACGGCATCAACCGGAACGATTCTCGCTAGAATCGTCTCTATCCGTATCCACGCCGAGTATCCTCTAGATCACTTTGCTAAGCCACGAGCTTCGTCTTCGTACGGGTTACTAGCCTCGTGTTGAAGACGACGTGATCGAGAGATGATCACGATCCGAATCCAAATTCGGATCCAAAAACGAGTCCTCAAAACTCGCTTCTCCGGAGAGGTATTCGTCAACCGATTGGCGAATCGACTTTGTCCTCCACCTCGAGAGGATTCTCGAGATCGAATCTCGATAAGTTAGCCGATGTCGGGCTCTAATCGTCGCCCAAACGACGCTCGACGAGAGAGAACAAGCTGTCAAAACTGGACAGCTTTGAGTGGAAGAGATAGGCGCCGCCAACCAAGGGAAGATAAAGCTCACCTTGATGCCAAACCTAAAGGAGATCGCGGTGGGTGGGAGGATCACACCGAAGCTTGGACGCCGGCAAGGAGCTGGACGGCGACACAAGGGGCTGGGCGACAATGGAGGTTGGCGCCAACTCTTAGAGGGGATGAAGTGGGCGGCAACTATTGCTAGGGTTTTGATTAGGGCTTAATTATCCCTTAAGCCCTCTTTTATAGAGAACTAATTCTCTTAACGGTTATTGGATCATAACCATTAGGCCCGTTAACCCGCTCCATTAAGATAAGTTAAAATAAACCAAACCATGATGGTTTATTTTAAGTTAAAACGAACCGAACCAACTTTTGGTTCATTCGTTTAAAATAAACCAAACCCTTTGGTTTATTCTCCTCCATTGGATTAGAACCAAACCATTTTGGTTCATCCATTATGTCTTCATAAGACACGGCCCATCCACGCTTCCATTGTGAATGAAACGATTTCATGCTCGCTTCTTGTTTGGTCCAACCAAACCTAGTTTCTCTCGGTCTGAGAATCCCATTCTCAAGCTCGTTTTAAATCCTTCATATTACGCTCGTTGTGCGTGTGACCAAATAGGTTCTCGGTTTATGTTGGTCGTCTATAATTAACCATTAATTATAGAACGATCATGAGTGGCACCTAGTAGTACATCATGATCCCCAATTAACCGAAAAGATCAATGGTTGATCCAGAACTATTTCTGAAACCCTTCAGCAGCTCGAATGAATCGTGCCCCATTCCTTTCACTCATTTTATACCCACTTGGTTCAGGACATGGTCTATAGTGTCAGTCCCCACTGGGCTGACTACGTCACGCCTAGCCCAAGTATCATTTCCTCGTCCTACGGATTCTAGTTACTGCACATGTATCGAAGAGTACCTTACTCTAAACATGTAATGCTTTGGCCAAAGACTTTAGTAACAATCCGACGAGAGACCATGGGTATACATCTCCTCGCAAGGAGTGGTGAATCCTTTATAGGCTATTCAAACACCTTCGATCACTTTGACTTATAACCAATCATCCCGAGTCCACATCTCCTTGGAGATGTTTGCTTAAGATGTCAAAGCATAAGTCTCCATGATCAAGATGACTTGAATACCGCAAGTCAAAGGAACATCGCACTTAAGCTACAGTAAGAACTTCATTGACATATATATATATGCAGAGAACCATATGAAGTCTTACGGTTGGTCACTCCAATGAACTAGTTACCATAACTAGCATCCACGATCAACTCTGGACATCACTATGTCTCCAGCTAGTGAGAATCAGCTGCTTGGATACACCAAGGAGTATACCTCGTGCTAGTCTCGACAGAATTGATGGTGTTCAAATCCATCAATTCATCGACTAGGGATAATTCTGATACATCACAATTACACATGTAGAGATACTCACTAGTTGTGATCTAATCACAAATTCTCTCATGCTGTGAATCGTATCGTGGACATTCAGTAAATGAGTTTAAGATCCAATCAAATACATGAAACATGTATACTCAAATAGTGAATCTTCATTTATCATATAAATGGTTCATACATAAGGCGATTGCCTTAGGACATCTCTCATATATTACTAACATGTCATTCACGGAACTCTTTGGTAAAACCTCCGCAATGATCCGCTGATCACGCACACACCTCTTGCACTTCACTCTAGCCTCCCTCACTTGTCTCTTTTGCTCTTGGCACTTTTCTCTTGCTCACATCACTTGGATGCTTCTTCTTATATAGAGGGGAAGGCTTGGGCACCAAGTGTGCAACGCGTACATATTATCAAGCAACATTGTAATAAATCAACGTGCACACATTCTATCATGTGTCTTTATGTAATAAATCATGTATCTTGGCAATGTGCACAAGTCCTATCGTGTGTCTTTACGTAGTAAATCATGTATCAATCAGCTGAGTGGTCAACTAACCCCTAAACAAAATCATTTTGTGTTTTTCGAACCTAAGTTGTCTACTCAGTGGAATCAATCTAGTCAAATCAAACAATACTATATCCCTTATTATAACCGCTTTTAAGGTAGTCTCTTTCTAAGTCTAGTCCCACTTTTATCCCACTGTACAAATGCACTCGATCACAAAAAATATTTACACTAAGACTTCCTCTTCTTGTCCGCCATTGAATCATATCTATTAAAACTTTAATCTACTATCCGATCCTTTACGTCTTGGGGTTTCAATTGTCAAACATCTAATTCTTGACCCACTCACACTTGCAATACGTGTAAAACTGTTCTATACCTACACACTCGACATTCACGTAAAAAATTCAAAATATCATCTTAGTTTAAATTTTGTGCAACCATCAAAATGACATATTTAGTATCGTGATCAGTTGCACCAACACAACGCTTGCTCCACCTCTAAAAAGAAGTTATCCAAAGGGACCAACACAACGCTTGCTCCACCTCTAAAAAGAAGTTATCCAAAGGGACCAACACAACGCTTGCACCACCTCTTAAAAAAAGCCATTCATGAGTGAATCACTTTCACTAAAAAATAAAAAATAGCCCCTACTAGAGATGCATTAAATCTGGTGTATTTGTTATTAGATTTGCCTACGACAGTATTTCCATTAAGGCATGTAAATGGTTTTGCTAAGCTAATATGTTACTTCTTGGCCTAGCCACTCTCTTGCCTAATTTTGTATGGATGCTCTATTCCCATAGGGATCTCTTGCAATGACGAATCAACATTTTACTTGTTCTTATGTAAAATTGTTGGGAGCAAATTACCTTGGGGGACCACCCTCAATATGCATCGACTAAGTTCCCCGTATTCTAAAACCTGCAAAATGGTCATCTTAATACGAAGCAAATAAAGACCTTGCACATTCATTCGATTGTATGGGGGCACGAAACTTAAATAATTAGCAGTCACTCAATTTATCATACCACCATGCACAAGTTCGCTATTATCGGGTAACTATAAGGAAAATGCATCTACACCACTCCGGTTCACAATCGCACAAAACATGACGTAATAGGTACAAGATAGTCGCTTCATGTTGGCCTTTGAAATTTTCCACTAACCCCATGGTTCACTCACTCTTCTGAATGAGAAGTCCAATAGATCAATCCGCTGCCAATAAACTCAACATCAATTAAAGGTAACTTTCAATAACATAGCCATCCATATATTTGAAGAGTAGTAATACCTTATCAAAACAAACACGCACTGTAAAACACCTGCAACTCCAGTCCACGCGGAGGGACCTTTATCTGTAAGTGTGTCTTGTATGAGTAAGCCCACTGATCCCGCTAAAGAAACAAAAGATACAACATATGCCACAAAAAGCCAGAGCTTCAACCTGCAAATCTCATGACCAAATCTCTCTTAGATGGCAAAAAAAAAAAAAGTCTTATTCAGGTTATGACACAAGCTATTATATATTTTTTTTTTAAAAAAAAAAGCAGCACAGCTATTGTCTGCATTTGATAACCAACTTGTCTACGTATTAAACAAAATGTTACTTTGATAGGTGGTACAAAAAAAAGGTAAGAAATTTATTATGACACATGAATAATACAATAACACAATCATCCCCTATATCGATCCTCCACATGTGAATAAAAAGTGGAAAACAATTAATTCAAAATGAAGAGGATCCTTATTTTTATTAAACGGGAACTTTCTCAAGATATTCTTATTGGTTCATTGAATCAATTAGTAATTAAGTTGTACTGTACTACCAAATTTGTCATCTCATTGTTCATTTGGCATTTATAAATGAGATGTTTCTCAAATATTTCACTATAAAATTGGGTACATCTTAAACACACCATGCCCCAGGCAAAAAGCTAATAATTGTATATGGTGCATCCCAAGGTAGGGTCAGTAATTTTTTCTTTTTTCTGTAGCTCGAGCACTGCAACAAGTCTCTATCACCCCTCTCCTTTCAGTCGAGCCTATCTATCATACCCTCTCCCGGACAACAGTCGTGAGTGGTCAGAGTCCATATTAAACTGTTCGGATAGCCATGCATTTTAATGCGCCATGAACATCGGATAGTCATTCATGGCTTTGGGTCATTCACTCCTTTCTTCGGGTCGTAAATGACAACTTTCTCAAATAACTCATATTAGGAGACTCTTTAAGACACAATAGATCTCTGACATAGATGTTGATGAAATAAAATAAAGATAACATTGTTGCCTATAACTGCAATGGGAAAGTTACAACAATAAAATCTTTATCTTACTAAATGGGATTAGCAATAATGATCCATTTATGCCATTAGACTTGATCCCTGCTATATCATCAAATGAATTTTATCTTATTTTATTATTGCTAAGCAAATTTTCATAATTAATATGGGTATTTGTCGTGGTCTCACATCATCTGACTAGGATATTTATTGATCACCTAAGTATATATTCATACTATCTTAAATGCATCTCTAAGAATTTTTCCTCAATAAGCACAACTCAAACTTTCTCTTTAATGTTCTCTTTTCGTATCCTGTCCCTTCTCATATAAGCACATTCATTTTAATATCCTCATCTCTGTGACTCTAAACTTTTACTCGTATGCTTGATTTATAGTTCAACATTTAATCTCATATAACATAGTAGATATAACCACCATTTTGTAAAACCTTCTTTTAAGCTTTAAAGATCTAGTGATCACAAAAAATACCTAATACCCTCCTTCATTTCAACCATCCTACTTATATCTAATGAAAAAAATATTTCTACCAAACTCTTTATCCTTTTGTAAAAACGATCCTACGTATTTAAAGTTTATCATCTCTTATCTTAACAATTGTCTTGTGATGTCTACTACTAAAAAAAAAAAATACAACCCGGTGCACGAAGCTCTCGCCACGCGAGGTACCGAAGAAAGAATCCATTGTACACAGCTTTACCTTTCTTTTTTGCAAGAGGCTATTTCCAGGATTTGAACCCGTGACCTCTTGATCACAAGGCAACAACTTTATCGTTGTGTCAAGGCCCCCTTCTTAGTACCTGAAACTGGTGCCTTAGACCAACTCGGCCATCTTGACATCAAATAAGCCTTAAACATTTTACTTTTAACGTTTCCAACCAAGATAACAACTCAACATTTATTCTTTTACGTCTCTCATCAACTAAAATAAAGTTATCTGCAAACAATATGCACCAGGATGACATGTCTTAGATTTATCTGGTGAGCTCATTCACAACTAATGTAAAAAGATATCGAATTAACGCTAATCTATGATGTAACTCTATCTTTATAATAAACATTTCGATTAATCAGCTTCAAGTCATCACTCTTGTTATTATATTCTCGTACATATCTTTAATTGTTTTAATATATGCTCCATCGATAATTTTTTTTTTAAATTCTCTACATAATTTTTTCAGGACTCTATCAAAAAAATTTTCTAAGTCAATGAATATCATGGGTATGTTTTGCTTTTTTCTCCCAATACTTTTGAATGGGTTGTATAGCTTCTATTGTCTATATTTTGGACATCAATCTAAATTGATTTTCAATCACCTAGATCTCCTTAATCTCTTTTCTATCACTCTTTTAGGCTTATTAGCTTAATACCTCTATAATTTATATAATTTTATACGTCTCCTTTATTTTTATACATACAAAGGGATTAGAATATTTACTTTCCATTGATCAGACATCTTCTTCGTCTCCAATGTCAACTGAATAACTTTATAAGTCATTCAATACCCGACTACCTTAGGCATTTCCATACCTTTATTGAAATATCATTCAATCCATCCACTTTTCTATTTTGAATCCCATATAATGCTTGTACTACTTCTAAATTTTGAATTATCTTTTGACCTATTTAAATTTCCTAAGCTAAGTTGCTAAACCTTTATCAAAATATTGATGAAAATATCTCTTCTATCGCTCCTTTATTGCTTCATCCTTCATTGGTACCCTACTGGATTCATCTTTAATTTATATTATTTAGCTAACATATCTTATTTTTCTCTCTCTTACCTTATCTATTCTATAAATATCATTTTCCCCTTCTTTGATATCAAGCTATTGATATAAGCATTCGAAAGTTTCAATCTTAACTTCACCCACTACCTTCTTAGTCTCTTTCTTAGCTACTATATATTTTTTAAAGCTTTTTTCATACTTACAAGTATACAATAACTTATTGGTTGTTTAGCTTCACTGAGAACACTGTCTGACTATCGTTTTCAAATTTAATATCGTCTTATCCTACGTCATATTAGAGTCTTCATGTATTTCTCTAAATACTTGTACACATACCCTCTCCTAAGGATACTTTATTTCCATCATTTAAGTTCCATCACTCGATTTAAGGAGCCATACACATTTCCCTTCTACTGTTTTATTCTTGAGACATGTATCTAATATCACTAACCTATATTAAGTGATTGTGTTTTTTCCAAGGATAACTTTGCAATCTTTATAAATTTTCTATATCTCTTTCTGACCAAAGTCAATTTGGAACTTATTGCTCCCACTTTTGAAAGTAACAAGGTGTTTTCTCTCCTCTTGAAATATGCATTAGATATTATTAACTCATATGTTATCGCGTAGACTTTTCTTCGTAATTTCTTATTTTAAAACCATAAACCTCATGCACCATAACATATTCCTAATTTTTACTCCTACATGCCAATTTAGATCTTCAATCGCATAACGCAGCGGAAATTGAATCCCTCCAGAGATCCAAGTGTATACATAATATCGTGTTCATTCTTACAACTGCATCTAATTGAGAGATTATCCTTGATGCGAAGCCCTTCGCAATCCCAACAGCAACCTTTAACAATGGATCTCAGCGCGATCAGAATGGTCACACCTCTATGGTATCCACACAAACACTCTTTTGGAGAATCAAAATCTTTGATTGTGCTAGCAACCACTCAAAAGACTTTTGGCCAAAGAGGAAAGAAGGGAATGCTCGGTCAAGAAGAAGATGAGAGGAAGAAGAAGAAGCTCTCTAACAAGAAGATGAGAAGAAAACCTTTTAAAGATGTTTCTTCCAACCTTTGATTTTCCCACTTAAATACATGATTAATTCATATTAATCATGCATGATAAGAGGTTTCTTCCAACCTTTGATTTTCCCACTTCAATGCATGATTAAGTCACATTAATCATACATGATAAATCCATATTATTCATCTTCTTCAAATTATTTTGAGACCAACTCAAATTAAACAAATTTGAGTCTAACTCAAATTCGGCCAACATATTTGAGTCCAACTCAAATCCATCCCTTTCAATGAGTCTAACTCAAATTCAGCCAACATATTTGAGTCTAACTCAAATTCATCCCTTTCAATGAGTCTAACTCAATGATTCCAATTCAATAGCCTAATAGTTCATTTAGTCAAACTAAAATGAACTCATTTCCAAAACAACATTTTCTTTGTGTGCGACCGTATAGATTCTCGTAACGTTGACAATGTCATTAAAAACCATTTTAGAGACATAAGCAATCAGTGATATCTAGCAATGCATCATTGCTACCCAAGTGACAAGAATGTCGAGATCCGACATCACCTTTTTGTGACTATATCTTGTATGACTCAATCCTTCTATCTTTGATATCCAGATTGATCAATGAGGTATAGACCGTATCATCCTCTTATCAATCTTTGTGTTTCTTGATCTCCAAGTAGACTACCCTAATCAAATGAGCTCAATATCTCATATTGACTTATTTGAGCATGGTCATGAATTTTAGTAGTCCTACTTTATCAAGCAGTCCACAGATATCACTTCCATCTTATGAAAGGAATAGATCTCATCTACATCACTCACATCCCTCCCCATAGATCATTGCATACCCAATGATCGACTTTATAGTCCACTTATTTACAGATGACGTTTGTCGATATCAAAGCATATAACTCCTTATGTAGAGAACCGTAGTGATTTCAGGTTTAAGGATTATTCATACCAATAGTCATTATGAAAATATTTATGACACTCATATGATAATCTATGAAACATTTTCATGGCGGGTCAATTCAGTATATATTCTCTAATATATACTCATGTATCAATTTGATATCTTATATCCATGACTTGTAAGATTAAATCATCAATTGACCTATATACCAGTCTCAACGTATTAATATTATCCTTGTATATTAATACTTGATTAGGAAGAGTTACGAATAGTGTTCTATATATATCTACAGTATCCCACTATCAAGTCTTCAACTTGATATACTGTAGACTAAAACCAACTACCTTTGGATATTATTATATTTATTCAAATGACACATCAATGAAGTAAATACAATAACTATAAACTCTGTCTTTATTATGAAATATGATACAAAAGTTCCCTTACCAATCATCTCATAATTGACACTTATGACTAATACTAATAATCTCCCACTAGTACTATTGTCAACCACTGAAATATCTAATACCCAGTGACCTAGTGTGACTATTATGCTTCCTCTGTGCTAAAGCCTTGGTCAAAGGATTCGTAATGTTAGCATCGGTTAGTATTCTGCATATTCTCACATCTCCTCTATCAATGATCTTTCGAATGAGATAGAATTGTCGTAGTATGTGTTTGGATCAATGATGAGAGCGAGGTTCCTTAGCCTGTGCAATAGCCCCATCATTATCACAATAGAGGCCTATAGGGCTCATTATGCTAGGAACAACACCAAGCTTTGAAATAAACTTTCTAATCTAAACAGGCTCTTTTGTTGCAGCTGAAGCAACAATATACTCAACCTCTATAGTAGAATCAGCAAATATCTTGCTTTGAACTCTTCCAGCTCATAGTACCACCATTTAAGCAAAATATATACACTGACTGTGATTTAGAATCATCCTTGTCAACTTGTAAGCTTGCATCGTTGTAACCCTTTACAATGAGTTCCTCATCGCCTCCAAATATCAAGAAATAATCTTTTGTTCTTTTCAAATATTTAAGAATATTCTTGACTGTTGTACAGTGACTTTTACTTGGATCTGATTGGTATCTGCTCGTCATACTTAATGCATACAAGACGTCGGGGCGAGTACACAACATCGCGTACATGATAGACCCTATAACAGATGCATAAGGAATATGATCCATGCGATCCTTTTCTTCCTTAGAAGAGGGGCATTGAGCCTTCGAAAGGCTTACACCATATGATATCAGTAGGAATCCCTTCTTGGAATTCTATATAGTAAAACGACTAAACACCTTGTCAATATATGTACTCTGACTTAGGTCAAACAGTCTCTTAGATCTATCTCTATAGATCTTGATGCCCAATATATAGGCTGCTTCTCCTAAATCTTTTATTGAAAAATAATTCCCAAGTCAAGTCTTTACAGACTGTAGCATAGGGATATCATTTCCAACGAGTAATATGTCATCTATATACAAGATGAGAAAAACAACTGTGCTCCCACTAACCCTCTTGTAGACACAAGGTTCATCTTCGTTTTTTATGAAACTAAACGTTTTGATCGCATCATCAAATCGAAGATTCCAGCTTCTAGAAGTTTGCTTTAAACCATAAATGGATCTTTGTAATTTACATACCTTTCCAGTATCCTTTGAATCTACAAAACCCTCAGGTTGTGTCATATACACATCCTCAAGTATATTTCTATTAAGAAATGCAGTTTTGACATCCATCTGTCAGATTTCATAATCATGGTAAGCTGCAATAGCAAGTATGATTCGAATAGATTTAAGCATCGCAACTGATGAAAAGATTTCATCATAGTTTATACCATGAATCTGCTTAGATCCTTTAGCCACCAATCACCCTTTATAGCATATGACCATCCATATCAGTCTTTCTTTTAAAGACTCACTTACACCCAATGGGTTTGACCCCTTCAGGTAAATCAACTAAGGTTCATACTTGGTTAGTGTACATGAATTTCATTTCAAACCTTATGGCCTCTAGTCATTTCTCAAAATCTGAGCTCATTATAGCTTCTTGATAGATTGTAGGCTCATTGAAATCAACAAGCATTACATCACTGTGGTCGCACAAGAGAAAAGAATATCTCTCAAGTTGACGACGTATCCTATCAGATCTGCGCAAAGCATGGTCTACTCGAACAGGTTATGCCACAACTTCATGCGGTATAATAGATTCGTATTCTTCACCATCTTGTGGTGTCTGTTCGATTTCCATTAAGGCTTCAGAGCTATCTTGTGTATCTCGAATTTCTTCAAGATCAACTTTACTCCCACTAATTCCTGTAGAAATAAATTCTCTTTCTAAAAAAACATCATTTATGACAATAAACACTTTGCTTTGTGTGGGATTATAAAAGTAATATCCCTTAGTTTCCTCAGGATATCCAACAAAATAGCATTTATCTGATTTGGGTCCTAATTTATCTGAGACTCATTGTCTAACGTGAGCCTCACAACCCCAAATCTTCATAAAAGACATCTTCGAACTCTTTCCAATCCATATCGTATATGGTGTCTTAATGATTGCCTCAGAGGGAATGCGGTTAAGAGTGAAAACAGCGGTCTCTAGAGCATATCCCCAGAAGGAAGAAGAAAGATTTGTTTGACTCATCATTGATCGTACTATATCTAATAAAGTACGATTTCTCCTTTCAGATACACCATTCCACTGTGGTGTTCCAGGTAAAGTGAGTTAAGATATTATCTCAAACTCAACTAGATGGTCATGAAACTCTTGGCTAAGGTATTCCCCACTTCGATCTGATCGAAGCATCTTAATACTCTTACCAAGTTGATTTTGTACTTCATTCTTAAATTCTTTGAACTTTTCAAAGGATTCAAATTTTTGTTTCATAAGATACACAGTCATATCTACTAAAATCATCAGTAAATGTAATGAAGTACTGATAGCCTCCTCTAGTTGCTACTTTGAAAGGGCCACAAACATTAGTATGTATAAGTCCAAACAAATCATTAGCTCTCTCGCTGTGTCCACTAAAAGGAGTCTTTGTTATCTTGCCTAGTAGACAAGATTCGCATATCTTATATGATTTAAAATCAAATGAGTCCAAAAGTCCATTTTTATGGAGTTGTGATATGCGACTCTTATTTATGTTACCCAAGCGATAATGGCAGAGATATGTTTGATTCAGATTATTAAATTTAAACCGCTTAGTATTTATGTTATAGATTAGGTTATCAAAATCTAGAACATATAGTCAATTCATCAGATGTGCACTGCAATAGAACATTTCATTTAAAAAAACAAAACAACTTTTGTCCTTTATTATAAATAAGAAACCTCTCTTGTCCAAGCAAGAAATAGAGATAATGTTCTTAGTTATAGCAGATACATAATATCACTCTTCTAGTTCTAAGATAAAATCACTGGGCAAAGATAAGGAATATGTTCCTACAGCTATAACAACTCTTGCATCATTGCCTACATATAGGTCAGCATCTCCTTTTGTCAATGATCTACTATTTCTCAGACCCTGCACATTAGTACAAATGTGAGAATCACAATCGGTATCTAATACCCATGAAGAAGAAATAGATAGATTAACTTCTATAACATATATACCTAAGACAGAAGTCGCACTTCTCTTTTTTTGAACTTCCTCTAGGCACTTTTTGCAATTCCTCTTCCAATATCCGATCTCATCACAATGGAAGCAGGTTCTGTCCTTAGACACCCCACCTTTAGATTTCAATGCTTTAGCCTTGCCTTTATCTTGGGTCTTCTTCTTTCCTTTGGGCTTCTTTTTGCCTTTGCCCTTTTTAACCATGAGTACATTACCAGATTGGATCTTCTTAATATTGCTTTCAGCAGTTCTCAACATGCTTAACAATTCATGCAAAGGCTTGTTAATTTCATTCATGTTATAGTTTATGACAAATTGACTATAGCCTCCAGGCAATGATTGCAGAACAAGGTCAGTGGTCAACTTTTAACCCAATGGAAATCCTAATCTTTCAAGGTTCTTAACGTACCCAATCATTTTGAGTACATAAATTCCTACAGAAGTTACTTCTTGCATTTTACATCCAAATAATGTCTTTGACACCTCAAATCTCTCGTGTCTTGCCTGCCCTTGATACAGTTATTTAAGATGTGCAACCATATCAAAAACATTCATATTCTCATGTTGCTTCTGAAGCTCAGAGTTCATAGTAGCAAGCACAAGGCATGACACATCTAATGCATCATCTTGAAGCTTTTTATAAGCATTCTTATTAGGATGAGTGGCATTAGTGGCGGATGGTTCAGGAATGGGTTCCTCTAGGACATACAGTTTTCATTTTTACTTGAGAACAATTCTCAAGTTTTTGTACCAGTCTAAGAAATTAGCTCCATTGAGTTTGTCCTTTTCAAGGACAGATCGCAGAGAAAGAGTATTCGACGAATTTGTTGTCATGGTGATTCTACAAAAGAAAATGTAGAAATAAACATCATATTTCAATCATTTAATTAGGTCTTTAATTAAATGAGTTTTCCACCTCACAAGTGGAGCAAGATCCATATTATACTTCATCTTAGCTTTGGCTAATCGCTCAAGACTTGTATAACTTAGGTAGATACTATATGCCAATTACACCATGTAACTCTTGTATAGAACAACACTATTTATTCGTTTACCCATCGTATGAGATATGCCTTTAAGTTTTTCAATCTAATTGAGATAACTCAATTAGGTTTCACCCAAAGTTTAATAGTCAGACATCACAATTGTCTAGTCGCACTCTACCAAGATAAATCGAGTCACTTCGCTTTGGCAAACATGACTTCAATTGATCGAGGTAGTCATGAGTACTAAACTTTGGTAGGCATATATTTGTTGACCTAATTATGATAACTAAGTTAATTATGCATGCATTACATACAATCATCATCATAACACATATCACATAAAAGAAACGTGACATGGTTATGACCCATAATCTACGATCTTCTCAAGCCAATGAGAAGATCAATGGGTCAACCTAGAGATAACATCTTCTCTAAGTGCGTCCTTTGGTTGTCGTGTGTTGTTTACTACATCTTCCTTTCTCATTTGCATCTAGTAGACTAGTACTAGTTTACATGTACATTACAATGGAGAAACCTTGAGTTACATACGAGGATAAATCAATAGTACAACCGGAAATATATATGTGGAAGGTACGACTCATAGGTCGTATTATGAATTACAACATGCACACACACATATCTAATCACATTGGGGTAAGGGGCTATAACCATGCACCATGACATACATTATTCACAAAGATCTATGACATGTAACGTTTATTATGATGCAAAACACATCCCCACTAGTTGCTAGCAATCGGATTAAAGGGCGAGGCTGGGGGCAATGCTCCCGAAACAAATTTTATTTTGACAACTCATTAAATGAGTTGCTGCCCTTAGTCCATCAGGATGAACTCAAGAACCCTTGATGTGTTTTGTCACACAAAATCATTCTTACAATCGTGAACTCATAATAAATAGTTCATGCAGATTTATATCACATATAAAATAGGAATACAACGATGTTCATGTATACACAAGTGGCTCTGATACCACTGTAGGGAGATGCAAAAACCAACCGCATAACGCAGCAGAAATTAGATCCCTCCAGAGATCCAAGTGTATACATAATATCGTGTTCATTCTTATAATTACATCTAGTTGAGAGATTACCCTTGATGTATAATCCTTCGCAATCTCGGCAGCAACCTTTACCAATAGATCTCAACGTGATCAAGATGGTCGCGCCTCTATGGTATTCATACGAACACTCTTTTGGAGAATCAAAGTCTTTGGTTGTGCTATCAACCACTCAAAAGACTTTTGGCCAAAGTGGGAGGAAGGGAATGCTCGGCCAAGAAGAAGATGAGAGGAAGAAGAAGAAGCTCTCTAACAAGAAGATGAGAAGAAAACCTTTCAAAGATATTTCTTCCCACCTTTGATTTTTCCACTTCAATGCATGATTAAGCCACATTAATCATGCATGATCATGATAAATCCATATTATTCATCTTCAAATTAATTTGAGTCCAACTCAAATTAAACAAATTTGAGTCTAGCTCAAATTCGGCCAACATATTTAAGTCTAACTCAAATTCATCCTTTTCAATGAGTCTAACTCAAATTCGGTCAACATATTTAAGTCTAACTCAAATTCATCCTTTTCAATGAGTCTAACTCAATGATTCCAATTCAATAGCCTAATGGTTCATTTAGTCAAACTAAAATGAACTCATCTCCAAAATAACATGTTCTTTGTATGCGACCCTATAGGTTCTCATAACGTTGGCAATATTCCTAAAAACCATTTTAGAGACATAAGCAATGAGTGACATCTAACAATGCATCATTACTACCCAAGTGACAAAAATGTCGAGATCCGACATCACTTTTCTGTGACTATTATCTTGTATGACTCATTCCTTCTATCCTTGATATCTAGATTGATCAATGAGACATAGACCGTGTTATCCTTTTATCAATCTTTGTGTTTCTTGATCTCCAAATAAACTACTCCAATCAAATGAGCTTAATATCTCATATTGACTTATTTGAGCATGGTCATGCATTTTCGTAGTCTTACTTTATCAAGGGGCCTACAGATATCACTTCCGTCATATGGAAGAAATAGATCTCATCTACATCACTCGCATCTCTCCGTATAGATCATTGCATACCAGTGATCGATTTTATAGTCCACCTTGTTACAAGTATATAACTTTTTATGTAGGGAACCGTAGTGATTTCAGGTCTAAGGATTATTAATACCAATAGTCATTATGAGAATGTTTATGCCACTCATATGACAATTTATGAAACATTCTCATGACGGATCAGTTCAGTACATATTCTTTAATATATACCTATGTGTAAACTTGATATCCTAATTGATGACTTGTGAGATTAAGTCATCAGTTGACTTACATACTAGTCTCAACATATTAATATTATCCTTGTATATTAATACTTGATTATGAATAGTTACGAGTAGTGTTCTATATATATCTACAGTATTCCACTATCAAGTCACCAACTTAATATACTATAGACTAGAACCAACTACACTAGGATATTATTATATTTATTCAAATGACACATCAATGAAGTAAATACAATAACCATAAACTCTACCTTTATTATGAAATATAATACAAAAGTTTCCTTATTAATCATCTCATAATTGGCACTTAGGGCTAATACTAACATTTAAATCATCTTGTTTGACAATTTTTTGAACTATGTCATCTAGGTCTTTCCAAAACCTATGTTTAATACATACTAATCCTATCTGAAGTATTTATATACTAATTACATCAATAGTTTATTTTGCTACCACTATTTTAAGAGTTAAAATTCTATCTTCCTTCCTACTACTACTTCAACCTTTAACGACTTATCTACAACAATATCTATTTCATTTCTCATTTTACACTTTCCTAATGTACACTAATAGTGAGAATGTTAACGACACAATATTGGAGCTCTAGTTTATGTTAGTACCCCGATTGATTGAGGAGGAGATCGCTAGAACCCCAAGCGATGTGAATCCTAGTTAGTTTTGATGTTTAGTCAAATAAGTTTAAGTTAGGTCTTGTTGGTGTTTCTAATATGTGTATCTCTAAGTACCCAATAACTTAGGGATGGAGTATAGTGAATGGTAGAATGGGACATTCGAGGGACATAAAAGGATGAGCAACATCGAAGACAGCAAGATCTTAGTAGAAGACGTAAGCAAACGAGAAGGATGACACAGGGAGCTAATGGCTCGATACATCTGAGGTACGAGGAGCTTGGCGAAGGAGTATTTCGACGAAGCGTGGTTGCACAAGGAGTGAACCAGAAGGGCTCGATACATCCTAGGGATGAGAATCCAAGAGAAAGACCATGCAAGGTAAGCTGGTGAGACTCAAGCGTAGTCAACTGAGTAAGGAGATTTAGGCGATCATAATAGGGGTTTCGATTGCCCGAATCTTTTAGTTAACCAATGCACAGCATTACCCATTATCTGTTTGAATAGGTTATCACAAGATTCAGATCAAGCAACCAAAAGTCACATGGAAGCTGATCAGCAATGCAAATATGATGTAAACAGAATCGAGCAATCGATAAATAAGATCAGGCAACCAAATGCCACTAACATTAAGAATTTTAACTAGCAAAATTCTTCATCCAACTAGTTGACTCTCACTGTAATAATACTTGTCAATGCCACTAGCATCCTTGTCAAATGTTTTGCCACAAGTTTTTCATGTAGCCCTAGCACGTGTCGCCATATCTTCTCCACTTAAAGTCATAGTTCATACTATTGGATATGATTGTGAAGGACAAGTATAGGGATATTTGTACCCTATGTTCATTGCAGTCGCATCGACCATTCGTCAAGACAATAAGGCTACGTTTGGTATGCCGTAATCTGCCTTGCAATGTAATCCAGGCAGATTCTTTTGTTTGTTATTGTCTTAGAATTGTAATGTAATGTAATCTGGATTACAAAAGGCACTAAAGTTTTGTAATCTAGATTACAAAGCAAAACCTATGTAATCCAGATTACATTACAAGCTTCCCATTTGCATGCAATAAATTACATTTGCATGCATGCAAATGTTATTTATTGCATGTATGCAAATGTGATTTATTGCATGCAAATGGAAATTAGACTGCGTTTGGCAATCGGCGACGGTCGGTCGGCGGTCGATCGACGGCGACGATCGATCGGCGATCGGCGGCGGCATAACCGACGACCGACAATCGATCGGCCGATCGTCGGTGGTACCGTCGGCATCGGTGGACCAATCGCCCGGACGGCCGATCGGCGGTGACCCGTCGACGATCGATCGGCATCGATCGCCGTGCATCGGCGGTGACCGACCGGTGACGGTGACCGACCAACGAATGGTGGCGGTTGATCGACGCCGGCCACGCCGGCCATCGATGGCAATGATCGACGGTGACCGACAATGATCGCACGGTGATCGACGTGGCCGACGAAGCCGATCACCGCCGGTTGGCCGCCGTTATCGTCGTCATTGTCTACGTCATCGTCGTCGATCCATTCCTATCGTCTTTGTAATGGACACCAAACAAAAGAATGTAATGACCTTTGTAATCCAAAATTACATACAATTTGTATCCAAACAATGTAATGTAATCAAGATTACATTGCATTCTATTACAACTTGGATTACATTACAACTTAGATTACATTACGTCCTACCAAACGCAGCCTAAGGGTAATGTTGGACAACTACTCATTGCAAATGTAGACATAAAAACCACCCGCTACAAAAGCCACCCATTATTCTACTCCAACATCCAATGACTTCATCAATTCTGTACAAATAATTCTAGACTTTAGAACTCCTTGGGTTCATCTCACTTTACTACAAATACCACTTATTATGTTTTTGCTACCTTGGTAAATGATTCCCTGATTTATGGATCGAGAATATAGGTAACTAGACTTTAAAACTTAGGTTCATCTAACTTTAATACGATTACACCTATCATCACCTATTATGTTTTTACTTCCTTGGTAGATTACCAAGACTATCATTACTTAATCCAAGTGCATTCTCATATATAATAAGCAATTGTAAATTATTTTCTGCTTCTTATCTTTCTCTTTACCACTTGTTTCTATTATTGATAGTTCTATATATCAACAAAGATATATGGCTTGGACCAACTAGAGGGATGAGTCAATAGACGGTGACTCAAAAATAAGAATAGTAGTATAGGGTATTCATGTGTGAGTTGGTTAGTCATGGAAATAAGTAAAATAATTAGAAAAACAATGCTAACAACAATTTTATGGGGTTTGGAACACCACTCCTACTCCACGGCCTATAAATTCATGTGCGATCAAAAAATTAAAATTTCTCTTGTAAGACAATAATTCAAATTTGCTACTAGTAAAGGGTGCTCATATGTAAGTTGGTTGGTTGTGCCAAGATTGTATATTCAATGGAAATAAGTAAAACAACAAATAGAATGCTAATAATAGATTTTACTTAGGTTGGAGATCCACTTCTCTCCATGATCTATCAATTCATTAGGTGAATCACTCACAAATTTTATTATCAATCACTCCTTTATACAAAACAAAGAAGTCTTTCATAGTCCCACTCTGTTGAGATAATTACAATCCATCTCCTCTCTCAAAAAGAATTAACAATGTAAACTAAGGAGAGAAGATTTATCAAGAACATATAGAAAAGATTCACTTCAAATTGTAAGCCTTTAGAATGTTATTCAGCTTAAGCACTTGGTCACAGCAAGATCACATTTATTTTCATGCATCCTTTACCAAGCCAAACAACCTCAATTGCTTATATAAAACAAGCTCCAACTACTATATATCGTGTCTCCAGTCAACTAGAAATAAGCCATTGACTAAAACAATTCTGGTCATTGAGCAGCTAGAGACTCATATCAATCGACTAGAATTCCTAATTAAATGATCATTAGTCCAATTTAATTGAACTCAATATAGTTGATTGTTACTTGAATAGAATTTAGGACTTAAGAGTTGACTAAACCATCCAGTCCACTAAAACTCACTCACCTCTAGTGAGTCTACTTAAAATTCCTGCTTTACTTGGCTAATACCTACATAACCCAATGTAAAATCCCAGAATCAAGTTGAATGTCAACTACAATTGCACCTATTATCCCTTGGTTGAAGGATTCTAATAAGTCACTAGTTACTATAAACCCCTATTTAGTCATGCATATCATTTCTGATGATATTATCCAAAAGCGTGAAACCCTAAAATTTTAGAGGTAATTTATGCTAACCAAGAATACAATACTCTTCATTTCAACCATTCTCCTTGTATTAGATATAAGACATCTCTTTCAATCCCTCTATCCTTTTATAAAAATAATCTTAAATACTTAAAGCTCTCACTTATAAACAATTCATTATCTTCTATCTTAATAATTATCTCATTACGTCTAATATTGTTAAACTTAAATTTTATATATTCTATCTTTATCTACTTGATACTCTCCTTTTCGACCATCCTCCTTGTATTATATATAAGATATCTCTCTCAATCCCTCTATCCTTTTATAAAAAATGATCTTAAATACTTAAAGCTCTCGCTTATAAACAACTTGTTATTTTCTATCTTAATAATTATCTCATCGCGTCTAATATTGTTAAACTTAAATTTCATATATTCTATCTTTATCTACTAAGATTAAAACTTCACTTACAATATTTTCCACTAAGATTTGAATCTAGCATTTCCTCTTTCACTTGTCTCATCTACCAAAATAATATTATCTATAAACAACATGACCATGGTACTGTGTATTAAATGCGTTCAGTGAATTCATTCATGATTGATGTAAAAAGATAAAGACTTAAAACTAATCATTGATGTAACTCTATCTTTATGGGAAACACTTTGGTCCCTTGTATTGAGTAATACAAACAAAAATCAATAATTACAAGAAACATAGATACATGCCCTCCTTCTAAAAACAAAACAATATCTATGATGTCATTTAACAAACTGAAAAGTTAGTCATGACAAGTTCCAAAAACCAAAGAAATAAAGATCTTCTAGACTTGCACCAACAAAACTTAACTTTTGTCACATATAAACAAGCACCTTATGCAGCAAATGACACTTTGAATGCAAACCAAAAGCTATCTTTAGCACAAACTTATCCTACTGTTCAAGGACTTTATCACAACGACAAATTAGGAGACATTGGATTAACCAATCTGATAAATTTTTCCAAGTAACATATTAAAATCTCCAAAAAAAAAAAAAGTCTTCATTGGTAAATCAGTACCATCAAATTGGACATGTTATTATCAGTCATCTTGACCATCCTCCATAATTCCCTAGAAGAAGATTATAAACAATGAAACCTTGTTCATTTGTTTTCTTTAAATATAACAGCTTTCCACAAATTTAAGGCACTTTATATCGTGAAAACAAGAAATTCTACAAGACCATATAATGATCTCAATACCAGTTTATCCTTGCATTTATCTTTAACCAAGTATTATGCTACAGATAATATAAACATCTTAGCTAAAGAGTAAGCATATCATGGGATTTTCCACTTCTTTCAGGTCATTATGTTACATAACAAATATGGATAAACCTTGATAACACAAAGCAGACTCCATTAAAGTCGAAAAATAATCTAGAAGAATGGTAAGACGTATGCTCAAATATCAGGTAAAAGAGTGGTCAACACGGCTATATTAGTTCCTTTGCCATGTAATAAGTTTGTAGAGATTCACAAAAGATTGAATAAAGACAACCCAATCGATAACACAGGTAAATTTAAAGTTTACAGAAAAAGTATAAGAACAAGACTGAATTAACTGGAAAGCCAAGCAACAAAAAATGTAAGTTGCAATAGCAATCAGAACCGGCATCAAAAAATTTAAGCTCGCCGTTAACAAAATTAATTGAGGCGCCGAACAAACCAAGAGCCCCCAATTGGAACCATAAGCTATCAATTAATGTAACCGAAATAAAAATAAAAGAAAAAGAACTAGACAGCCAGAAAGATCATACCTCCATTCGCTCTCTCCGTACGGCGAGTAGTAATCGTACCCAATTTCGTTTCTGTCGACGCAATTGAACATGAGTGCCGCAAGCGAAGCAAAGATCCCTGGAAATCAAGAATCAATCAGGACCCTGACAAGTCGAATAGAAACGAACAAAGATGTCGAAGAGCAGGAGGGTTGTACCGGGGAGGTAATGGAGGAAAGAGACCTTGACGGCGCTGCAGACGACGGCGTCGACCCAAAACCACCACCCAGCGCCGAACACAGCACCGGCGAATCCTGGCCCCATTATCTCCCATATTAACCCTAGGTTGCCCATAGATTCTTTCGTCGTCCCCCTGCTCCCCGCCGATCTCCTCACCCTCGCTTCGCGATGACTTCGCTTTGGTCAGGCAACCTATCCCTATTTATTTATAGTATGCTTTTATAGCTTAATTAATCTGTAATTTACATCAATTGTGAGAAATTTCTATCCTTTTTTTTTCTTTTACTTTCCATTGTGTCATCTTAAAATATTTTCCGCAAAATATTCATGGAATAAATACTATTATTATATTTTTTATTTAATTTATTGGTTTTTTTATGTGTATCGATTCAATGATTAGCTAATTAATTACTCTATATTTAGTTATTAAATTGAACAACACTTTAGTAAAGAATTTATATAGCGTAGATCTGAATTTATTAGAATAATATATTTCAAAATCATGTTACGTATATTTTGTCTTATAATTCTTATGATATTTAGTGTAGAATAAAACGTGGACATTTTATTCTAAACCGTTGAAACAATTTCAAAAAAAATATTTTTTTGAATTATATTGATATATACATCGACGAAATATTTTAATACCGGATGTCAAATTTGAAATTAATAAATCTAAAAATAATATTAAATTTAGACATTTTCTAGATTTGCATACCATCATTTTTATACCTTTAGTTTTTTTTTTGTAAAGACGTTTAATAATAATACTTAAAACTATATAAACAATCTGTAATTTTAGCTGAATTAATATTTTTGAAAGTTATATAACATTGATAATTATTTTTTTTAAGAAATAAAGTGTATAATTATAGGAATTTAATTAATTGAATTATAGGAATGTTTATTATTTAAGTATTTCCATTATATTTTATATAATTAAATAAAAAATAGTGACAATTTATTTGGTCTTCGTGAAATTAATGTTACCATTTTATTCATTATAAATTATATAATTAATTAAAATATATAATTTATATTTATTACAATTATACATATTCAAAAAGGGAAAGATCAAAGAAAACTTAATTATCAATAATAAAATTTATTTAGATATAAATAATAATATAGTAGAGAATAAAGTCCAATGTATTGTTGTCGGAAGCGCCATAAAATTTGATACTGCTATAATATGACTAAGTGTAGAGAAGCATCAAGTCGAGTCAAAGTAGCAACTCGGAAAAATGAGTCGAGTCAAGGAAGTAATAACTTGGAAAAATGAGCCAAGTCAAGGAAGTGACAGTTTAGGATGTAAGTATGAAAATAAGTTAGGAAGGTAATAGCTCAGGAAAATGAGTCGAGTCAAGGACGTGGCAGCTCGGGACGTAAATCTAAAGATAAGTTAGGGAGGTAACAACTTGAGAAGATGAGTCGAGTCGAGTCGAGAAGGTAGCAGCTCGAAAAGAAAGCAAAGCCGAGTCAGACGAGCAATAGCTCAAGAAGTTAGCAGAAAGCTAAAAATAATATTAATTTTGTTAAGGTGGGACCCCATAAAATATGCAAGAGACTACTTGTTATAGTTCTGGTATACAGGTCATTATCTTTTATAACATATTGAAGACGCCTCATAGGTCCCACAAAATATTCCTAGTAGCGAGCATTCTCTAATGACATAACGGCAAAATCACCTTAATCCGCGTGGCCTTCCACATGGACGATGATGCTCGTAGTTTGTTATGCGATAGCTTGCCCTAACGTGGAGGAGATATAAAAGGCGAAAACGAAGGAAGGAGGGGGGATCTCATTCTGCTTACACTGACTTTTTCTACTATATTCATTTTTCTTCACTGTTATGACTTGCTTCTCTTCTTTATATGAACTCTAACTTAAACATCGGAGGATCTCCACCGGGTAGGTCGGTAGTAGTTGCAGTAGATGCAACCTCAAGAAATTTCTCCTCATGAGGCTTCTACTCTTGAAGAAGTCCCTATGACCCTACCTTCTCAGCTGGCCGCTATAATAAATAAAGTTGTGGTCGATGCACGGATAGAGGATGATAGAAGAAGGGAGTATCTTCAACCCCATTCGGGAGAGTCATCTCAAAGAGAGCAACCCCACGATGGGTTTTTGATGCATGTGAGCACGACTTCAAATCTTTAATGAGGATCGTCAAGGATTCGACGTGCGTGCTCAAGCTTAATGCCCGCAAAGTGCACGGATGTCATCAAGTAATAAAATATGTATCGATCCCAAAGAGACTGAAATTCGAATACCGCCAGTAGATGTCATTGTTTGAAGTGAATCTCCTAAGAGTAAGGTGTTCGAGGTCGATGGTAGTCCTGGCTCAATTACGGTGTCACTCGGAGAAAGCGAAGGTGGTCTCAAGTTCCTAAAATGATTCTAGGACTTCGGTTTTACTTGTGCGTTGTTGAATATGCTATCAATTTAATGCTCTAAGGATCTCTTGTTAGTGAAAGCCCTAGAGTCAATCATGTGATGATTGTTGTATGAACTTGTTGTATCATATTCCTATATATATTTATAAAGATATTTCTTTATGGTTATTATACTTACTTGTATTAGTGTCAAATAACTAAATATAATAGCGTCCTTGAATAGAAGGTTCTTATCTATATCAATCGATTGGTTGAATCGATAATGAGATGATATAGAGAATACTACTCTTAATCATTCATAGTCAAGTATTAATATTCAGGGATAATGTTAATGCGAAGAGACTAGCATGTAGGTCAACTCGATGACTTGATCTCACAAGTCATGGATATGAGATATCAAATTGACACATGGGTATGCATTAGAGAATGTATACTGAATGACCCGCCATGAGAAAGTATCATGGATCGTTATATGAGTGTCATATACTTTCTCATGTGACTATTAGTATGACTATTAATCCTTGGACCTGAAGTCACCATGGTTCCCTACATAAGGAGTTGCATACTTTGGTTTCGTCAAACGTCACCCGTAAATGGGTGGACTATAAAGACAATTACTGAGTATATAACAAATTATGCGGAGGAATGTGAGTGATGTAGATGGGATCTATCCCTCTTATATAACGGGAGCGATATCATGATTCTTGATAGAGTGAGACCACTAAGTGCATGGTCATGCCCAAATGAGTCAATATGAGATATTGAGCTCATTTGATTAGAGTGAGTCTACTTGGAGTTAAAGATATAGATTGTACAGAGGATGACACGGTCTATGCCTCAATTGTTCAATCTAGATGTCAATGATAGAAGGATATTATCACATATTGTGAGAGTCACAATTAGTAGTCACAAAGGTGATGTTTGACTTGACTTGAGAGGGAAGATGAAGGGTCAAGTTTGACTTGACCAAATGCCACTTCATGGTGACTTGACATAGGGGCTGGCCAATGATGATGTTTCACATCATCATGGACACATTATGTTGTGCCACCTCATGAGGAAGACCAAGAGCCATGGCTCTTGGTATTACATGGATGGTTTTAACCCTCCTTAATGTGGCCTGCCAAAAACATAAGTGGGGAATTGATTGCTTCTTCTTCCTTCTCCTATATTTTTCTCTCCCTTTCCTCCATTGCCGAAAACTCCCAAGAGTGCTAGCACACTCTAAGTGGTTCTCTCCACCCTTTTGTCCGTGTGGATACTGTTGGGATGTATACTGAAAAGTCTATCTTTTGTATGAACATCTTTAATTTTGAAATAAGAATCACATGATCATTGTTTGCATATTGATGGTTATGCATATTGTCTCATAAATTACATTGTAGATAACATGGTGTGTAGTGTCACACGGTAGATCATGTTATCAGCTCCTTGTAGAGTATAAGTAAAGGCTCACAACTGAGATGGCTTTAGACAAACCATTGGTATGGTTGTAGTGTGATTTGGTATTGATTTGTCTTGACCATATAATCGCACTAGTACACTTTGTGTGTATTGAGCAGGACCGACTTAGAGGTAATTCGATTTATTGCTGACTACATAATCAAATCGGACCTCAGATATTATATTGTACATGCTCTTAATCCTGATATAATAACGGGCACATATACTTAGTATTTATTTCTTTAATTTACCAATGAGCGAGATTTATAAAGTAAATCGATAGGCTCGGTAAGTTGGGAAATGATATTATTTATACGGTGTGTCGTTGATTATAGGAGGAAATCGTGTCCTATATATTAGGATGATGATGTCCCCTTGAGGAGCTCATAAGGTTCATCATATAAACCCTACATGTGGACTTGGTCCGGCATGATGATAAAGTTGAGTGGTACTACTCATGGAGTTAGATGTCGATTGATTAATTATCAGTAAATTAATTAATCGACGGACATTCGAGATCTTAAATATAGGGAGATAAATGTACAAATAATATATGGAGCTCATATTAACTTATGGGGGTTGGTGAGGTAGATCGATGATAATCCTCTAGTGGAATGGATTATCATTAATGGATCGGACTTTATGTGGGCTTGATCCATTGGGTGGCCAAGATCCAACTCCTCCTCATGGTCCCTATTGTAGCCTATTAAAACCTCATGGAGCCTAGATCTGATGGTGGAAAATAAAACTCTAGATCCGACGGTTGAGATTAAATCCCTAGAACCGACGGTGGAGATTAAAACAAGATTTAAGCCTAACTCTATAAAAGGAGGCTTAAGGTGGGCGGCAAGAGAAGAGAGGCAAGAAGAGGATTAGGGTTTTTGGGCGGCAAGGGGGCTTGAGAGGCTTTTGCCATCCTCTCCTCTTCTCTCCTTGTTTTTGCCGGTGTCCAACCTTCTTCCCTTCATCCTTGGCCGGGGCTAGGGTCTTCCCTTGAAGCTTTTGGCCGGCGCCCTTCCTCCTTATTTCTCTCTTTGGCCAGCGGCAAGCATCAAGCTTGGAGCTTGATGGTCGGTTAAAGGAAGGAGAAGAGTTTTGTTTTTATATTTCCTCTTGTTCGGAGCGAGCAAGGAAAGGAAGATTGGTGATCTAGGAGGCTTCGACTTTTGGAAGATCGTCGCCCACACGACGTCCAAAAGGAGATATGACATACGATAGAAGACCTAGAGGTAAACAAGAGGTATAAATCTTGTTTTGCTTTCCTTTTTGTTTCTTTGTATATTGTATGAATGACATGTGGTTAAATTTACTTGGACCCCGAATACAAACGCAAAAACCGGTGATCCTTACATTGTCTATTCCGTGGCTACTCGTAGAATAGAGTGTTAGTGAAAGCCCTAGAGTCAATCATGTGATGATTGTTGTATGGACTTTATTGTATCATATTCCTATTTATAAAGGCATGGTTATTATATTTACTTGTATTGGTGTCAAATAACTAAATATAATAACGTCATTGAGTAGTAGGTTCTTATATATATCAATCGATTGGTTGAATCGATAATGAGATGATATAAAGAACACTACTCTTAATCATTCCTAGTCAAGTATTAACATTCAGGGACAATGTTAATGCGTAGAGACTAGCATGTAGGTCAACACGATAACTTGATCTCACAAGTCATGGATATGAGATATCAAGTTGACACATGGGTATGCATTGGAGAATGTATGTTGAATGACCCGCCATGAGAAAGTATCATGGATCGTTATATGAGTGTCATATACTTTCTCATGTGGCTATTAGTATGACTATTAGTCCTTAGGCCTGAAGTCACCATGGTTCCCTACATAAGGAGTTGCATACTTTGGTTTCATCAAACGTCACCCGTAAATGGGTGGACTATAAAGGCGATTACTGGGTATGTGACAAATTATGCGGAGGGATGTGAGTGATGTAGATGAGATCTATCCCTCCTATATGACAGGAGAGACATCGTTATTCTTGATAGAGTGAGACCACGAAGTGCATGGTCATGCCCAAATGAGTAAATATGAGATATTGAGCTCATTTGATTAGAGTGAGTCTACTTGGAGTTCAAGATATAGATTGTACCGAGGATGACACGGTCTATGCCTTAATTGGTCAATCTAGATATCAAGGATAGAGGGACATTGTCATATATTGTGAGAGTCACAATTAGTAGTCACAAAGATGATGTTGGAGCTCAACATTCTTGTAACTTGGGTAGCAATGATGTGTTGCTAGATACCGCTCATTGCTTGATTAGGTTCATAGGATGAACCAAATTGGATTAAAAGTAATCCAAATTAGACTAATTGAGTTAGACTCAAGTTGATTCAAGTGTTGAATGAATCTAATTTAGATTTGATTCATTTAGTCAATTTAAATTAATGAATAGAGATTCATTAAATCGAATCAACTAAACGAGTTGGTCCGCGGGTTGAGAAATATCAAAAGAAGATAAAATTTATGAAAAAAAATTATTTTTTATCAATATTCTAATACTAACAAGTTCATAATAACATTCTTCTTCTATCACACATATAATTCGGTGTTAGTATGAGCCCTTAGTGTCAATTATGAGATGATTGGTGAGGGAGACTTTGGTATTATATTCTTGCATTAATAAAGGCAAAGATTGATTATTATATTTTTTTATGCGTGTGCCAGCTAAATAAATATAATAATGGCCATGAATAGTAGGTTGTTATCTACAGTATATCAATTGGTAGAATTGATTATGAGAAGCTATAGAGAACACTATTCTTAAATATTCCTAGTCGAGTATTGTATTAATAGACAAGGGCTATATTGATACATTGAGACTAGCATGTAGGTCAATGGATGACTTGATCTCACAAGTCATGGATATGTGATATCACATTGATACATGAGTATATATATTGAAAACTATATATACTGAATTGACCCACCATGAGAAAGTATCATGGATCGTTATATGAGTGTCATATACTTTCTTATGTGACTATTGGTATGAATAGTCCTTAGACCTGAAGTCACTACGGTTCCCTACATAAGGAGTTATGTACTTTGGTATCGTCTAACGTCACATCGTAATTAGGTGACTATAACGGCAATCACTGAGTATGTAACGAATTATGCGGAGGGATGTGAGTGATGTAGATGAGATCTATCCCTCCCATATGATGGGAGTGATATCTTTGGCCTCTTGATAGAGTAGGACCACGAAATGCATGGTCATGCTCAAATGAGTCAATATAAGATATTAAGCTCATTTGTTTGAGTGAGTCTACTTGGGGATCAAGAAACAAAAAGATTTATAAGAGGGTGACACGATCTATGCCTCATTGATCGATCTGAGATATCAAGGATAGAAGGACACTGTCATATGATAATAGTCACTAAGAGGTATCTCTCGACATTCTCATCACTTGGGTAGCAATGATGTATTGCTAGATGCCGCTCATTACTTATGTATCTAAAATGGTTTTGGATACATTGCCAACGTTATGAGAACCTATAGGGTCACACACAAAGAACATATTATTTTGGAGAGGAAATCATTTTGGTTTGACTAAAATGAATTATTAGTTAATTGGATTAACTAGAATGAGTAAGACTCATTACTTGGCTAAATTTGAGTTAGACTCAAATTGGTTTATGTTGACTTAGACTCAAGTCAAACCAAGAGAAGAAGGCTAAAATGAATAATACACGAATTAATAATATAATACACGAATTAATAAATGGGGTTTTAAATGGGATTTAAAACTCATTAATGTGCATTAATTGACTTCCTTTCTTTTACCATGAAGAATAAGGAAGTGCATTTAATGTCTCATTAAGGTGTATTATTATGACTTCTTTTTCTTCAACGTGGACAATGAAAAAGAAATTAGATTTTTTTTTTTCGTACACAACACAAGAGGGCCAAGTGCCGAGTGGAAAAGTGAGACCTTGGAGTGGTTGCTAGCACAACCGAAAGGGCTTACCTCTTCTCTCCAAGATCGTGTGTGTGTGCACCGTAGAGGCGTGGACATTCTTACCACGCTGAGATCCGCAAGTGTTGCTGACTGGAATTCGAAGGGCACACTTCGAAGGTAATCTCGATTCCTATAGGATAGAATCGATAATTGAAACGAGTATATTTTTTTTTGCTTGGATCTCTAGAGGGATCCTAAGTTTTTCGCTGCGAATTTTGTTTATCGCTCGGGATCCCTATAGTGGTATCAAAGCCACTTGTAAAAAAAAATGTACACATTTTTTTTTGATGTTTTATGTGATATAAACATGAGATTAGTTTTATTATGTTTTTTTGATATGTCCGAGTTGATTTAGCCATAGTCCGCCGAATCAATCAATGTTGACTCCACGTCGAGTTGATTCAATGGTCCGCCGGGGGTCGGTTTGACGCGCCGAACACACCTGGCCATCTGGAGGTCTCGGGTTCATAGAGCGGGACCGCCGTGGTCTTGCGACTAATCGGCATAGCGGCTTAAAAATTGCACATAATAAAACTGATAAATAAAATAATTTATTAAATCATTGTGAATGATTTGTATATGTTGCATGGTTATGGCCTAGGACCCAATATGATTGTGGTTATGTGTTGTAATTCATAATATGGCCTGCGTGCCATCATATGTATGTGGGTGTTGTATTTTGTTTACACGGCTTGCGTGTCGTGCCTTCACTTCTATTTTCTAGTTGTAAAATAGATTTAGACTCGAATGTAACTCGAGTATTCTCATTTTGTAATGTACAAAATAAATAAGAAATGAAAGTCCATTAAAGGTGGATGTTACAAGGACGATGCTGACAACACATGCTGACCAAAGGAAGCGCTTGGAGAAGATGTTATCCCTAGGGTAACCAATCGATTTTCTCATTGGATTGAGAAATCATCGAATAAGGGTCATAACCATGTCACGTTTAGCGTATATGTGATATATTTTGTGTGTATGTGATGCATGCTAGATAATCTGTTATCTTAAAATTAAGTCAAATGAATATGCCTACAAAAGTTTGGTACTCATAAACTACCTCGATCATTTGTGTTGGGTTTGCCAAAGCAAAGCAACGCATTTTATCTTGGTAGAGTGCGAGAGGACAATTGTGATGTCCCGCTATCAAACTTTGGATGAGACTTCACTAAGTATCTCAATTAGATTGAGAAATACTTAGAGGCATTTCCTAATAGTTAGGAGACACGAATAAGAGAACATTTATACTAAGTCTTGGGCGATTAGCCAAAGCTAACTCAAGATGATGTATAATGTGAATCTTGATCCTTTATTCCAAGAGTTGCATACGATGCAATTGGTAAAATGTTACCTACCTAGTGATACTAAATCTTGGGTGATTAGCCAAAGCTAACTCAAGGTGAGGTATGTTGTGGATCTTGTCCTACATGAACTTGAAGCTCAATAGAATCTATGACTAGCTCCTATTTTAAGGGAATCGGTGAGTCTCATTTAATTAAAGGCCTAATTAAATGATTTCAAATATAATACTCATTTCGCATATCATTTCTGTAGAGATTACTATGTCTTCAACATGACAAATACCCTCTCTCTGCGATCGGTCCTTGAGAAGGACAAGCTCAATGGAGCAAACTTCGATCGTTAGAATTTGAGAATAGTTCTCAAACAAGAGCGAAAACTCTATGTCCTAGAGCAACCCATTTGAACCACCCGCCAATAATGCTACTCGTAGATAAGGATGCATACAAGAAGCATCAAGATGATGATTAGATGCACCTTATGCTTGCAACCATGAACTCGAGCTGTAACAACATAAGAACATGGATGCCTTCGATATGGTTGCACACTTGAAGCAACTATATCAAGGGAAGGCGAGGCACGAGAGATATGAGGTATCTAAGGCATTATTTTCATGCAAAATGCAAGAAGGAACACTGTAGGAACTCATGTACTCAAGATGATTGGGTATGTTGAGAACCTTGAAAGATTGGGGTGTCCTTGAGGCGAAGAGTTGGCCACTGACCTGATTCTATATTCGCTGCCGAGAGGCTTTAGTCAATTTGTCATGAATTATTACATGAGCGAAATTGACAAACCATTGCTCGAGCTCTTAAGCATGTTGAGAATCACGAGAGCAATCTTAAGAAGATGCAACCTTGTACTAATGATGTACTTATGGTTAAAAAGGGAAAGGGTAAGAAAAAGTCTAAAGGCAAGGGTAAGACCCAGAATAAAGATAAGGACAAAGCATTGAAGCCTAAAGGTGGGGTGGCCAAGGAAGGACTTGCTTTAACGCAAAGAAGCATATGGAAGAGGAACGTAAAAAGTACCTCGAGGAAGTTCGAAGAAGAAAGGAAGTGAGACTTCCACTTGTATACATGTTATAGAAGTCAATCTATCTATTTCTTCCTCATGGGTATTGGATACCGGTTGTGCTTCTCACATTTGTACCAATGTGCGGGCTTGAGACAAGTAGATCTTTGATAAAAAGGAGAAGTGGACCTACGTGGGCAATGACGCAAGAGTTGGGTTGCGCTAAATGTAGGAACATAATCCTTATCATTACCCAAAGTGGTTTAATTCTAAAACTTGAAGAGTGTTATTTCGACTGCAATAACTAAGAACGCGTTATGTCTATATCTTGTTTGGACAAGAAAGGTTTTTCATTTATAATTAAGGACAAGTGTTGTTCTGTATATTTAAATGAAATATTCTATCATAAGCACACTTGATGAATGGACTCTATGTTCTAGACCTCAAAACCCAATCTATAACATAAATACCAAAGCGATTCAAATCTAATCATTTGAATCAAACATATCTTTGGCATTGTCGCTCACATAAATGTGAGTCGCAAGCCACCCATAAGGATGGATTACCGGACTCATTTGATTTTGAATCATATGAGGTATGTGAATCTTGTCTTTTAGGAAGATGACCAAGACTCCATTTAGTGGACAAGGCTAATCAGCGATGATTCGTTAGGCCTCATACATAGTGATGTATTTCTTTCAAAGTCGCAACGAGGAGGTTATCGATTTCATCACATTTACATGATTTTGAGATATGGATATATGTATCTTCTCGAGACAAAATCAATCCTTTGAAAAGTTCAAAGAATTCAAGAATGAAGTACAGAACCAACTTGGTAAGAGTATTAAGATGCTTCGATCAGATCGAGGTGGGGAATACCTAAGCCAAGAGTTTAGTGACTATCTAGTTGAGTGTGAGATAAGATCTTAGCTCACTCCACCTGGAACACCTCAGTTGAATGGTGTATCTGAGAGGAGAAATCGTACTCTATTAGATATGGTACGATCAATGATAAGTCATACAGAACTTCCTCCTTCCTTCTGGGGATATGCTCTAGAGACCGCCGCTTTCACACTTAACCGTGTTCCTTCTAAGGCAGTCGTAAAGACACCATATAAGATATAGACTGGGAAGAGTCCCAAGATGTCTTTTATGAAGATTTGGGGTTGTGAGGCTTACGTACGACGTCAAGTATCAGATAAACTAGGCCCCAAATCAGATAGATGCTATTTCGTTGGATATCCCAAGGAAACTAAGGGATATTACTTTTACAACCCCACACAAGGCAAAGTGTTTGTTGCCAGAAATGGTGTTTTTCTAGAAAGGGAATTTATTTCTAGAAAAATAAGTGGGAGTAAAATTGATCTTGAAGAAGTTCAAGATACACAAAATAGCACTGATACCTTAATGGAACAAGAACAGTCATCACAAGGAGTTGTGATACAACCTGCTCTGTAGACCAAGCTCTGCAAGAACGATAGGATACGCCATCAACTCGAGAGATATTCTTTTCTCTTGGATGATAACGATGGTATCATGCTTGATGAGCCGACATCCTATCGAAGTCAGAATGAGCCCAGATTCGAGAAATGGCTCAAGGCCATGATCCAAATAGAATCCATGTACACTAACCAAGTCCGACTTTGGTTGATCCTGAAGGGGCCAAACCCATTGGGTGTAAGTGGGTTTTAGGAGAAAGACATATGGAAGGTAATGTGCATACCTATAAAGGGCGATTGGTAGCAAAAGGATTCAAGCAGATTCATGGTATTGACTATGATGAAACCTTTTCTCATGCGATGCTCAAATCCATTCGGATCATGCTTGCTATGCGACTTACTATGACTATGAGATCTGGCAGATGGATGTCAAAACAGCATTTCTTAACGGAAATCTACTCGAGGATGTGTATATGACACAACTCGAGGGTTTTTCGATCCAAAGGATGCCGGAAAGATTTGTAAGTCGCATAGGTCCATTTATGGTTTAAAGCAAGCTTCTAGAAGTGAATCTTCGCTTCGATAATGCGATCAAAACGCTTTGGTTTCATTAAGAACGAAGATGAACCTTGTGTCTACAAGAAGGTTAGTGGAGCTCAATTGTTTCTATATTATATGTAGATGACATACCGCTCATTGGAAATGATATCCTATGCCGAAATCTGCAAGACTTGGCTTGGGAATTATTTTTCAATGAAAGACTTAGGTAAACTTATATTCTAGGCATCAAGATCTATAGAGATAGATCTAAGAGATTGTAGCTTGAGTACATACATGGGACAAGGTGCTATTTTTCCATGCAATTCCAAGAAGGGATTTTGCCAATGTCACATGGTATGAGTCTTTAAGACTCAATCTCCCTCTTCTAAGGAGGAGAGATCGCATGGATCATATCCCTTATGATCATCCTATAGGATCTATCACGCCATGATGTGATTTGCCTCGATGTCTCGTATGCTTTAAGCATGATGAGTGTGTATCACCAGATCCGGTGAATGTCATCGATATCGCCAAGAATATTCTTAAGTACTGCATGAAGGACAAAAGAATATTTCTTGATATTTGGAGGCAATAAGGAGCTATAGAAGGGTTACACTGATGCGAGCTTCCAAATCGACAAGGATGACTCGGATCGCAATGGGGTATGTATTTTACTTGAATGGTGGTGGTGAGTGGAAGAGTTCAAGCGGATAGCTTGCAGATTCTACAATAGGCCAAGTATATTCTGCCTTCGTACTCAAAGGAGGTTGTTTGATCCAAAGTTCATCATCAACTTGAGGTGGTTCCTAGCAGAGACCCAATAGACCTCTATTATGATAACAATGTGGCTATTGCTCAAAGCATGGAACCTCGCTCTCATCGAGGACCAAACACATATCACTGCGATCACCTCATTCGAGAGATCATCAATAGAGGAGATGTTGATATGCAGAGTAGACACGATGCTAATATCGCGATCCCTTGACCAAGGCTTTGGCACAGAGGAAGCATGATGGTCATACTAGGTCACTGGGTCTTAGAGATTACAGAGGTTGACACTAGTGCTAGTGGGAGATTGTTAGTATGAGCCCTTAGTGCCAATTATGAGATGATTGGTGACGAAGACTTTTGTATTATATTCTTGCATTAATAAAGGCAAAGATTGATTATTATATTTCTTTATGCGTGTGCCAGCTAAATAAATATAATAATGCCCATGAATAGTAGGTTGTTATCTACAGTATATCAATTGGTAGAATTGATTATGAGAAGCTGTAGAGAACACTATTCTTAAATATTACTAGTCGAGTATTGTATTAATAGACAAGGGCTATATTGATACATTGAGACTAGCATGTAGGTCAATGGATGACTTGATCTCACAAGTCATGGATATGTGATATCACATTGATACATGGGTATATATATTGGAGACTATATATACTGAATTGACCCACCATGAGAAAGTATCATGGATCGTTATATGAGTGTCATATACTTTCTCATGTGACTATTGGTATGAATAGTCCTTAGACCTGAAGTCACTACGGTTAACTACATAAGGAGTTATGTACTTTGGTATCGTCTTGTTAGTAATATATGAGAAATGTCCTAAGGCAATCACCTTATGTATGAACCATTTATATGATAAATGAAGATTCACTATTTGAGTATACATGTTTTATGTATTTGATTGGATCTTAAACTCATTTACTGAATGCCCACGATACGATTCACAGCATGAGAGAATTTGTGATTGGATCACAACTAGTGAGTATCTCTACATGTGTAATTGTGATGTATCGGAATTATCCCTAGTCGATGAATTGATGGATTTGGACACCATCAATTCTGTCGAGACTAACACGAGGTATACTCCTTGGTGTATCCAAGCAGCTGATTCTCACTGGCTGGAGACATAGTGATGTCCGGAGTTAATCGTGGATGCTAGTTATGGTAACTAGTTCATTGGAGTGACCAGACATAAGACTTCATATGGTTCTCTGCATATATAGATATGTCAATGAAGTTCTTACTGTGGCTTAAGTGCGATGTTCCTTTGACTTGCGGTATTCAAGTCATCTTGATCATGGAGACTTATGCTTTGACATCTTAAGCAAACATCTCTAATGAGATGTGGACCCGGGATGATTGGGTATAAGTCGAAGTGATCGAAGGTGTTTGAATAGCCTATAAAGGATTCACCACTCCTTGCGAGGAGATGTATACCCATGGCCTCTCGTCGGATTGTTACTAAAGTCTCGTCAAAGCATTACATGTTTAGAGTAAGGTACTCTTCGATACATGTGGAGTAACTAGAACTGTGAGGACGAGGAAATGATACTTGGGCTAGGTGTGACGAGTCACCTAGTGGGATCGGCACAATAGACCATGTCCCTGAACCAAGTGGGTATAAGATGAGTGAAGGGAATGGGGCACGATTCATTCGAGCATCAAGGGTTTCGTAAAATAGTTCGATCAACCGTTGATCTTTTCGGTTAATTGGGGATCATGATGTACTACTAGGTGCCACTCATGATCGCTCTATAATTAATGGTTAATTATAGACGGCCAACATAAACCGAGAACCTATTTGGTCACACGCGACAACGAGTGTAATCCAAAGGATTTAAAACGAGCTTGAGAATGGGATTCTCAGACCGAGAGAAACTATGTTTGGTTGGACCAAACATAAAGCGAGCATGAAATTGTTTCAGTCGCAGAGGAAGCGTGGATGGGCCGTGTCTTATGAAGACATAATGGATGGACCAAAATGGTTTGGTTCTAATCCAATGGATGAGAATAAACCAAAGGGTTTGGTTTATATTAAACGAATGAACCAAAGGTTGGTTCGGTTCGTTTTAACTTAAAATAAACCATCATGGTTTGGTTTATTTTAACGTATCTTAATGGAGCGGGTTAACGGGCTTTATGGATATGATCCATTAACCATTAAGAGAATTAGTTCTCTATAAAATAGGGCTTAAACCCATTGTTGGTGATTTCGCTAACGGCCGCCACCCAGCTTTGTGCCGCTGGCCCAAGACCCTTGCCGGCGACCAAGCTTCAGCCGGTGAACCTCCGGCGACCCTCCGGTGATCTCCTATAGGTTCGTCATCAAGGTGGGTTTTTCCTCTCCTTGTTTTGGCCGGGCGCTACTCTCCACCACCAAGCTGTCCAGTTTTCTGGACAGCTTCTCCTCTCGTCGGAGCGCCGTTGGGACGACGGTTAGTGCCCGACAGCGCTAACTGACCGGGGATTTGATCTCCGGTAATCCTCTGAGGTGGGGGACGAAGGATGCGTCAAACGGTTGACGAATACCTCTCCGGAGAAGCGAGTTTTGAGAACTCGTTTTAGGATCCGAATTTGGATTCGGATCGTGATCATCTCTCGATCACGCCGCCTTCAACACGAGGCTAGTAACCCGCATACGAAGACGAAGCTCGTGACTTAGCGGTTATCCCGAGGAGCTCGGCGTGATACGGATAGAGACGATTCTTACGAGGATCGCTCCGCTTGATGCCGTTCCGCTACACGTCATACGGAAGGTATAACGTAGTTTAATTTCCTTTTATTGCAAATTTTAATTTACGGTTATGTCTACACTTGTTGTAATAGCATGCGTGTGTTGTGTGTGTTGTAATAAATATAGAGTTATTAATTTTAATTGCTTCAGATGTGCTCATGTTTACGAAACATGATCGAACACACGCGCAAGTGTCAAAACCCAACAAAGGGTATCGAGCCCAGGTTGTGTTTCACATAATCGTAAAATGGTTTTGCGATAGTCATAATGTATTTCTGGAAATTTTCTAATTTTGGAAATTTAGAAGTATTTATGGAAATTTTTCAATTTTGGAAAGTCTAGAAGTATTTATGGAAATCTTCCACTTTTGGAAAGTTGGAAGTATTTATGGAAATTGATATTTTCCATAAATAAAATATTTGATTAGATTCTGGAAATTTGTTTTCTAATTTAATCATGATTTGATTTGGGAAATCAAATCTTAAAATATTTTATTTCCATAAGTAGTTTTAATGATTTAGGAAATTGGTTTCCTAAACAGATTTTCCTTAATCAAATAATTCCATGAATAAAATATGTGATTAGATTTGGAAATTTGTTTCCTAATTTAATTATGATTTGATTTGGAGAATCAAATCTTAAACATATTTTATTTCCATAAATAGTTATGACATATAAGGAAATTATATACATGACATAATTGTATGTCATGTAATTGCATTAGATGCATAACATTATGTCATGCGTGTCGTGACATGTAGATGTATGCCATGTATGCCATGCCATGTAGATAATAGTTATTTGCATGCAAAGAGGATGAGACATAAAAACCCTTAATCAATATTAAAGCCTACACCTTCCATTAATATGGTTAGAACCAGAGTTCTGCTTTCTTGTTTGGGTTGTTGGACTCTCTCCAAGCCCTACGAACTCGAATATGTTCAAACCATGGAATAGTTTAATACTAATATGGTAAGAGTCAGAGGTCAATCGTTAGCTTTGGTTGTTGGACTCTCTCCAAGCTGGGCTAATTGGTTGAATGCGCTCTAACCATATTAAAACTATGTCCCGATTAATGGGTTGGCTTTAACTCGAGCATCTATTGTTGGACTCTCTCCAAGGTCGATGTAAAGGGAGGTGAAGTTGGGTGCTATGCATATGATGCATACTTGTTAATGTGTTAACAACCCGATGTATGTGTGAACATTCAATTAGTTGATAGCACATTGTGATAGTTACATATACATGATATGCAATCGGTATAGTTGATACCTACCATCGTAGTTATGAATGGCTTGTTGGACTCTCCAAGGTTGTTCATAACTATGATGGATATCACCCATTCGGAGATGGACCTACGATCTCCCGAAGTGATTTTGGGGTTTTTGAAATTCAAAAATGAATGGGATTTATAAATGTATATTGATGCATTTTAAAATCATCTTTCTCATATATGCTCGTTTTGTATTTCTAAGTTAATATATTGATCATGATGTGTTTGAATTTGCGTTCCATTTTGGATTCAAATAAATTGCCTGGGCCGAACTTCTTGGATGGCTTAGAAACTTGAGAATTGTTCTCAGGTGAAAAGCTTCTAAATGTCCTCAAGCGCCTCTTCCCGCCGTCTAGTGACGATGCAACTCTGACCAATTGTTGGCCTATCGAAACATGTGAATGATTCTCAACAAATGAGTTGCATCATGCTAGCGCGATGGAACCTAAGCTCGAAAGCAGCATGAGCATATGGATGCTCATATCGTAGTCCTTCATCTTTGTGAGTTGGTTGATGAGCAAGTGAGATTCGAATGGTTCGAAGTATCCAAGCTCCTCTTCACCTCTGAGATGCAAAGAGGTTCATCTAGTCTTGCTCCAACATGTCAAGACTGTGGAGCCTTCTGAGAAGCATGAGTAGGGGACAGTGTTGTTAGTTGATTCCTCGAAGAAAGGTTCTAAGAGGGAGTCAAAGGAACAACAGAAGGGGAAGAAGAAAAAGGCTAAAAAGGCGTAACTAAAAAAAGGGCACTTGCCATCATTATGGCAAGGAGGGTCATTGGCGAAGAAATTGCAAGGTTTATCAAGAGTCCGTGAAGAAGGATAAGGCATCGGATGCCCCATCTTCTTCAGAAATCTTCTTTATTGATTGTCATTCTATTTCATTAGACACTTGGGTATTGGATACTGGGTGTGGCTCACATATATGTAATGACATACATGGGCTAAGGAATAGAAGAAGACTCGTCAAGGGAGAGTCAAATTTACGTGTTGGGAATGAAGCAAAGGTTGCTGCACTCGCCATCGGAACGTATTTGTTGAAACTCCCTGCAGGACTTGTCTTAGAACTGGACAATTGCTTTTATATTCCTTTGTTGATAAAGAACATCATTTCTATTTTTTGTTTAAATAGAAATGGTTTCCATTTGACGTTTAGTAACAATTGTTGTTACATAACTTTGAATGGGGTTCTTTATGGGACTGGAACTTTAAGCAATGGTGTTTATACGTTGGACGTATCCAGTGACATTTGTAATATCGAAGCGAGCAACAAGAGTGCTCGAAAGGATAATCAAATAGACTCCTACATGTGGCATTGTCGTCTTGGCCATGTAAGCAAGAAACGCATGTCCGAATTACACTGATGTGGAATTCTGGAATCGTTTGAATTGGATTCATACGATACATGCGAATCATGCTTAAAAGGCAAGATGACTAAGTTACCTTTTACGGGAAAAGGTGAACAAGTGGGAGAGTTACTAGGTCTAATACATACTGATGTATGTGGACCTATGTCAACTCAAGCTTTAGGAGGCTATAACTACTTCATTACCTTCACCGATGATCACTCACGGTTTGGGTATGTGTTCTTGATGAAACACAAGTCTGAAGCCTTTGAAAGGTTCAAAGAATTCAGAAATGAAGTAGAGAAACAACATGACAAAAGTATTAAAATACTTCGATCGGATCGAGGTGGTGAATACTTAAGTCAAGAGTTTCTTGATTATCTAAGAGACAATGGCATATTGTCTCAATGGACTCCGCCATATACACCACAAAGATAATGGTGTATCCGAGAGGCGAATCGACCTTGTTGGACATGGTCGTCAATGATGAATCATGCGACTCTTCCCAAGTCCTTTTGGGGCTATGCACTTGCATACAAATTGTTTACTTGTTAAATGTAATGCCTACTAAGGTAGTCTCAACTACTCCATATGAGATATGGAATGGTAAGAAACCTCATGTATCTTACTTGAAGATATGGGGGTTGTCCCGCTTATGTGAAGCTGATCAGATCGCATAAACCGGATGCTAAGTCCGATAAATGTCTATTTATTGATACCCTAAGGAAACAAGGGGTTACCAATTCTATCATCCTGTGGAACAAAAGGTGTTTGTTTCAAGGCATGCCGTGTTTCTAGAGAAAGAGTTTCTCTTGCAAGAAAACAAGTGGGAGTGTCGCCGAGCTTGAGGAGGCTCGAGAGACTCGAAGCACATGACAACTCATAGTGATGAGCAATCTACTGGACTTATTGTAACACCACATCTTCGTAGATCCGCGAACACGCAATATTCCCGAGAGATATGGATTTCGTAAGTGAATCGAACGACGTGTTACTCATTGATGATGAGGAGCCTACTGAAGAAGTCGACAAGTTCGAAGGGATAAGTGGCTTGGTGCCATGGAGTCGAAATGGATTCCATGAATGAAAACCAAGTTTGGAACTTTTGACCCACCAAGGGATAAAGCCTATAGGGTGCAAGTGGGTTTTCAAGAAGAACCGACATGGATGGTAATGTGATTACCTATAAGGCTAGATTGGTGGCGAAAGGATATCGTCAAAAACAAGGTGTTGATTATGACGAAACCTATTCGCCTGTAGCTATGCTTAAATCCATTCGGATGCTCCTGGCCATAGCGGAAGCGTGGATGGAGGACGTGTATATGATACATCCTGAGGGTTTCACATCGGTTGATAAAACCCAGGTATGCAAATTGCGACGGTCCATTTATGGATTGAAGCAAGCATCCAGGAGCTGGAATATCCGTTTTGATGAGACGATCAAAAAGTTTGATTTCTCGCAAAATCCAGACAAACCTTGTGTGTACAAGAAGGTTAGTGGTGTTAGTAATATATGAGAGATGTCCTAAGGCAATCGCCTTATGTATGAACCATTTATATGATAAATGAAGATTCACTATTTGCGTATACATGTTTAATGTATTTGATTGGATCTTAAACTCATTTACTGAATGTCCACGATACGATTCACAGCATGAGAGAATTTGTGATTGGATCACAACTAGTGAGTATCTCTACATGTGTAATTGTGATGTATCTAATTATCCCTAGTCGATGAATTGATGGATTTGGACACCATCAATTCACGAGACTAGCACGAGGTATACTCCTTGGTGTATCCAAGCAGCTGATTCTCACTGGCTGGAGACATAGTGATGTCCGGAGTTAATCGTGGATGCTAGTTATGGTAACTAGTTCATTGGAGTGACCAACCGTAAGACTTCATATGGTTCTCTGCATATATAGATATGTCAATGAAGTTCTTACTGTGGCTTAAGTGCGATGTTCCTTTGACTTGCGGTATTCAAGTCATCTTGATCATGGAGACTTATGCTTTGACATCTTAAGCAAACATCTCTAAGGAGATGTGGACCCGGGCTGATTGGGTATAAGTCGAAGTGATCGAAGGTGTTTGAATAGCCTATAAAGGATTCACCACTCCTTGCGAGGAGATGTATACCCATGGCCTCTCGTCGGATTGTTACTAAAGTCTTTGGCCAAAGCATTACATGTTTAGAGTAAGGTACTCTTCGATACATGTGGAGTAACTAGAACTGTGAGGACGAGGAAATGATACTTGGGCTAGGTGTGACGTAGTCAGCCTAGTGGGGACTGACACAATAGACCATGTCCTGAACCAAGTGGGTATAAGATGAGTGAAGGGAATGGGGCACGAATCATTCGAAGCCATGAAGGGTTTCGTAAATAGTTCGATCAATCGCTGATCTTTTCGGTTAATTGGGGATCATGATGTACTACTAGGTGCCACTCATGATCGCTCTATAATTAATGGTTAATTATAGACGGCCAACATAAACCGAGAACCTATTTGGTCACACGCACAACGAGTGTAATCCAAAGGATTTAAAACGAGCTTGAGAATGGGATTCTCAGACCGAGAGAAACTATGTTTGGTTGGACCAAACATAAAGCGAGCATGAAATTGTTTCCGTCGCAATGGAAGCGTGGATGGGCCGTGTCTTATGAAGACATAATGGATGGACCAAAATGGTTTGGTTCTAATCCAATGGATGAGAATAAACCAAAGGGTTTGGTTTATTTTAAACGAATGAACCAAAAGTTGGTTCGGTTCGTTTTAACTTAAAATAAACCATCATGGTTTGGTTTATTTTAACTTATCTTAATGGAGCGGGTTAACGGGCCTAATGGTTATGATTTAATAACCATTAAGAGAATTAGTTCTCTATAAAATAGGGCTTAAGGGTTTTTGTAAAAACCTAATTTGCAACCCTAAAACCCATCCTCCTTGTTGTTGGCGTCAACAAGGGCGCCGCCCAACCTCATTGAGCTGCTGCCATCTCCTTGCCGGGCCCAAGCTGGCCGGTGGACCTCCGGCGACCTCCGGTGATCTCCTTGGGTTCGTGTGTAAAGGTGAGGCTCCATCTCTTCTTTGGCCTATTTCCTCCACCAAAGCTGTCCAGTTTTCTGGACAGCTTCTTCCTTCCGCCGGAGCGTCGCTTTGGACGACGGTTAGTGCTCCGGCAGCGCTAAAATACCGGGATTTGATCTCCGGTAATCCTCTGAGGTGGAGGACGGGCGATTCGCCAATCGGTTGACGAATACCTCTCGAGAAGCAAGTCTTGAGGACTTGCTTTTAGGTCCGAATTTGGATTCGACCGTGATCATCTCTCGATCACGCCGCTTCAACACGAGGCTAGTAACCCGCACGTAAGACGAAGCTCGTGGCTTAGCGGTCATCCCGAGGAGCTCGGCGTGGATACGGATAGAGACGATTCTTACGAGAATCGCTCCGGTTGATGCCGTTTCGCTACACGCCATCTGGAAGGTATAACGAGTTTAAATTTCCTTTATTGCAATTTTAATTTATGGTTATGTCTACACTTGTTGTAATAGCATGCGTGTGTTGTGTGTGTTGTAATAAATAGGAGTATTTATTATTTTTATTGCTTCCGCTGTGCTCATGTTTACGAAACATGATCGAACACACACGCCGCGGTGCCGGAAACCCAACAGTGGTATCAGAGCCCAGGTTGTGTTTCGACATAATCGTAAAATTGGTTTTGCGATAGTCATAATGTATTTCTGGAAATTTTCTAAATTTTGGAAATTTGGAAGTATTTATGGAAATTTTTCAATTTTGGAAAGTCTAGAAGTATTTATGGAAATCTTCCACTTTTGAAAAGTTGGAAGTATTTATGGAAATTGATATTTTCCATAAATAAAATATTTGATTAGATTCTGGAAATTTGTTTCCTAATTTAATCTTGATTTGATTTGGGAAATCAAATCTTAAAATATTTTATTTCCATAAGTAGTTTTAATGATTTAGGAAATTGGTTTCCTAAATAGATTTTCCTTAATCAAATAATTCCATGAATAAAATATGTGATTAGATTTGGAAATTTGTTTCATAATTTAATTATGATTTGATTTGGAGAATCAAATCTTAAACATATTTTATTTCCATAAATAGTTATGACATATAAGGAAATATTGTACATGACATAATTGTATGACATGTAATTGCATTAGATGCATAACATAATGTCATGCGTGTCGTGACATGTAGATGTATGCCATGTATGCCATGCCATGTAGATAATAGTTATTTGCATGCAAAGAGGATGAGACATAAAAACCATTAAACAATATTAAAGCCTACACCTTCCATTAATATGGTTAGAACCAGAGTTCTGTTTCTTGTTTGGGTTGTTGGACTCTCTCCAAGCCCGGCTCGAACCTGAATATGTTCAAACCATGGAATAGTTTAATACTAATATGGTAAGAGTCAGAGGTCAATCGTTAGCTTTGGTTGTTGGACTCTCTCCAAGCTGGGCTAATTGGTTGAATGCGCTCTAACCATATTAAAACTATTCTTGATTAATGGGTTGGCTTTAACCTGGAGCATCGGCTTGTTGGACTCTCTCCAAGGTCGATGTTAAGGGAGGTGAAGTTGGGTGCTATGCATAAGATGCATACTTGTTAATGTGTTAACAACCCAATGTATGTGTGAACATTCAATTAGTTGATAGCACATTGTGATAGTTGCATATACGTGATATGCAATCGGTATAGATGATACCTACCGTCGTAGCTATGAATGGCTTGTTGGACTCTCTCCAAGGTTATTCATAACTATGATGGATATCAACCCATTCGGAGATGAACCTACAATCTCCCGAAGTGATTTTGAGGTTTTTGAAATTCGAAAAATGAATGGGATTTATAAATGTATATTGATGCATTTTAAATCGTTTTCTCATATATGCTCGTTTTGTATTTCTAGGTCAATAAATTGATCATGACGTCTTTGAATTTGCGCACTATTTTGGATTCGAACAAACTGACTGGGCCTAACTTCCTGGACTGGCTTAGAAACCTGAGAATTGTTCTCAAGGCGGAAAAGCTTGCATATGTCCTTGAAGAGCCTCTTCCTGACCGTCCTAAGGACGATGCAACCTGCACAAATGTTGGTCTATCGAAGCATGTGGCGGTCTCGAAATGGCGAGTTGCATCATGCTAGCGGCGATGGTACCGAGGCAGGCGACATGAGCATATGGATGCTAACACTATGGTCTTCCATCTTCATGAGTTGTTCGATGAGCAAGCGAGATCCGGAAGGTTCGAGGTCTCTAGGCTCCTCTTCACCACGAAGATGCAAGAAGGTTCTGCCAGAATGCAGTTTGTGCTAAAGATGAAGGTACATCGAGCGGCTAGCTACCCTCGGTTTTGTGATGGATCATGAGTTAAGTATTGACTTAATTGCATTGTTTGCCCAAGAGTTTCTCGCAATTTGTGATGAACTATCGGATGAACAAATTGGAATCCACCATTCCCGAGCTCCTCAATACGCCAAGACTGTGGAGCCTTACGTGAAGCATGAGGAGAAGGCGGTTACATTAGTTGATTCCTCAAAGAAAGGTTCTAAGAGGAAGGCAAAAGAAACGAGAAGAAAGGAAAGAAAAGACAAAGAAGGCGGAATCGAAAAGGGCACTTGCCATCATCATGGCAAGGAAGGCCATCGCGAAGAAATGCAAGATTTATCTTGAGTCCATGAAGAAGAAGGCATCCGATGCCCCATCCTCTTCGTATCTTCGCTATTGATTGTCATTCTATTTCCTTAGACACTTGGGTATTGGATAATCGGGTGTGGCTCACATATATGTAATGACATACAGGGCTAAGGAATAGAAGAAGACTTGTCAAAGGGAGTCAAATTATGAGTTGGCAATGGAGCAAAGGTTGTCATACGCCATCGGAACTTATTTGTTGAAGCTCCCTAGTGGACTAGTCTTGAACTCGACAATTGCTATTATGTTCCTTCTCTAATAAAGAACATTGTTTCTATTTCCCGCTTAAATAGAAATGGTTTCCATTTAACGCTTAGTAACAATTGTTGTTATATAACTTTGAATGGCGTACTTTATGGAACCGAACTTTGAGTAATGGCATACGTATCCAAAGGATGACATCTTCAATATCGGGCGAGCAACACGTGCTCGAAAGGATAATCACATAGACTCTATATGTGGCATTGTCGTCTTGGCCATATAAGCAAGAAACGCATGTCCGAATTACACCGATGTGGAATTCGAATCGCTTGAATTGGATTCATACGATACATGCGAATCATGCTTAAAAGGCAAGATGACTAAGTTACCTTTACGGAAAAGGTGAACGAGTGGGAGAGTTACTAGGTTTAGTACATACCGATGTGTGGACCTATGTCAACTCAAGCATTAGGAGGCTATAGCTACTTCATTACCTTCACCGATGATCACTCACGGTTTGGGTATGTGTTCTTGATGAAACACAAGTCCAAGCCTTTGAAAGGTTCAAAGAATTCAGAAATGAAGTAGAGAAACAACATGACAAAAGTATTAAAATACTTCGATCGGATCGAGGTGGTGAATACTTAAGTCAAGAGTTTCTTGATTATCTAAGAGACAATGACATATTGTCTCAATGGACTCCGCCCTATACACCACAGCATAATGGTGTATCTGAGAGGCGTAACCGGACCTTGTTGGACATGGTCAGGTCAATGATGAATCATGCGACTCTTCCCAAGTCCTTTTGGGGTTATGCACTTCAGATACCGCTTACTTGTTAAATGTAATGCCTACTAAGGTAGTCTCAACTATTCCATATGAGATATGGAATGGTAAGAAACCTCATGTATCTTACTTGAAGATATGGGGTTGTCTCGCTTATGTGAAGCTGTCAGACGCATAAACCTGGATGCTAAGTCTGATAAATGTCTATTTATTGGATACCCTAAGGAAACAAGGGGTTACCAATTCTATCATCCTGTGGAACAAAAGGTGTTTGTTTCAAGGCATGCTGTGTTTCTAGAGAAAGAGTTTCTCTTGCAAGAAAACAGTGGGAGTGTCGTCGAGCTTGAGGAAACTCGAGATACTCAAATAGACATTGATGAGATACCTGGTGAAGCACAACAGCCGATAACTCATAGTGATGAGCAATCGGACCGATTATCAGAACACCACATCTTCGTAGATCTGGTAGAACACGCAACATTCCTGAGAGATATGGATTTCTCATAAGTGAATCGAACGACGTGTTACTCATTGATGATGAGGAGACTACCAGTTATGAAGAAGTGCTGACAAGTTCAGAAAGGGATAAATGGCTTGATGCCATGAAGTCGGAAATGGATTCCATGTATGAAAACCAAGTTTGGAACTTGGTTGACCCACCTGAAGGCATCAAGCCTATAGGGTGCAAGTGGGTTTTCAAGAAGAAAACCGACATGGATGGTAATGTGATTACCTATAAGGCTAGATTGGTGGCAAAAGGATATCGTCAAAAGCAAGGTGTTGATTATGACGAAACCTATTCGCCTGTAGCTATGCTTAAATCCATTCGGATGCTCCTGGCCATAGCGGCTCATTATGATTATGAGATATGGCAGATGGATGTGAAAACAGCTTTCCTTAATGGAAACCTGCTCGAGGATGTGTATATGATACAGCCTGAGGGTTTCACATCGGTTGATAAAACCAAGGTATGCAAATTGCGACGATCCATTTATGGATTGAAGCAAGCATCCAGGAGCTGGAATATCCGTTTTGATGAGACGATCAAAAGTTTGATTTCTCACAAAATCCAGACGAACCTTGTGTGTACAAGAAGGTTAGTGGGAGTGCAGTCGTGTTCCTAGTATTGTATGTCGATGACATATTACTTATAGGAAACGATGTGTCAATCTTACAGTCAGTGAAGGTTTGGTTATCCAAGACATTCTCCATGAAAGACCTGGGAGAAGCAACCTACATCCTTGGGATTAAGATCTATAGAGATAGATCGAAACGGTTGCTTGGTCTTTCGCAGTCTACATATATAGACCGAGTGCTAAAGAGGTTTAGCATGTCGGAATCCAAGAAAGGTTATCTGCCCATCAGGCATGGGGTACACCTTTCAAAGTCTATGTGTCCGCGCACAGAAGACGAGAGGATTTGCATGAGTAAGATTCCCTATGCATCCGCAATAGGATCTATCATGTATGCTATGTTATGTACGAGGCCCGATGTATCGTATGCTCTGAGTGTCACGAGCAGATACCAGTCTGATCCAGGAATGGATCATTGGGTATTAAGACGATCCTTAAGTACTTAAGAAGAACTAAGGATGTGTTCCTAATATATGGAGAAGGGGACATGGTGATACTGGGTATACGGATGCCATTCCAGACAGCAAGGATGATTCTGTGTCTCACCGATATGTGTTCACCTTGAATGGGGGCGCAGTGAGTTGGAAAAGTTCCAAACAAGAGACTGTAGCGGATTCTACCACTGAGGCAGAATATATTGCAGCTTCGGAAGCAGCAAAGGAAGCGGTTTGGATCAAGATGTTCGTTCATGAACCGTGTGATTCCGCCATTGTTGAAGCAATACCGGTCATCATGCGACAACAATGGAGCAATTGCACAGCGAAAGAGCCAAGGTCTCATCAACGATCCAAACATGTGCCGCCGCTATCATCTTATCGAGAGATCATCAGGAACGAAATACAAATCGAGAAAATTCCCACTGAAAGGAACTTAGCGGATCCTTTGACTAAAGCATTACCTCAAAGTAAGTTTGAGGGTCATGTTGGTGCTTATGGTATTGGATACCGTAGCGATTGGCATTATGCCAAGTGGGAGTCTGTTAGTAATATATGAGAGATGTCCTAAGGCAATCGCCTTATGTATGAACCATTTATATGATAAATGAAGATTCACTATTTGAGTATACATGTTTAATGTATTTGATTGGATCTTAAACTCATTTATCAATGTCCACGATACGATTCACAAAGATGAGAGAATTTGTGATTGGATCACAACTAGTGAGTATCTCTACATGTGTAATTGTGATGTATCTAATTATCCCTAGTCGATGAATTGATGGATTTGGACACCATCAATTTCCGAGACTAGCACGAGGTATACTCCTTGGTGTATCCAAGCAGCTGATTCTCACTGGCTGGAGACATTGTGATGTCCGGAGTTAATCGTGGATGCTAGTTATGGTCACTAGTTCATTGGAGTGACCAGCCGTAAGACTTCATATGGTTATCTGCATATCTAGATATGTCAATGAAGTTCTTACGGGCTTAAGTGCGATGTTCCTTCGACTTGTGTATTCAAGTCATCTTGATCATGAGACTTATGCTTTGACATCTTAAGCAAACATCTCTAAGGAGATGTGGACCCGGATGATTGGGTATAAGTCAAGTGATCAAGGTGTTTGAATAGCCTATAAAGGATTCACCACTCCTTGCGAGGAGATGTATACCCATGGCCTCTCGTCGGATTGTTACTAAAGTCTTTGGCCAAAGCATTACATGTTTAGAGTAAAGTACTCTTCGATACATGTGGAGTAACTAGAATCCGTAGGACGAGGAAATGATACTTGGGCTAGGTGTGACGTAGTCAGCCTAGTGGGGACTGACACAATAGACCATGTCCTGAACCAAGTGGGTATAAGATGAGTGAAGGGAATGGGGCACGATTCATTCGAGCTACTGAAGGGTTTCAAAAATAGTTCTGGATCAACCGTTGATCTTTTCGGTTAATTGGGGATCATGATGTACTACTAGGTGCCACTCATGATCGTTCTATAATTAATGGTTAATTATAGACGGCCAACATAAACCGAGAACCTATTTGGTCACACGCATAACGAGTGTAATCCAAAGGATTTAAAACGAGCTTGAGAATGGGATTCTCAGACCGAGAGAAACTATGTTTGGTTGGACCAAACATAAAGCGAGCTTGAAATTGTTTCAGTCGCAATGGAAGCGTGGATGGGCAGTGTCTTATGAAGACATAATGGATGGACCAAAATGGTTTGGTTCTAATCCAATGGATAAGAATAAACCAAAGGGTTTGGTTTATTTTAAACGAATGAACCAAAAGTTGGTTCGGTTCGTTTTAACTTAAAATAAACCATCATGGTTTGGTTTATTTTAACTTATCTTAATGGAGCGGGTTAACGGGCCTAATGGTTATGATTTAATAACCATTAAGAGAATTGGTTCTCTATAAAATAGGGCTTAAGGGTTTTTGTAAAAACCTAGTTTGAGGCAACCCTAATTGGCCGCCCAACCCATCCTCCTTGTTGTTGGCGTCAACAACAAGGGCTACCGCCCAACCTCATTGAGCTGCTGCCATCTCCTTGCCGGCGCCCAAGCCGCCGGTGGACCTCGGCGACCCTCGGTGATCTCCCTTGGGTTCGGTGTAAAGGTGAGGCTCCATCTCTTCTTTAGCCGGCGCTATTTCTCCACTCAAAGCTGTCCAGTTTTCGACAGCTTCTTTCCTCCTGCCGAGCATCGTTTGGACGACGGTTAGTGCCCGACAGCGGCTAAAATACCGATTTGATCTCCGGTAATCCTCTGAGGTGGAGGACGGGCGATTGGCCAATCGCTTGTGAATACCTCTCGGAGAAGCAAGTCTTGAGGACTTGTTTTAGGTCCGAATTTGGATTCGGACCGTGATCATCTCTCGATCACGTCGTCTTCAACACGAGGCTAGTAACCCGTACGAAGACGAAGCTCGTGGCTTGGCGAAGTCATCCCGAGGAGCTCGGCGTGGATACGGATAGAGACGATTCTTACGAGAATCGTTCCGGTTGATGCCGTTCCCGCTACACGTCATACGGAAGGTATAACGTAGTTTAAATTTCCTTTTATTGCAATTTTAATTTACGGTTATGTCTACACTTGTTGTAATAGCATGCGTGTGTTGTGTGTGTTGTAATAAATAGGAGTATTTATTATTTTTTATTGCTTCCGCTGTGCTCATGTTTACGAAACATGATTGAACACACACACGCCGCGGTGCCGGAAACCCAACAAGTGGGAGTGCAGTCGTGTTCCTAATATTGTATGTCGATGACATATTACTTATAGAAAATGATGTGTCAATCTTACAGTCAGTTAAGGTTTGGTTATCCAAGACATTCTCCATGAAAGACCTAGGAGAAGCAACCTACATCCTTGGGATTAAGATCTATAGAGATAGATCGAAACGGTTGCTTGGTCTTTCGCAGTCTACATATATAGACCGAGTGCTAAAGAGGTTTAGCATATCGGAATCCAAGAAAGGTTATCTGCCCATCAGGCATGGGGTACACCTTTCGAAGTCTATGTGTCCGTGCACAGAAGACGAGAGGATTTGCATGAGTAAGACTCCCTATGCATCCGCAATAGGATCTATCATGTATGCTATGTTATGTACGAGGCCCGATGTATCATACGCTCTGAGTGTCACGAGCAGATACCAATCCGATCCAGGAATGGATCATTGGGCGGCTGTTAAGACGATCCTTAAGTACTGTAGAAGAACTAAGGATTTGTTCCTAATATATGGAGAAGGGGACACGGTGATACGCAGGTATACGGATGCCAGCTCCAGACAGACAAGGATGATTCCATGTCTCAGTCTGGGTATGTATTCACCTGGAATGGAGGCGCAATAAATTGGAAAGGTTCCAAGCTTGACACTATAGCGGATTCTGCCACTAAGGCAGAATACATTGCAGCCTTTAAGCAAAGAAAGGAAGCGGTTTGGATCAAGAAGTTCATCTCTGAACTTGATGTGGTCTCATCAATGATCCAAACATGTGTTTCGCCGCTATCATCTTATCAGAGAGATCATCAGTAGGAACGAAATACAAATCGAGAAAATTCCCACTGAAAGGAACTTAGCGGATCCCTTGACTAAGGCATTACCTCAAAATAAGTTTGAGGGTCATGTTCGAGCTTATGGTATTGGATACCGTAGCGATTGGCATTAGGCCAAGTGGGAGTCTGTTAGTAATATATGAGAAATGTCCTAAGGCAATCACCTTATGTATGAACCATTTATATGATAAATGAAGATTCACTATTTGAGTATACATGTTTTATGTATTTGATTGGATCTTAAACTCATTTACTGAATGCCCACGATACGATTCACAGCATGAGAGAATTTGTGATTGGATCACAACTAGTGAGTATCTCTACATGTGTAATTGTGATGTATCGGAATTATCCCTAGTCGATGAATTGATGGATTTGGACACCATCAATTCTGTCGAGACTAACACGAGGTATACTCCTTGGTGTATCCAAGCAGCTGATTCTCACCGGGCCGAGACATAGTGATGTCCGGAGTTAATCGTGGATGCTAGTTATGGTAACTAGTTCATTGAGTGACCACCATAAGACTTCATATGGTTCTCTGCATATATAGATATGTCAATGAAGTTCTTACTGTGGCTTAAGTGCGATGTTCCTTTGACTTGCGGTATTCAAGTCATCTTGATCATGGAGACTTATGCTTTGACATCTTAAGCAAACATCTCTAATGAGATGTGGACCCGGGATGATTGGGTATAAGTCGAAGTGATCGAAGGTGTTTGAATAGCCTATAAAGGATTCACCACTCCTTGCGAGGAGATGTATACCCATGGCCTCTCGTCGGATTGTTACTAAAGTCTTTGGCCAAAGCATTACATGTTTAGAGTAAGGTACTCTTCGATACATGTGGAGTAACTAGAATCCGTAGGACGAGGAAATGATACTTGGGCTAGGTGTGACGTAGTCAGCCTAGTGGGGACTGACACAATAGACCATGTCCTGAACCAAGTGGGTATAAGATGAGTGAAGGGAATGGGGCACGATTTATTCGAGCTACTGAAGGGTTTCAGAAATAGTTCTGGATCAACCGTTGATCTTTTCGGTTAATTGGGGATCATGATGTACTACTAGGTGCCACTCATGATCGTTCTATAATTAATGGTTAATTATAGACGGCCAACATAAACCGAGAACCTATTTGGTCACACGCACAACGAGTGTAATCCAAAGGATTTAAAACGAGCTTGAGAATGGGATTCTCAGACCGAGAGAAACTATGTTTGGTTGGACCAAACATAAAGCGAGCATGAAATTGTTTCAGTTGCAGAGGAAGCGTGGATGGGCCGTGTCTTATGAAGACATAATGGATGGACCAAAATGGTTTGGTTCTAATCCAATGGATGAAAATAAACCAAAGGGTTTGGTTTATATTAAACGAATGAACCAAAGGTTGGTTCGGTTCGTTTTAACTTAAAATAAACCATCATGGTTTGGTTTATTTTAACTTATCTTAATGGAGCGGGTTAACGGGCTTTATGGATATGATCCATTAACCATTAAGAGAATTAGTTCTCTATAAAATAGGGCTTAAACCCTAATCCAAAACCCTAATCTATTTTTGGCCGCCCAACCTAGTTGCCGCCCACCCCTTGTTGGTGATTTCGGCGCCCAACTACAAGCTGCCACCGCCCAGCTTTGTGCCGTCAAGACCCTTGCCGTCCCAAGCTCCAGCCGGTGAACCTCCGCGACCCTCCGTGATCTCCTATAGGTTCGGCATCAAGGTGGGTTTTCCTCTCCTTGTTTTGGCCGGCGCTACTCCTCCACCAAGCTGTCCAGTTTTCTGGACAGCTTCTCCTCCGTCGAGCGCGTCGTTTGACGACGGTTAGTGCTCCGACAGTGGCTAACTCGGATTTGATCTCCGTAATCCTCTGAGGTGGAGGACGGCGATTCATCAAACGGTTGACGAATACCTCTCGGAGAAGCGAGTTTTGAGAACTTCGCTTTAGGATCCGAATTTGGATTCGGATCGTGATCTCTCGATCACGTCGTCTTCAACACGAGGCTAGTAACCCGTACGAAGACGAAGCTCGTGACTTAGCGAAGTCATCCCGAGGAGCTCGGCGTGGATACGGATAGAGACGATTCTTACGAGGATCGTTCCGGTTGATGCCGTTCCCGCTACACGTCATACGGAAGGTATAACGTAGTTTAATTTCCTTTTATTGCAAATTTTAATTTACGGTTATGTCTACAATTGTTGTAATAGCATGCGTGTGTTGTGTGTGTTGTAATAAATATAGATTTATTAATTTTAATTGCTTCCGCTGTGCTCATGTTTACGAAACATGATCGAACACACACACGCCGCGGTGCCGGAAACCCAACACGTCTAACGTCACACCGTAATTGGGTGACTATAACGACGATCACTGAGTATGTAACGAATTATGCGGAGGGATGTGAGTAATGTAGATGAGATCTATCCCTCCCATATGACGGGAGTGATATCTTTGGCCTCTTGATAGAGTAGGACCACGAAATGCATGGCCATGCTCAAATGAGTCAATATGAGATATTGAGCTCATTTGTTTGAGTGAGTCTACTTGGGGATCAAGAAACATAAAGATTGATAAGAGGGTGACACGGTATATGCCTCATTGATCGATCTGAGATATCAAGGATAGAAGGACACTGTCATATGATAATAGTCACGGAAGAGGTTGTCGGATCTCGACATTCTCATCACTTGGGTAGCAATGATGTATTGCTAGATGCCGCTCATTGCTTATGTATCTAAAATGGTTTTGGATACATTGCCAACGTTATGAGTGTCTATAGGGTCACACACAAAGAACATATTATTTTGGAGAGGAAATCATTTTGGTTTGACTAAAACAAATTATTAGTTAATTGGATTAACTAGAATGAGTAAGACTCATTACTTGGCTAAATTTGAGTTGGACTCAAATTGGTTTATGTCGAGTTAGACTCAAGTCAAACCAAGAGAAGAAGGCTAAAATGAATAATACATGAATTAATAATATAATACACGAATTAATAAATGGGGTTTTAAATGAGATTTACTTCTTCAACATGGACAATGAAAAAGAAATTAGATTTTATTTTTAAGGGGCTTACCTCTTCTCTCCAAGATTCGAGATCCGCAAGTGTTGCTGACTGGAATTCGAAGGGCACGCTTCGAAGGTAATCTCGATTCCTATAGGATAGAATCAATAATTGAAACGAGTATATTTTTTTTTGCTTGGATCTCTGGAGGGATCCTAAGTTTTCCGCTGCGAATTTTGTTTATCGCTCGGGATCCCTACATTCGGCACTAGGAGAAGTTAAAGAAAATAATAAAAAAATATTTGATTTAGGTACTCTAATAATTTTTTTTATATACTCTAATTAGTTTATAATTATTTTGTCACTACTATTTCAATTTCAATTAATATAGGAAATGATGGTATTGTTAGTGAAAGCCCTAGAGCCAATCATGTGATGATCGTTGTATGGACTTTATTGTATCATATTCCTATTTATAAAGGCATGGTTATTATATTTACTTGTATTGGTGCTAAATAACTAAATATAATAATGTCCTTGAGTAGTAGGTTCTTATCTATATCAATCGATTGGTTGAATCGATAATGAGATGATATAGAGAACACTACTCTTAATCATTCCTAGTCGAGTATTAACATTCAGGGACAATGTTAATGCATAGAGACTAGCATGTAGGTCAACAAGATGACTTGATCTCACAAGTCATGGATATGAGATATCAAGTTGACACATGGGTATGCATTGGAGAATGTATACTGAATGACCCGCCATGAGAAAGTATCATGGATCGCTATATGAGTGTCATATACTTTCTCATGTGGCTATTAGTATGACTATTAGTCCTTAGACCTGAAGTCACCATGGTTCTACATAAGGAGTTGCATACTTTGCTTTCACAAACGCCACCCGTAAATGGGTGGACTATAAAGGCGACCGGGTATGTAACTAATTATGCGGAGGGATGTGAGTGATGTAGATGGGATCTATCCCTCCCATATGACGGGGTGACATCGATATTCTTGATAGAGTGAGACCACGAAGTGCATGGTTATGCCCAAATGAGTCAATATGAGATATTGAGCTCATTTGATTAGAGTGAGTCTACTGAGTTCAAGATTTAGATTGTACCGAGGATGACACGGTCTATGCCTCGATTGGTCAATCTAGATGTCAAGGATAGAGGACATTGTCACATATTGTGAGAGTCACAATTAGTAGTCACAAAGGTGATGTTGAGCTCAACATTCTTGTAACTTGGGTAGCAATGATGTGTTGCTAGATACCGCTCATTGCTTATGTTCCTAAATCGGTTTAGGGACATTGCCAACGTTACAAGAACCTATAGGGTCACACACATAAGAGCAATTAGATGGAGATTAGGTTCATATGATGAACCATGAGGATTAGGTTCATGGGATGAACCAAATTGGATTAAGAGTAATCCAAATTAGACTAATTGAGTTAGACTCAAGTTGATTCAAGTGTTGAATGAGTCTAATTGAGATTTGATTCATCAAATCAATTTAAATTAATGAATAGAGATTCATTATATTAAATTGACTTGAGTCAAGTGGTTAGATTTGATCAACCATGGGAGATTAGAGGTCAAGTTTGACTTGACTTGAGAGGGAAGTTGAAAGGTCAAGTTTGACTTGACCAAATGCCATGTCATGATGATGACTAGGCATGGCCGGCCAATGATGATGCTCCACATCATCATTGACTTGTCAATTAGTGCCACATCATGAGGGAGACCAAGGGTCATGGGAGTTACATGCATGCATGTAACTCCCTCCATGAAGTGGCCGCCACCATTGGGGGTTATGTGAGTGAAAATTCATTTTGGTGAGTAATCACTCATTACTTCATCTTCTTCCTTGGGAATTTTCCTCTCAAGCTCTCCCTCTCCTTCCTCTCTTTGGCCGAACCAACCAAGGAGTGCTAGCACACTCAAGGTTGAGTTTTCTTCCACCTATTGCTTGTGTGGATACCATAGAGGAGTGTGCACTTGACACTATCGAGTTCCTGGACTTCGATCTAGCGGGACGAAGGGCATCGCATCAAGGGTAACATCCTTATATCTTTGTTCTAATGTAGATCTAGTGGATTTTGTAAGAACATAGATGTAATTTGTTTTTATTCTTCTTCGCACGGATCCGGGGCCGGGACTTCCGGGGTTTCCGAAACGCAAAAAGCGGTTTGCCGGAAAAAGCCCAACAAAGGGTATCAGAGCCACGCATGCATGTATGTGTTTCATTTTTTGTATTTTTTATATTATATATAAAAATTACATATTTTTATGATTGTGTAAATTTCCTAATTTTATTGAATTTTTGGGTATTTTTCTCAAGAGTCAAGCGCAGTGTTGGGACACTCGTAGAGGCTTCAACCGTCGAAAAAACTCTCAATCGAGTTCTCGCTTTAGGTTTTTGGGACAGCGACTTAAGTCGCTGTAGGATCGTGTAGGGACACTCGCGAAGTTTATTTTGCGAGTAGAGGGCGCCCCTATCCCGAAGGGGCCATGTCCCGCGATCGCTAAACCGCTTAGCGGACCGCTTTGGAGAGATGACTCATAAATTCGAAATAAATTAGGAAAATTATAGAAATTTTCTGTAAAATACATAATTTTGAATTATGTATGATTCTGTGATTGTCATGGCCCAATAACCCAATTGGATTGGATTATGTGTGTTGTAATTCATAATACGGCTGCGGCTTTTGTGGTCAATGCGTGTTGTAAAATGTTTGCAACCTGCGCGTCGCACCTCTTCTTTTAATATTCTAGTTGTAAATAGTTTTAGACTCGAATGTAACTCGAGTTTCGTATTTGTAATGTACAAAAATGGAGCGGTGGAAAGTCCACTTGAAGACGAGCTTACGAGAAGGGTGACGACGACACATGGCGGTCAAAGGAAGCGCTTGGAGAAGCCGCTAGCCTTAGGTTGACCGTCCGATCTTCTCATTGGCTTGAGAAGATCGTAGTAGGGCCATGACTATATCACATTTAATTATATATATATATATGTTGATATATATATATTTAATTGATTTATGCTTGTATGTATGTGATGCATGCTAGTGAAAAAAAAAAAATAAATGAATGTATGTATATGATGCATGCTAATATAGGATAATAAAGGCCTAAATGCGTATAAGATACACATTACGATTAGATTAGATCATAATCGAATCAACTCGAAAATGCCTACCGAGCCTTGATACCCATCACTACCTCGATCATTTGTTGTTGTTGAATCTGCCAAAGCAGAGCAACGCATATTATCTTGGTAGGGTGCGGAGGGACAATCTTGGTCCCGCCTATCACGACTCGGGTTAGAGTAAGCTCAATTAGATTGAGCAAAACTAGTTAACTCAATTGGATCGAGTAGAACTATAGGCATATTCCAATCGTTGGAAAGATAGGTTAAGATCGCATTTACACTAAATCTTGGGCGATTTAGCCAAAGCTAACTCAAGGTCTTTTGTAAATGTGGGTCTTAATCCTATAAACAAGAGTTGCATAGAGATGTAATCGGTAATGTGTTACCCACCGATCGTACTAAGTCTTGGGCGATTTAGCCAAAGCTAACTCAAGGCTTAGTATGATGTGGATCTTATCCCGCAAGAATTATAGCTAGTTTGTATGAATCTAGTAAATGTGGTTTGACCACATCCATAACTCGATTCTACAAAATTCCTATAATTCAGTGGGAGCATCATTTGATTAAAGGCCTAATTAAATGATAAAAGGAATATGATATTAATTCTCTGCATTGTATGTTGTAGATTACTATGTCAAACAACACGAACACTCTCTCTCTGCGATCTGTCCTTGAGAAGGACAAGCTCAATGGAGCAAATTTCCTGGACTGGTACAGGAACCTGAGAATTGTTCTCACCCAAGAAAGGAAGTTGTACGTCCTGGAGCAGCCCATTCCGGAGGCACCTCCTGCCACTGCCTCGCGAGCTGACAAAGATGCTTACAAGAAGCATCAAGATGATACATTAGATGTGTCATGTCTAATGCTCACGACCATGAACTCTGAGCTTCAGAAGCAACATGAGTTCATGAATGCTTATGATATGGTTGGACATCTTCGTCAACTATATCAAGGACAAGCTAGGCATGAGAGATATGAAGTCTCTAAAGCACTATTTGGGTCTAAAATGCAAGAAGGGACTCCCGTAGGTACATATGTACTCAAGATGATTGGGTACGTAGAAAACCTACAAAGGCTGGGATTCCCACTTGGCCAAGAGCTGGCCACTGACCTAATCTTGCAATCTTTGCCAAGAACCTTCATCAATTTGTCATGAATTATAACATGAATGAAATTGATAAGCCATCAAAAATGCTCAAAGATGTTGAGAATCACGAGCTTAACCTTAAGAAGGGTAAATCTGACACCATTTTGATGGTGCAGAAGAAGAAAGGCAAGGGCAAGCCTAAAGGTAAGGGAAAGTCCCAAGCCAAGGGCAAAGGCAAAGAACTTAAACCCAAAGGAGGGGTAGCCAAAGAAGGGGCTTGCTTCCACTGCAAGGAAGCAGGACACTGGAAGCGAATCGCAAGGCATACCGAAGATCTTAAGAAGAAAAGAAGTGAGACTTCTGCTTCAGGTATAAATGTTATAGAAGTCAATCTATCTATTTCTTCATCATGGGTATTAGATACCGGATGTGCATCTCACATTTGTACCAATGTGCAGGGGCTGAGAAATAGCAAGGCATTGATAAAGGGCGAGGTGGACCTACGAGTAGGCAATGGATTCTTGTAGGAACTTATGATCTATCTCGCCCTCCGGGCTTGTACTAGAATTAGATGAATGTTGTTATGTCGCTTTAACTAAGAACATCATTTCATTTCTTGTTTGACAAGAAAGGTTTTCATTTATAATAAAGAACAAAGGTTGTTCGGTTTATTTAAATGATATGTTCTATTGTAGTGCACCTCTAATGAACGGACTCTACTTTCTAGACTTAGAGAGCCCTATCTATAACATAAGTACCAAGAGGTTCAAGTCAAATGAGTTGAACCAAACCTATCTCTGGCATTGTCGCTTAGGTCACATAAATAAGAGTCGCTTATCTCAGCTCCATAAGGATGGGCTGCTAGACTCATTTGATTTTGAATCATATGAGACATGCGAGTCTTGCCTTTTAGGCAAGATGACCAAGACTCCCTTTAGTGGACATAGCGAAAGAGCAACAGATTTGTTAGGACTTATACATAGTGATGTATGTGGTCCTTTCAATGTTCGCTAGTAGAGGTGGTTAAGGTGTACTTCATTACATTTATGATGACTTCAAGAGATATGGTTATGTGTATCTTATGACACATAAATCAAATCCTTTGAAAAGTTCAAAGAATTCAAGAATGAAGTACAAAACCACTGGCAAGAGTATTAAGATACTGATCGATCGAGGTGGTGAATACCTTAGCCATGAGTTTCGTGGACTATCTAGCCGAGTGTGGATTCTATCCCAACTCACTCCTCCCGAACACCACAAAGGGAATGGTGTATCCGAAAGGAGGAATCGACTCTATTAGATATGGTACGATCTATGATGAGTCACAGATCTTCCTATATCCTTTGGGGATATGCTCTGACAAAGCAGCCTTTACCCTTAACCGTACCATCCAAGGTCAGGTAAAGACACCATATACGATATGGACAGGAAAAATCCCAAGATGTCTTTATGAGGATTTGGGGTTGTGAGGCTTACGCTCGACGCCAAGTCTCGCATAAACCGGGACCCAAATCCGATAGGTGCTATTTTGTTGGATATCCCAAGGAGACAAAGGGATATTACTTCTACATTCCCAGTCAGCACAAAGTGTTTGTGGCAAAGACTGGGGTTTTTCTAGAAAGGGATTTTGTTTCTAGAAAAACTAGTGGGAGTACCTTCGATCTTGAAGAAATTCAAGATAAGGACCATAGCACCGAGGCCTTGATGGAGGTTGAACAGGAACCACAAAGTGTTGTGGGTGATGAGGTTGTTGCACAAAGAGTTGTGGAACAACCACCGCTACAAGTAGACCTACCTCTTCGCAGGTCTGATAGGGTACGTCGTCAGCCTGAGAGATACTCATTTCTCTTGTCTGACCATGATGACGTTATGCTCATTGAGAATGAGCCTACCTCCTATCAGGAAGCTGTGATGAGCCCAGATTCTGAGAAATGGCTAGACGCCATGAGATCCGAAATGGAATCCATGTACACTAACCAAGTATGGACTTTGGTTGATCCACCTGAAGGGGTCAAACCCATTGGGTGTAAGTGGGTCTTTAGGAGAAAGACTGACATGGATGGACTTACGCATACCTATAAGGGCCGATTGGTGGCTAAAGGTTTCAAGCAAATTCATGGTATTGACTATGATGAAACCTTTTCTCCAGTGGCGATGTTTAAGTCCATTCGGATCTTGCTTGCTATTGCAGCATACCACGATTATGAGATCTGGCAGATGGATGTCAAAACCGCGTTTCTGAATGGAAACTTACTCGAGGATGTGTACATGACACAACCTGAGGGTTTTGTAGATCCACAGCATACTGGGAAGGTATGCAAGCTGCAAAGGTCCATTTATGGGCTAAAGCAAGCTTCTTGGAGCTGGAATCTTCGATTCGATGATGCGATCAAACAGTTTGGTTTCATCAAGAATGAAGATGAACCCTGTGTCTACAAGAGGGTTAATGGGAACACAGTTGTGTTCCTTGTATTGTATGTGGATGACATACTACTCATTGGGAATGACATCCCTTCGCTACAGTCTGTGAAGACTTGGCTGGGGACGTGCTTCTCAATGAAGGACTTAGGTGAAGCAGCCTGTATTCTAGGCATCAAGATCTATAGAGATAGATCTAAGAGATTGCTTAGCCTAAGTCAGAGTACATACATTAACACGGTATTACTTCGGTTTGCCATGCAGAATTCCAAGAAAGGACTTCTGCTGATGTCACATGGTGTGAGTCTTTCGAAGACTCAAAGTCCCTCTTCTAGAGAGGAGAGAGACCGCATGGATAAGATCCCTTACGCATCTGCTATAGGATCTATCATGTACGCCATGCTGTGTACTCGTCCTGATGTCTCGTATGCTTTGAGCATGACGAGTAGATACCAATGATCTGGTGAGCGTCATCGATAGCCATAAGAATATTCTTAAGTACTTGAGAAGGACTAAAGAATATTTCTTGATATTTGGAGGCGATGAGGAGCTAGCTGTAAAGGGTTACAGCGATGCCATCTTCCAAACTGACCAGGATGATTATAGATCGCAGTTAGGGTTCGTGTTTTTCTTTAATAGTGGCGCTGTGAGCTGGAATAGTTCCAAGCAGGACACAGTTGCTGATTCTACAACAGAGGCCGAATATATCGGTGCTTCCATCTCATTCGAGAGATTATCGATAGAGGAGATGTGAAGATTTGCAGAGTACCCACAGAGGCTAACATCGCAGATCCCTTGACTAAGGCTTTGGCACAGAAAAAGCATGATGGTCACACTAGGTCATTGGGTATTAGATACTACGGTGATTGGCACTAGTGCTAGTGGGAGATTGTTAGTGAAAGCCCTAGAGCCAATCATGTGATGATCGTTGTATGGACTTTATTGTATCATATTCCTATTTATAAAGGCATGGTTATTATATTTACTTGTATTGGTGCCAAATAACTAAATATAATAATGTCCTTGAGTAGTAGGTTCTTATCTATATCAATCGATTGGTTGAATCGATAATGAGATGATATAGAGAACACTACTCTTAATCATTCCTAGTCGAGTATTAACATTCAGGGACAATGTTAATGCATAGAGACTAGCATGTAGGTCAACAAGATGACTTGATCTCACAAGTCATGGATATGAGATATCAAGTTGACACATGGGTATGCATTGGAGAATGTATACTGAATGACCCGCCATGAGAAAGTATCATGGATCGTTATATGAGTGTCATATACTTTCTCATGTGGCTATTAGTATGACTATTAGTCCTTAGACCTGAAGTCACCATGGTTCCCTACATAAGGAGTTGCATACTTTGGTTTCACAAACGTCACCCGTAAATGGGTGGACTATAAAGGCGACATCGGGTATGTAACTAAATTATGCGAGGGATGTGAGTGATGTAGATGGGATCTATCCTCCCATATGACGGGGTGACATCGATATTCTTGATAGAGTGACTTAAGTGTATGGTTACGCCCAAATGAGTCAATATGAGATATTGAGCTCATTTGATTAGAGTGAGTCTACTTGAGTTCAAGATTTAGATTGTACCGAGGATGACACGGTCTATGCCTCGATTGGTCAATCTAGATGTCAAGGATAGAGGGACATTGTCACATATTGTGAGAGTCACAATTAGTAGTCACAAAGGTGATGTTGGAGCTCAACATTCTTGTAACTTGGGTAGCAATGATGTGTTGCTAGATACCGCTCATTGCTTATGTTCCTAAATCGGTTTAGGACATAACGCTATAAGAACCTATAGGGTCACACACATAAGAGCAATTAGATGGAGATTAGGTTCATATGATGAACCATGAGGATTAGGTTCATGGATGAACCAAATTGGATTAAGAGTAATCCAAATTAGACTAATTGAGTTAGACTCCGATTCAAGTGTTGAATGAGTCTAATTGAGATTTGATTCATCAAATCAATTTAAATTAATGAATAGAGATTCATTATATTAAATTGACTTGAGTCAAGTGGTTAGATTTGATCAACCATGGGAGATTAGAGGTCAAGTTTGACTTGACTTGAGAGGGAAGTTGAAAGGTCAAGTTTGACTTGACCAAATGCCATGTCATGATGATGACTAGGCATGGCCGGCCAATGATGATGCTCCACATCATCATTGACTTGGTCAATTAGTGCCACATCATGAGGGAGACCAAGGGTCATGGGAGTTACATGCATGCATGTAACTCCCCCTCCATGAAGTGGCCGGCCACCATTTGGGGGTTATGTGAGTGAAAATTCATTTTGGTGAGTAATCACTCATTACTTCATCTTCTTCCTTGGGAATTTTCCTCTCAAGCTCTCCCTCTCCTTCCTCTCTTTGGCCGAACCAACCAAGGAGTGCTAGCACACTCAAGGTTGAGTTTTCTTCCACCTATTGCTTGTGTGGATACCATAGAGGAGTGTGCACTTGACACTCTCGAGTTCCGGCGGACTTTGGACGAGCGGGATTTGCGAAGGGCATCGCATCAAGGGTAACATCCTTATCTCTTAGTTCTAAGGTAGATCTAGAGGATTTTGTAAGCACATACATGTAATTAGTTTTAATACTTCTTCGCACGGATCCGTGGCCGGGACTTCCGGGGTTTCCGCAACGCAAAAAGCGGTTTTTGCGGCCCGGAAAAGCCCAACAGGTATATCAGAGTCAACTAATTATAAATGTCAAAAAATCTCAAATAAATCTTGGAGGAGCTAAAATTTGAATTTTTATATTATCAAGATTTGGATATTTTGGAGTGTTTAAAGAATAAAAAATATTGGTACCTAACATTGTCGATTGATAATTGAGTCTCAATTTCAAGATTTTAGTTGTTTCAAATGCATATTTTTTTTACCATGGTATTCTATCCTCCTTATCGGTTATCATCTCAAGCCTTCACCACCTTAATAATTTTAGATTTTTTTTATTTTTTTAGCTCGCAGGTTGACTCGCCTAATCCGCAACCCGTCTTGGGTTGGGTTTGAGATTTCTCAATCTGCCAAGATGGCGGGTCGGCCCGCCCCTCCTCGCTAAATGTTGGATTTGCGATGAGTTAACCCGCCCCACCATGGATCGTTCCGTTTGACATCTCTAATCACTACTATTCCAATCGATGTAGGAAATGATGACATATCAAAGTTAAATAATTACAAAAGCTAAAAAATCTTAATTGGATATCTATTTGGACGAGTAAAAATTTAAATTTACATATTATCAAGTTTTGAATATTTTCAGCATTGAAAGAATAAAAAATATCGGTACTCAACTTTGTCGGTCAATCTCAATTATAAGATTTTAGTTACTTCAAATACTTATTTTTTAAATCATGGTACCCCATCTACCTTACCGATTATCGCCTCAAACTCTCAACGCCTTAGTAATTTTAGATATAGTTTTTTAATTTTTGTGGCTCGCGGGTTGGCCCGCCTAACCCGCAACCTGCCTTGGGTTGGGTTGGGTTGGGTTGGAGATTTCTCAACCCGCCGAGATAGCGGGTCGGCCCGCCTCTCTCCGCTAAATGTTGAGTTAACGACGGGTTGGCCCGCCCCGCCATGGGTCGGCCCGTTTGACATCTCTAATCAAGTGGTTAGATTTGATCAACCATGGAAGATAAGAGGTCAAGTTTGACTTAACTTGAGAGGGAAGATGAATGGTCAATTTTGACTTGACCAATTGTCATGTCATGGTGACATGACATGGGAGCCGGCCAATGATGATGCTCCACATCATCATGGACCTATCATGTGGTGCCACCTCATGAGGGAGACCAAGAGCCATTGACTCTTGGAGTTACATGCATGCATGTAACCACCCAAGAATGTAGTGGCCGACCACATCATTTTTGTATTAGATGTGAATTGATTTGTGTGGTAACTCCATCTTCTTCCTCCTTGGATTACTCTCTCAATCTCTCCCAATCTTCCTTGGCTCTCTTCCTCTCTTGCTCTCCCACCCATTGAAGTGGCCGGCTACTTCTTGATGAGGAGAGATTTGATTTTGGGTAACTCCATCTTCTTCTTCCTTGGATCATCTTCTTATCATGTAGATCTAGAGTAGATCTAAAGGTATTAAACACATACATGTGAGTTTTATTTTTTTATACTTCGCACGGATCCGTGGCTGAGACTCCGAGATTTCCGCAACGCAAAAAACGGTTTTTGTGGCTCAGAAAATCCCAACAGTGGTATCAGACCCACGTGCGAAGTATGTATGTGTTTTCATTTTTGTATGAGATATAAAAATTATAGACTTTTATGTTTCTGTAAATTTCCTATTTTTATAGAATTTTTTGGTATTTTTCTCGAAGAGTCGAAGCAACGAGTGTTGGGACACTTGTAGGCTTCAACCATCGAGAAAAACTCTCCGAAACGGTAAGTTCTCGCTTTAGGTTTTTGGGACAGCGACTTAAGTCACTGTAAGATTGTAGTAGGGACACTCGCAAAGTTTATTTTGCGAGTATGGGCGCTGCCCCTAACCCCGAAAGGGGTCTTGTCCCGCAATCACACCCGGAAACCGCTTAGCGGGATCGTTATGGAGAGGTGACTCATAAAATTGAAAAAATAGGAAAAATTATAGAAATTTTCTGTAAAATACATAATTTAGAATTATGTATAATTCTGTGATGGTCATGGCCCAAGAACCCCAATGTGATTGGACTCAATGTGTTGTAATTCATAATACTCAAGGCTATTTTTGTGGTCAGCGTGTTGTATAGTGTATGCGACAAGTCAGACTCTTTTGAAATTCTAATTGTAAATAGTTTTAGATTCGAATGTAACTCGAGTTTCATATTTGTAATGTACAAAATGGAGCGGTGGAAAGTCCACTTGTAGATGAAGTTACGAGAAGGGTGCCGACGACACATGGCGGTCAAAGGAAGAGCTTGGAGAAGGCGCTAGCCCTAGGTTGACCGTCCGATCTTCTCATTGGCTTGAGAAGATCGTAGTAGGGCCATGACCACATCACAGTTAATTATATATATATATATGTTGATATATATATATATATATATATATATATATATATATTAATTTTGCTTGTATGTATGTGATGCATGCTAGTAGAATAATACTTGTATGTATATGATGCATGCTAGGATATTTTTCTTGTATGTATATGATGCTTGCTAGAATAATACTTGTATGTATGTGATGCATTCTAATATAGGATAATAAAAGCCTCAATGCGTATATGATACACATTACGATTAGATTAGATCTTAATCGAATCAACTCATAAATGCCTACCAAGTCCTTGATACCCATCACTACCTCAATCATTTGTAGTTGTTGAATCTGTCAAAGAAGAGCAACGCATATTATCTTGGTAGGGTGCGGAGGGACAATCTTGGTCCCGCCTATCACGGCTTGGGTTAGAGTAAGTTCAATTAGATTGAGTAAAACTAGTTAACTCAATTGGATCGAGTAGAACTATAGGCATATTCCAATCGTTGGAAAGATATGATAAGATCGCATTTACACTAAATCTTGGACGATTTAGCCAAAGCTAACTCAAGGTCTTTTGTAAATGTGGGTTTTGATCCTATAAACAAGAGTTACATAGAGATGTAATCGGTAATGTGTTACCCACCGATTGTACTAAGTCTTGGGCGATTTAGCCAAAGCTAACTCAAGGCTTAGTATGATGTGGATCTTGTTCCGCAGGAATTATAGCTAGTTTGTATGAATCTAGTAATGTGGTTTAACCACATCCATAACTCGATTCTACAAAATTCCTATAATTCAGTGGGAGCATCATTTGATTAAAGGCCTAATTAAATGATAAAAGGAATATGATATTAATTCTCTGCATTGTATGTTGTAGATTACTATGTCGATAAACACGAACACTCTCTCTCTGTGTTCTGTCCTTGAGAAGGACAAGCTCAATGGAGCAAATTTCCTGGACTGGTATAGGAACCTGAGAATTGTTCTCACCCAAGAAAGGAAGCTGTACGTCCTGGAGCAGCCCATTCCGGAGGCACCTCCTGCCACTGCCTCGCGAGTTGACAAAGATGCTTACAAGAAGCATCAAGATGATGCATTAGATGTGTCATGTCTAATGCTCGCGACCATGAACTCTGTGTTAGTATGAGCCCTTAGTGCCAATTATGAGATGATTGGTGAGGGAGACTTTTGTATTATATTCTTGCATTAATAAAGGCAAAGATTGATTATTATATTCTTTATGCGTGTGCCAGCTAAATAAATATAATAATGCCCATGAATAGTAGGTTATTATCTACAGTATATCAATTGGTAGAATTGATTATGAGAAGCTGTAGAGAACACTATTCTTAAATATTCATAGTCGAGTATTGTATTAATAGACAAGAGCTATATTGATACATTGAGACTAACATGTAGGTCAATGGATGACTTGATCTCACAAGTCATGGATATGTGATATCACATTGATACATGGGTATATATATAGGAGACTATATATACTGAATTGACCCACCATGAGAAAGTATCATGGATCGTTATATGAGTGTCATATACTTTCTCATGTGACTATTGGTGTGAATAGTCCTTAGACCTGAAGTCACTACGGTTCCCTACATAAGGAGTTATGTACTTTGGTATCGTCTAACGTCACACTATAATTGGGTGACTATAACGGCGATCACTGAGTATGTAACGAATTATACGGAGGGATGTGAGTGATGTAGATGAGATCTATCCCTCCCATATGACGGGAGTGATATCTTTGGCCTCTTGATAGAGTAGGACCATGAAATGCATGACCATGCTCAAATGAGTCAATATGAGATATTGAGCTCATTTGTTTGAGTGAGTCTACTTGGGGATCAAGAAAAATAAAGATTGATAAGAGGGTGACACGGTCTATGCCTCATTGATCGATCTGAGATATCAAGGATAGAAGGACACTGTCATATGATAATAGTCACGGAAGAGGTTGTCGGATCTCGACATTCTCATCACTTGTGTAGCAATGATGTATTGCTAGATGCCGCTCATTGCTTATGTATCTAAAATGGTTTTGGATACATTGCCAACGTTATGAGAGCCTATAGGGTCACACACAAAGAACATATTATTTTGGAGAGGAAATCATTTTGGTTTGACTAAAATGAATTATTAGTTAATTGGATTAACTAGAATGAGTAAGACTCATTACTTGGCTAAATTTGAGTTGGACTCAAATTGGTTTATGTTGAGTTAGACTCAAGTCAAACTAAGAGAAGAAGGCTAAAATGATTAATCATAATTAATCATGTAATACACGAATTAATCATGTAATACACGAATTAATAATGTAATACACGAATTAATAAATGGGGTTTTAAATGGGATTTAAAAGCTCATTAATGTGCATTTAATGAGCATTAATTAACTTTCTTTATTTTACCTTGGAGAATAAGGAAGTGCATTTAATGTCTCATTAAGGTGTATTATTGTTTCTTCTTCTTCTTCAACGTGAGAATGAAAAACAAATAAAATTTGATTTTATTTTGTTCTAAAAAAAGCCAAGTATAGAGTGAAAAGAGAGACCTTGGCGTGGATGCTAGCACAACCGAAAGGATTTACCTCTTCTCTCTAAGATTGTGTGTGTGTGCACCGTAGAGGCGTGGACATTCTGACCACGCTGAGATCCGCAAGTGTTGCTGACTGGAATTCGAAGGGCACGCTTTGAAGGTAATCTCGATTCCTATAGGATAGAATCGATAATAGAAATGAGTATGTTTTTTTTTGCTTGGATCTCTGGAGGGATCCTAAGTTTTCCGCTGCGAATTTTGTTTATCGCTCGGGATCCCTACACTCTGAGCTTCAGAAGCAACACGAGTTCATGAATGCTTATGATATAGTTGGACATCTTCGTCAACTATATCAAGGACAAGCAAGGCATGAGAGATATGAAGTCTCTAAGGCATTGTTTGGGTCCAAAATACAAGATGAGACTCCCGTAGGTCCATACGTACTCAAGATGATTGGGTACGTAGAAAACCTACAAAGGCTGGGATTCCCACTTGGCCAAGAGCTGACCACTGACCTGATCTTACAATCTTTGCCACAAGCCTACAATAAATTTGTCATGAATTACAACATGAATGAAATTGATAAGCCACTGCCTGAGATGCTCAGCATGTTGAGAACTGCTGAGCTCAACCTTAAGAAGGGAAAATTTGACTCCATTATGATGGTGCAAAAGAAGAAAGGCAAGGACAAGCCTAAAGGTAAGGGAAAGTCCCAATCCAAGGGCAAAGGTAAAGAACTTAAACCCAAAGGAGGGGTGGCCAAGGAAGGGGCTTGCTTCCACTGCAAGGAAGCTGGACACTGGAAGCGTAACTGCAAGGCATACCTGGAAGATCTTAAGAAGAAGAGAAGTGAGAATTCTACTTCAGGTATAAATGTTATAGAAGTCAATCTATCTATTTCTTCATCATGGGTATTAGATACCGGATGTGCATCTCACATTTGTACCAATGTGCAGGCGCTGAGAAATAGCAGGGCATTGACAAAGGGCGAGGTGGACCTACGAGTAGGCAATGGAGCAAGGGTTGATGTTGTTGTTGTAGGAACTTATGATCTATCTCTACCCTCTGGGCTTGTACTAGAATTAGATGAATGTTGTTATGTGCCTGCCTTAACTAAGAACATCATTTCGGTTTCTTGTTTGGACAAGAAAGGATTTACATTTATAATAAAGAACAAATATTGTTCAGTTTATTTAAATGATATGTTCTATTGTAGTGCACCTATAATGAACGGACTCTACTTTCTAGACTTGGAGAACCCTATCTATAACATAAGTACCAAAAGGTTCAAGTCAAATGAGTTGAACCAAACCTATCTCTTACATTGTCGCTTAGGTCACATAAACGAGAGTCGCTTATCTCAGCTCCATAAGGATGGACTGCTAGACTCATTTGATTTTGAATTATATGAGACATGCGAGTCTTGCCTTTTAGGCAAGATAATCAAGACTCCCTTTAGTGGACACAGCGAAAGAGCAATAGACTTGTTAGGACTTATACATAGTGATGTATGTGGCCCTTTCAATGTTGCTGCTAGAGGTGGTTACAGGTACTTCATTACATTTACTGATGACTTCAGTAGATATGGTTATGTGTATCTTATGACACATAAATCAGAATCCTTTGAAAAGTTCAAAGAATTCAAGAATGAAGTACAAAACCAGCTTGGCAAGAGTATTAAGATACTTCGATCAGATCGAGGTGGTGAATACCTTAGCCATGAGTTTCGTGACTATCTAGCTGAGTGTGAGATTCTATCCCAACTCACTCCTCCTGGAACACCACAGTGGAATGGTGTATCCGAAAGGAGGAATCGTACCCTATTAGATATGATACGATCTATGATGAGTCACACAGATCTTCCTATATCCTTTTGGGATATGCTCTAGACACAGCAACCTTTACCCTTAACCATGTACCATCCAAGGCTGTGATAAAGACACCATATACGATATGGATAGGGAGAAATCCCAAGATGTCTTTCATGAGGATTTGGGGTTGTGAGGCTTACGTTCGATGTCAAGTCTCAGACAAACTGGGACCCAATCCGATAGGTGCTATTTTGTTGGATATCCCAAGGACACAAAGGGATATTACTTCTACATTCCCAGTCAGCACAAAGTGTTTGTGGCAAAGACAGGGGTTTTTCTAGAAAGGGATTTTGTTTCTAGAAAAACTAGTGGGAGTACGTTCGATCTTGAAGAAATTCAAGATAAGGACCATAGCACTGAGGCCTTGATGGAGGTTGAACAGGAACCACAAAGTGTTGTGGGTGATGAGGTTGTTGCACAAAGGGTTATGGAACAACGACCTGTTCATATAGACCTACCTCTTCGCAGGTATGATAGGGTACGTCGTCAGCCTGAGAGATACTCATTTCTCTTGTCTGACCATGATGACATTATGCTCATTGAGAATGAGCCTACCTCCTATCAGGAAGCTGTGATGAGCCCAGATTCTGAGAAATGGCTAGAGGCCATGAGATCTGAGATGAAATCCATGTACACCAACCAAGTATGAACTTTGGTTGATCCACCTGAAGGGGTCAAACCCATTGGGTGTAAGTGCGTCTTTAGGAGAAAGACTGACATGGATGGACTTACGCATACATATAAGGGCCGATTGGTGGCTAAAGGTTTCAAGCAAATTCATGGTATTGACTATGATGAAATCTTTTCTCCAGTAGCGATGTTTAAGTCCATTCGGATTATGCTTGCTATTGCAGCATACCACGATTATGAGATCTGGCAGATGGATGTCAAAACCGCATTTCTGAATGGAAACTTACTCGAGGATGTGTACATGACACAACCTGAGGGTTTTGAAGATCCACAACATACTGGGAAAGTATGCAAGCTGCAAAGGTCCATTTATGGGATAAAGCAAGCTTCTTGGAGCTGGAATCTTCGATTCGATGATGCAATCAAACAATTTGATTTCATCAAGAATGAAGATGAACCTGTGTCTACAAGAGGGTTAATGGGAACACAGTTGTCTTCCTTATATTGTATGTGGATGACATACTACTCATTGGGAACGACATCCCTTCGCTACAGTCTGTGAAGACTTGGCTGGGGATGTGCTTCTCAATGAAGGACTTAGGTGAAGCAACCTATATTCTAGGCATCAAGATCTATAGAGATAGATCTAAGAGATTACTTGGCCTAAGTCAGAGTACATACATTGACACGATATTACTACGGTTTGCCATGCAGAATTTCAAGAAGGGACTTCTACCGATGTCACATGGTGTGAGTCTTTCGAAGACTCAAAGTTCCTCTTCTAGAGAGGAGAGAGACCGCATGGATAAGATCCCTTACGCATCTGCTATAGGATCTATCATGTATGCCATGCTGTGTACTCGTCCTGATGTCTCTTATGCTTTGAGCATGACGAGTAGATACCAGTCAGATCCAAGTGAACGTCACTGGATAGCAGTCAAGAATATTCTTAAGTACTTGAGAAGGACTAAAGAATATTTCTTGATATTTGGAGGCGATGAGGAGCTAGATGTAAAGGGTTACAGTGATGTCAGCTTCCAAACTAACCAGGATGATTATAGATCACAGTCAGGGTTCGTGTTTTGCTTGAATGGTGGCGCTGTGAGCTGGAAGAGTTCCAAGCAGGACACAGTTGCTGATTCTACAACAGAGGCCGAATAAATCGGTGCTTCTATCTCATTCGAGAGATTATCGATAGAGGAGATGTGAAGATTTGCAGAGTACCCATAGAGGCTAACATCGCAGATCCCTTGACCAAGGCTTTGTCACAGAAAAAACATGATGATCACACTAGGTCATTGGGTATTAGATACTACAGTGATTGACACTAGTACTAGTGAGAGATTGTTAGTGAAAGCCCTAGAGCCAATCATGTGATGATTGTTGTATGAACTTTATTATATCATATTCCTATTTATAAAGGCATGGTTATTATATTTACTTGTATTGGTGCCAAATAACTAAATATAATAACGTCCTTGAGTAGTAGGTTCTTATCTATATCAATCGATTGGTTGAATCGATAATGAGATGATATAGAGAACACTACTCTTAATCATTCCTAGTCAAGTATTAACATTCAGGGACAATGTTAATGCGTAGAGACTAGCATGTAGGTTAACACGATGACTTGATCTCACAAGTCATGGATATGAGATATCAAGTTGACACATGGGTATGCATTGGAAAATGTATACTGAATGATCTGCCATGAGAAAGTATTATGGATCATTATATGAGTGTCATATACTTTCTCTTGTGGCTATTAGTATGACTATTAGTCCTTAGACCCGAAGTCACCATGGTTCCCTACATAAGGAGTTGCATACTTTAGCTTCGTCAAACGTCACCCGTAAATGGCTGGACTATAAAAGCGATTACTGGGTGTGTGACAAATTATGCGGAGGGAAGTGAGTGATGTAGATGGGATCTATCCCTCCTATATGACGGGAGAGACATCGTTATTCTTGATAGAGTGAGACCACGAAGTGCATGGCCATGCCCAAATGAGTCAATATGAGATATTGAGCTCATTTGATTATAGTGAGTCTACTTGGAGTTCTAGATATAGATTGTACCGAGGATGACATGGTCTATGCCTCAATTGGTCAATCTAGATGTCAAGGATAGAGGGACATTGTCACATATTGTGAGAGTTACAATTAGTAGTCACAAAGGTGATGTTGGAGCTCAAAATTCTTGTAACTTGGGTAGCAATGATGTGTTGCTAGATACCGCTCATTGTTTATGTTCCTAAATCGATTTAGGGACATTGCCAACGTTACAAGAACCTATAGGGTCACACACAAAGGGCAATTAGACTAATCCAAATTGGATTAAGAGTAATCCAAATTAGACTAATTGAGTTAGACTCAAGTTGATTCAAGTGTTGAATGAATCTAATTTTGATTTGATTCATTTAGTCAATTTAAATTAATGAATAAAGATTCATTAAATCAAATTGACTTGAATCAAGTGGTTAGATTTGATCAACCAGTCAAGTTTGACTTGACTTGAGAGGAATGATGAATGGTCAATTTTGACTTGACCAATTGCCATGTCATGTGACATGGCATGGGGGCCGACCAATGATGATGCTCCATATCATAATGGACCTATCATGTGGTGCCACCTCATGAGGGAGACCAAGAGTCATTGACTCTTGGAGTTACATGCATGCATGTAACCCCCCAAGAATGTAGTGGCCGACCACTTCATTTTTGTATTAGATGTGAATTGATTTGTGTGGTAACTCCATCTTCTTCCTCCTTGGATTACTCTCTCAAGCTCTCCCAATCCTCATCTTGGCCGAACTATCCAAAGGGTGCTAGCACACTCAAGGTTGTGTTTTCTCCACCTATTGCTTGTGTGGATACCAATAGAGGAGTGTGCACTTGACACTCTCGAGTTCCGGCAAAGTTTTTGGACGAGCAGGATAAGCGAAGGACATCGCTTCAAGGGCAATGCTCTCACCTTCTAGATCTAAGGTAGATCTAGGTTTACTTAAGAACATACATGTTTTATTTTAATATATCTTCGCACGGATCCGTGGCTGGACTTTCGGGGTTTTCGCAATGAAAAAAGTGGTTTTTGCGGCTCAGAAAGTCCAACATAGAGGTTGGTTGCTTGAACAACAAGTTTGTTCAAGTCACTAATCGAATAGCACGACGATGAAACAGTTGCTTGGGTAATCCCTAATTGTCATGGATTAAATTTTTAATTCGGGGATGACGACGGGATCGCCATGAACAAGCAACCGAGTTGAAGTGGGAAACGAAGTTTCCTACCTTCAGATACATGTAGAGGAGTATACACTTGACACTCTACGAGATCCAACAATCTTTTGGACGAGCAGGATAAGCGAAGGGCATCGCTATAAGGGTAACACTCTTCCCATGTAGATCTAAGGTAGTTTAGTGTAGATAAACATGAACATGAATTTTTATTTTTCTTCGCACGGATCCGTGGCCGGCTTCTGAGGTTTTCACAACGCAAAAAGTGGTTTTTGCGGCTCAGAGAGTCTGACAGTGGTATCAGAGCCACGTGCGAAGTATGTACATGTTTGTATTTGTAATTTTTGTATTAGATACGAAAAGTTACAGATATATAAGTTTCTGTAATTTTCTTAATTTTAATGCTAGTTTACTAGGCAGAACAATTACTCCCTATGAGTTACACAGATTTTGACTTCCAATCTGATAGGGATAACAGTAAGTCTACCTCAGGTTTTGTGTTTACTTTGGGAGGTGGAGCCATTGTATGGAGGAGTGTCAAGCAGAAATGCGTGGCGGACTCCACCATGGAAGCTAAGTATGTGGCAGCCTCTGAGGCAGCCAAAGAAGCTGTGTGACTCAGGAACTTCTTGATGGACTTGGATGTGATTCCTGGTTTGCCCAGAACTATCACAATTTATTGTGATAATAATGGTGCAGTTGCAAACTCGAAGGAACCACGAGCCCATAAGGCAAGTAAATACATAGAGCACAAGTACCACCTGATATGAGAAATCGTAAAGGAGGTAGAAGGTGTTGTCGCCTAGATTGCATCATAGGATACCCTAGTAGATCCTTTCACTAAAGCATTTTTAGCGAGAGTTTTTGATAGGCATGTTGAAGGAATGAGAATCAGATGTATGGCTGTACAAGGACAACATAGTCTTTTAGTATAAGTGGGAGATTGTAGGGATGTATCCTGAAAAGTCTATCTTTTGTATGAACATCTTTATTTTTAAAATAAGAATCACATGATCATTGTTTGTATATTTATGGTTATGCATATTGTCTAATACATTACATTGTAGATAACATGGTGTGTGGTGTCACACGGGAGATCATGTTATCGACTCCTTGTAAAGTATAAGTAAAAGCTCACAACCGAGATGGCTTTAGACAAACCATTGGTATGGTTGTAGTATGATTTGGTATTGGTTTGTCTTGACCATAGAATCACACTAGTGCACTTTGTGTGTATTGAGCAGGACCGACTTAGAGGTGATTCGATTTATTGCTGACTACATAATCGAATCGGACCTCAGATATTATTTTGTACATGCTCTTAATCCCGATATAATAACGGGCACATATACTTAGTGTTCATTTCTTTGATTTACGAATGAGCGAGATTTATAAATTAAATCGATAGTCTCGGTAAGTTGGGAAATACTATTATTTATATGGTGTGCCGTTGATTATAGGAGGAAACCGTGTCCTATATATTAGGATGATGATGTCCCCTTGAGGAGCTCATAAGGTTCATCATGTAAATCCTGCAGGTGGACTTGGTCCAGCATGATGAAAAGGTTGAGTGGTACTACTCATGGAGTTAGATGTTGATTAATTAATGGTCAGTAAATTAATTAATCGACGGACATTCAAAATCTTAAACACGGAGAGAAAATATACAAATAATATTTGGAGCCCATATTAACTTATGGGGGTTTGTGAGGTAGATCAATGATAATCCTCTAGTGGAATGAATAATCATTAATGGATCGGACTTTATGTGGGCTTGATCCATTGGGTGGCCAAGATCCAACTCCTTCTCATGGTCCCTATTGTAGCCTATTAATACCTCATGAAGCTTAGATCCAATGGATAGAAACAAAACTCTTGATCCAAAGGTAGAGATTAAATCTCTAGATCCGACGGTTGAGATTAAATCTCTAGATCCGACGGTTGAGATTAAATCCCTAGAACCAATGGTGGAGATTAAAACAAGGCTTATCCCTAACTCTATAAAAGGAGGGCAAGGGGTGGGCGGCAACTTGAATCCGAACTAAAGATAGGATTAGGGTTTTTTGGGCGGCAGGCTAGGGTTTAGGGCTTGGCGGCACCAAATAAGGAAGGTCTTTCCTTTCTTCTTCTTCCCTCAAGGTGGCCGGCGACCTAGCAACACTTTCCAGCCAATGGCCGGTGTCCAAAGCAACCCCTCTCCTTCTCTTTGGCAGGTAAAATCTAGGCTTAGGGTTCTCCCTTAGAGCTTTGGTTGGCATTCACCTATTCTCCTCTTCCTTCTTGGCCGGCGGCAAGCTCCAACCTTGGAGTTTGGTGGTTGGTTGAAAGAAGGAGAAGAGACTTGTTTCTATTCTTCCTCTTGCTTTGGAAGAGCAAGGAAGGAAGATTGGTGATCTAGGAGCTTCAACTTTTGGTAGATCGTCGCCCACACGACGTCCGAAAGGAGAAAGGTCATACAATAGAAGATCGAGAGGTATATCGATTCTATATTCTCTTTTGTAATATGTTTATATTTGTTTTTCAATTATGTGCATGATATATTCTGTTTTGTGGCTAAATATACTTGGACCCCGAACATAAACACAAAAGCCGGCGATCCGTACATCGTCTATTCTGTGGCTATTCGTGGAATAGAGGTTGGTCGCTTGAACAACAAGTTTGTTCAAGTGACTACTCTAAACGAATAGCACGACGATGACAAGGTTGCTTGGGCAATCCCTCTTGTCAAGGATAAATTTTTTTTTCCGGGGACATAGAAGGGATCGCCGTGAACAAGCGACTAAGTTGAAAGGGGAAGCGAAGTTTCCCCTCTCCCATCACATTAGAGGCAACAAAGGAGGCAGTTTGGATCTACAAGTTCATTACTGAGCTTGGGGTGGTTTATAGCATAGCAGATCCTATAGAGCTCTATTGTGACAACAATGGAGCGATTGCGCAAGCTAAGGAAACTCGCTCACACCAGCGGACCAAACACATACTACCACACTTCCATCTCATTCGAGAGATTATCAATAGAGAAGATGTGAAGATTTGCAGAGTACCCACAGAGGCTAACGTCGCAGATCCCTTGACACTAGTGCTAGTGGGAGATTTATTAGTGAAAGCCCTAGAGTCAATCATGTGATGATTGTTGTATGGACTTTATTGTATCATATTCCTATTTATAAAGGCATGGTTATTATATTTACTTTATTGGTGCCAAATAACTAAGTATAATAACGTCCTTGAGTAGAAGGTTCTTATCTATATCAATCGATTGGTTGAATCGATAATGAGATGATATAGAGAACACTACTCTTAATCATTCCTAGTCAAGTATTAACATTCAGGGACAATGTTAATGCATAAAGACTAGCATGTAGGTCAACTCGATGACTTGATCTCACAAGTCATGGATATGAGATATTAAGTTGACACATGGGGGGGTATGCATTGAAGAATGTATATTGAATGACCCGCCATGAGAAAGTATCATGGATCGTTATATGAGTGACATATACTTTCTCATGTGACTATTAGTCCTTGGACCCGAAGTCACCATGGTTCCCTACATAAGGAGTTGCATACTTTAGCTTCCTCAAATGTCACCCGTAAATGGGTGGACTATAAAGGTGATTAGTGGATATGTAACAAATTATGCAGAGGGATGTGAGTGATGTACATGTAGGGATCCCGAGCGATAAACAAAAAACTCACAGCGGAAAACTTAGGATCCCTCCAGAGATCCAAACAAAAAATATATACTCGTTTCAATTATCGATTCTATCCTATAGGAATCGAGATTACCTTAGAAGCGTGCCCTTCGAATTCCAGTCAGCAACACTTGCGGATCTCAGCGTGGTCAGGATGTCCACGCCTCTACGGTGCACACACACACGATCTTGGAGAGAAGAGGTAAGCCCTTTCGGTTGTGCTAGCAACCACTCCAAGGTCTCACTTTTCCACTCGACACTTGGCCCTCTTGTGTTGTGTACGAAAAAAAAAATCTAATTTCTTTTTCATTGTCCACGTTGAAGAAGAAGAAGCCACAATAATCACATAAGAAAGTATATGACACTCATATAACGATCCATGATACTTTCTCATGGTGGGTCAATTTAGTATATATAGTCTTCAATATATATACCCATGTATCAATGTGATATCACATATCCATGACTTGTGAGATCAAGTCATCCATTGACCTACATGCTAGTCTCAATGTATCAATATAACCCTTGTCTATTAATACAATACTCGACTAGAAATATTTAAGAATAGTGTTCTCTACAGCTTCTCATAATCAATTCTACCAATTGATATACTATAGATAACAACCTACTATTCATGTGCATTATTATATTTATTTAGCTGGCACACGCATAAAGAAATATAATAATCAATCTTTGCCTTTATTAATGCAAGAATATAATACAAAAGTTTCCCTCACCAATCATCTCATAATTGGCACTAAGGGCTCATACTAACAATCTCCCACTAGCACTAGTGCCAATCACTGTAATCTCTAAGACCCAGTGACCTAGTATGACCATCATGCTTCCTTTGTGCCAAAGCCTTGGTCAAGGGATCCGCAATGTTAGCATTAGAGTCTACTCTGCATATCTGAACATCTCCTCTATTGATGATCTCTCTAATGAGGTGATACCGCTGCAGTATGTGTTTGGTCCTCTGATGAGAGCGAGGTTCCTTAGCCTGAGCAATAGCCCCATTGTTGTCACAATAGAGGTCTATTGAGTATGCTATGCTAGGAACCACCTCAAGTTCAGTGATGAACATTCGGATCCAAACAACCTCCTTTGCTACAGAAGACACAGCAATATACTCGGCTTCTGTTGTAGAATCTGCAACTGTGTCCTGCTTCGAACTCTTCAAGCTCACAACACCACAATTCAAGCAAAATACATACCCTGACTGCGATCTGGAGTCATCCTTGTCAGTTTGGAAGCTCGCATCATTGTAACCCTTTACAGCTAGCTCCTCATTGCCTCCAAATATCAAGAAATATTCTTTTGTCCTTCGCAAGTACTTAAGAATATTCTGACCGCCATCGATGACATTCACCGATCCGATCGATACCGCCGCTGCTTATAGCATACGAGACATCGGGGCGAGTACAAATCATGGCGTACATGATAGATCCTATAGCTGATGCATAAGGGATCTGATCCATGCGATCTCTCTCCTCCTTAGAAGAGGGAGATTGAGTCTTCGAAAGACTCATACCATGTGACATTGGCAAAAATCCCTTCTTGGAATTATGCATGGCAAAATGCTTAAGCACCTTGTCCACATATGTACTCTGACTCAAGCCAAGCAATCTCTTAGATCTATCTCTATAGATCTTGATGCCTAGAATATAGGCTGCTTCACCTAAGTCTTTCATTGAAAAACAATTCCCAAGCCAAGTCTTCACAGACTGCAGCATAGGGATATCATTTCCAATGAGCAGTATGTCATCTACATACAATATGAGGAAAACAATTGAGCTCCCACTAACCTTCTTATAGACACAAGGTTCATCTTCGTTCTTAATGAAACCAAACATTTTGATCGCATTATCGAAACGAAGATTCCAGCTTCTAGAAGCTTGCTTTAAACCATAAATGGACCTATGCAACTTACAAACCTTTCCAGCATCCTTTGAATCGACAAAACCCTCAAGTTGTGTCATATACACATCCTCGAGTAGATTTCCGTTAAGAAATGCTGTTTTGACATCCATCTGCCAGATCTCATAGTCATAGTAAGCTGTAATAGCAAGCATGATCCGAATGGATTTGAGCATCGCAACTGGAGAAAAGGTTTCATCATAGTCAATACCATGAATCTTCTTGAATCCTTTTGCTACCAATCGCCCTTTATGTAGGGGATCGGTACGGCCGGCTAGAGGGGGGTGAATAGCCCTTTTCATTTGGATGCCGGTATTTGCTCGTCTACAAAACTAATTAGCGCAAGCGGAAGACTAATAAAGACAAGTAAATTGAAATACAAGAAAACAAACGCTAACAAGGAATGTAACGTGGTTCATGGCTACGCCGCTAATCCACGGTCCCCGATTCGTCCTCGGTGAATCACTGCGCTAAACCAATCCACTAAATGGTCTCTCCTTTGCACCAAGCTAGATGGAGGTAACCTTTACAATCAAGATCACTCTTCTTACAAATAGAATGGAGTAAAAGCGAGTAAGAAGAGTTTAGAGCTTGTGGGGCACTAGGAAGATCACTTAGAGCATAAGCATTAGCCTCTCAAAGGCTTACACCCTCTCTTTTATAGTAGAGGGCTTCTTCCTGCTTGTCGCCATCACGACCGCCGCCTTGGCACGATCCGTTACACTACAACGGCCTCAACACGTCGATCCCGACCGCTGTAGTCCAACGGAACTTTGGCAATGATCGACCGATGGACTCATCACGATCGCCGCCTCCGTAGTCGATCGCCTATGGCTACGACGGTCGCGGGCCAAAACCCTATTGATCACCGATCGGCCGCCAGCCGATCGATGGTCTTCGGGCCGATCGCCCACGACGGGCAATGCCGCCACAATCCACCGGCCGAGATACCGCCGAACTCACTCGATTAGAGGCCGATCGCCATGACATGGCAATGACCGGGTGTCGGAAACCCATCCGACACTTGGCCAAATGGGCCAAGTTTCACCTAAGAGCTACCCTTCCCGGTTACAATCGCCACTCATCTCGGAGTCCTCGCCTTCAAGTTCTCTTCGCTTCGGCCACGCCCTCAAAGATCAAAGACGGCTCGCAATGCTCCTTCGCGCCTCTTGCCTCAAGTCTACTTCTCCGGCCACTCCAAGCTTCGTCCGGCGGTCCCTGATGCTCCAAGCGCACGGCCTGCAGAAGCTATCCTTCACCGACTCAAGGCACGAGTCATGAGATGTGAAACTCGCCATACCCATGTGCTAATTACTAAGTCCTCGCACGACTTCAACGCATATCAAATCAACATATCAAACTAACTTAAACCCTTTGCCACACCATCAAAACCATATTACGGCAAGAGATTGCCCTAACAATCTCCCCTTTGATGTGTGGCAATCCGCTTAAGTTAGGTAAAACATTTGATATAAATTCTAAGGTAAGAAAGCATGTAAAGATAAACATGATATAACAACATGCAACTCCCCCTTAATCCATGAAACTCTCTATGCAAATTTTCTCCCCCTATCATATATTTCTCCCCCTAAAATATATTTCTCCCCCCTAAAATAATTAACTTAAACATAATTATTTCTCCCCCTTTGACACCATCAAAAAGATTAACACTAAGTTATAAGCTCATGACATCAAGTATAATGGAGGGAAAATACCAAAAACATGATTAAAATTTGAAATCGAAAATTACAGTGATTTTCGGTGAGCAATGATCGCTATCGATGGAAGTCGATCACTATCAAGATGGCAATGATCGACACAATTTATTCCGAAATTTTGATTTTCTGGGCGAATTTCAGAAATGCATTAAAAATTCCAGAAAATTCGAAAAATCATGAAATTTGAGGAACATATTTCTATTAAGTATATCTATCAAGGAAAAATAGTTTTTCATGAAAAATCATTATATTTTCTGAGATTTGCCAAAAATCCAAACACTTGAAAAACTACTAGTTTTTGAGCATGAGAGTATCCATTTTAACACCTAGTCTTGCATCCAATTGTTTCAAAACATGAATACATAGATTTTAGATTAAGGAAGTGTTTTAAAACATATGAAATATCCAACCATGATCTTTGGGCAATATGTCTATGAATTAAACATAAGCTTTCCCCATGATTATTCTATTATTTCTATTTTGATACTTTAAATGACCATCTAAATGCCATAGGCATTAGTGGACATTTGTATCATCCTAATATCTCACCCATGCTAAGTTTGCAATCAAGTTAGCCTATAGTGAGTGTGAGATGCATCCTAGGGGGTATTTGTATATACTTAACCAATATATTCATGCAATTCTATCATGGTTAAGTATCAACCTAACAACCTACATGATCATAATGGCATATATGATTTAATTTCACATTATGATCATGAAATGCATGTTTTCATCAATTTATAGTCATGCATTAGGTATTATAAGATGATACTAAATAAAGTATTACCTAAAGCATGATTCAAACCTATTTCTCATGATAACATGCCAAATTTCAAAAACATAAATCATGATTGTAAATATACATAGGAATTACATCAATCATCATGATTTAAGCATTATTATCTATTTATGGGTACGTTATCATCACCCAACACTATCTAAAAAATGTTGTCCCATCATCCTAAGTCAACCAAAATATGATATAGGTCAAGTTCATATGGTTGACTACCCTAGGGTTATTCTAACCCTTAAGGATGGATTTTGGAACCCAAAATAAATTCTTTCCTATTGGGTTCACTAAATACTCCTTGGGGATCCATTTCCTAGTAATTACTTTCTTTTTATCTTGTCCCCTAGCTATTAGGCATTTATAGGCCTTTTCATTTTTCTTTTCTTTGTATCCTAGGCCTTTCTTGTTGAAACTAGCTCTTTGGCTCCCTAAGATCATTTTTAAGGTGTTGGAGCCAATTGTGAATTTCTCTAGGGCTTTGGTTAAATAATCTACCTTTTCCCTTAATGCCCTATTTTCCTCTATGCATGCATCATTAACATCCAAAGGCATATAATCATGTGAGCATGCATTATCATGGCAAGAAGAGGTATCATTATTATTTAAACATGCATTTTCTAACTTATTTTCTAAGTCCTTAATTTGTTCAAGCATGCATTTATTTTTCTTTTTCATTCCAAATAAGTCCTTGGTTAAACTAGAGATTATGGAAACTATTTTCTTAGGAGAAGCATTTGTTACCATAGTTTCCATGTCTTCTTCTTCTTCTTCGGATGATGAGGATGTAGAAGCTCCCCCTTCACTTGAGCTCTCTCCTCTTGAGCTTGATTCTTCATTTTCGGATGAAGAGCAATCCAAGTCATCAAAGGCCATCAAGGCCAAATTGGTGACAAAGGCATTCTCCTCAGTCGATGATGATGAGGAGGATGAGGATGGATCATCCCAAGTCCTTGCCTTGAGAGCTTTAGCCTTTCCCTTTTCCTTTGTCTTCTTCTCCTCTTCCTTCTTTTTCTTGCTCCCCTTATTCTTCCTCTTTTCTTCTTTCTTTTTCTTCTCTTCCTTGCTCTTGTTTAGGAGGGGACAATTATCCCTTATATGTCCCTCTCCTTGGCAATTGTAGCATATGACCTTCCCCCTTGGTCTTCTATTCCTATCGTTAGATTTATCAAATCTAAAATTCTTAAATGCACGTCTTACCCTCCTTACCATATAGGCTTCTTCGGTGCTATCCATAGAGGAGGAGGAGGCTTCATCGGATGAGGAGGAGGGGACTTCCATCTTCTTCTTCCCCTTGTTTGCCATCAAAGCCACTCCTCTTGAGGGTTGAATTCTAGGCTCCTCTAGTATTCCTTCAAGCCTAGTTTCGTGGAGTTCCATTGTTGAGAAGAACTCCTCCAATGTGCTCACTTCTAAATTCTTTGAGATATAGAATGAGTCCACCATGGAGCTCCACTTTGAGGACCGGGGAAAAGCATCTATGGCCTTCATGAGCATGTCCCGGTTTGATAGCTTCTCACCTACACTTGTTAGCCCAATTAAAATTTCTTTAAACCTAGAGTGTAGTGAGGTTACCTTTTCTCCCTTTTCTAGTTTTATATTGGATAGTTGGGAGCGGAGGAGATCTCTCCTTGCTAGCTTTGCCTCGGATGTGCCTTCATGAAGCTCAATTAGCTTCTCCCACATCTCCTTGGCGCTTAGGCATTCTCCTATTCGGTTGATTTCTTGTTGGGGGAGCACATTGAAGAGATGATGTTTGGCTTTTGAATTTGCAAGGTGCTCTTCCCTTTGCCTTTTGGTCCACCTAGATTTCTCTATTGGCTTCCCTTCTTCATCCCTAGGCAAAACGAAACCGGATTCCATTGTAATCATTATATCAAAATCCGTTTCAAAAAATACCTCCATTCGCTTCTTCCACCAAGCGAATTCTCCTTCAAACTTCGGAGGATGGATGTTGGAGCCGGCCATTTTAAAAGTTGCTTGTTGTGGCGGTTAGTCCTCGACAAGCTTTCCTCGGCTCTGATACCACTTGTAGGGGATCGAATGGCCGGCTAGAGGGGGGTGAATAGCCCTTTTCGTTTGGATGCCGGTATTTGCTCGTCTACAAAACTAATTAGCGCAAGCGGAAGACTAATAAAGACAAGCAAATAGAAATACAAGAAAACAAACGCTAACAAGGAATGTAACGTGGTTCACGGCTACGCCGCTAATCCACGGTCCCCTATTCGTCCTCGGTGAATCACTCCGCTAAACCAATCCACTAAATGGTCTCTCCTTTGCACCAAGCTAGGTGGAGGTAACCTTTACAATCAAGATCACTCTTCTTACAAATAGAATGGAGTAAAAGCGAGTAAGAAGAGTTTAGAGCTCAGGGGCACTAGGAAGATCACTTAGAGCATAAGCATTAGCCTCTCAAGGCTTACACCCTCTCTTTTATAGAGGGCTGTCTCATCGATCGGCCGATCACGCCCGTGAGTCGATCCCGTGGCTTCAACGAACTCTTCGCGGCCAAACCCTATTGATCACCGACCGATCGTTTTCAAGAATCGATCGATGGTCTGGCAATGACCGCCTATCGATCGGGCAAATGATCACCGGCCGCCAATCCACCAATGATACCAAATTAACTCACTGATTCAGAGCTGACCGCCATGACATGGCGGACGATCGTGTCGAAAACCCATCCGACACTTGGCCAAATGGCCAAGTTTCACCTAAGAGCTACCCTTCCCGGGTTACAATCGCTCACTCTCATCTCTGAGTCCTCGCCTTTGAAGTTCTCTTCGCTTCTCGCCACGCCCTAAGAAGATCAGCGCACGGCTCGCAATGCTCCTTCGCCTCTTGCCTCAAGTCTACTTCCTCCGGCTTCACTCCAAGCTTCTCGTCCGCGGTCCTCGGATGCTCCAAGCGCACGGCTCGCAAAGCTATCCTTCACCGACTCAAGGCACGAAATGAGATGTGAAACTTGCCACTACTCCATGTGCGAATTACTAAGTCCTGCACGACTTCAACGCATATATCAAATCAACATATCAAACTAACTTAAACCCTTTGCCACACCATCAAAACCATATTACGGCAAGAGATTGCCCTAACACTTTATAGGTATGCACATTACCTTCCATGTCAGTCTTTCTCCTAAAGACCCACTTACACCCAATGGGTTTGACCCCTTCAGGTGGATCAACCAAAGTCCAGACTTGCTTAGTGAACATGGATTCTATTTCGATCTCATGGCCTTGAGCCATTTAACTGGCTCATTACTTCGATAGGATGTCGGCTCATCAAGCATGATACCATCGCTATCATCCAAGAGAAAAGAATATCTCTCGTTGATGACGTATCCTATCGCATCACGTAGCTTGGTCTACTCGAAGTTTGTATCACAACTCCTTGTGATGACTTTCTTGTTCCATTAAGGTATCGATTGCTATTTTGTGTATCTTGAACTTCTTCAAGATCAATTTACTCCCACTTATTTTTCTAGAAATAAATTCCTTTCTAGAAAAACATCATTTCGCAATAAACACTTTGCCTTGTGTGGGTTGTAAAAAGTAATATCCCTTAGTTTCCTTGGGATATCCAATGAAATAGCATCTATCTGATTTGGGGCCTAGTTTATCTGATACTTGACGTCGTACGTAAGCTTCACAACCCCAAATCTTCATAAAAGATATCTTGGGACTCTTTCCAGTCCATATCTCATATGGTGTCTTTACGACTGCCTTAGAAGGAACACGGCTAAGTGTGAAAGCGGCGATCTCTAGAGCATATCCCCAGAAGGAAGGAGGAAGTTCTGTATGACTTATCATTGATCGTACCATATCTAATAGAGTACGATTTCTCCTCTCAGATACACCATTCAACTGTGGTGTTCCAGGTGGAGTGAGCTGAGATCTTATCCCACACTCAACTAGATAGTCACTAAACTCTTGGCTTAGGTATTCCCCACCTCGATCCGAAAGCATCTTAATACTCTTACCAAGTTGGTTCTGTACTTCATTCTTGAATTCTTTGAACTTTTCAAAGGATTCTGATTTGTGTCTCATAAGATACATATATCCATATCTATTGAAATCATCAGTAAATGTGATGAAGTACTAATAACCTCCTCTTGCTGCGACTTTGAAAGGACCACATACATCACTATGTATGAGGCCTAACAAATCTGTCGCTCGTTCGCCTTGTCCACTAAATGGAGTCTTGGTCATCTTGCCTAAAAGACAAGATTCACCTAAGAGCTACCCTTCCCCGGGTTACAATCGCTCACTCTCATCTCTCGGAGTCCCTCGCCTTTGAAGTTCTCTTCGTTCGGCCACGCCCGGCAAAGATCAGCACGGCTCGCAATGCTCCTTCGCTCTTGCCTCGAAGTCTACTTCCTCCGGCTTCACTCCAAGCTTCTCGTCCGGCGGTCCCTCGGATGCTCCAAGCGCACGGCTTCCGCAAAGCTATCCTTCACCGACTCAAGGCACGAGTCATGAGATGTGAAACTTGCCACGGCTCCATGTGCGAATTACTAAGTCCTGCACGACTTCAACGCACATATCAAATCAACATATCAAACTAACTTAAACCCTTTGCCACACCATCAAAACCATATTACGGCAAGAGATTGCTCTAACACTTTATAGGTATGCACATTACCTTCCATGTCAGTCTTTCTCCTAAAGACCCACTTACACCCAATGGGTTTGACCCCTTCAGGTGGATCAACCAAAGTCCAGACTTGGTTAGTGTACATGGATTCTATTTCGGATCTCATGGCCTTGAGCCATTTCTCGTAACTGGCTCATTACTGCCTTCGATAGGATGTCGGCTCATCAAGCATGATACCATCGTTATCATCCAAGAGAAAAGAATATCTCTCAGGTTGATGACGTATCCTATCAGACCAGTGCAGAGCTTGGTCTACCTGAACAGGTTGTATCACAACTCCTTGTGATGACTGTTCTTGTTCCATTAAGGTATCAGTGCTATTTTGTGTATCTTGAACTTCTTCAAGATCAATTTTACTCCCACTTATTTTTCTAGAAATAAATTCCCTTTCTAGAAAAACATCATTTCTGGCAACAAACACTTTGCCTTGTGTGGGGTTGTAAAAGTAATATCCCTTAGTTTCCTTGGGATATCCAATGAAATAGCATCTATCTGATTTGGGGCCTAGTTTATCTGATACTTGACGTCGTACGTAAGCTTCACAACCCCAAATCTTCATAAAAGATATCTTGGGACTCTTTCCAGTCCATATCTCATATGGTGTCTTTACGACTGCCTTAGAAGGAACACGGCTAAGTGTGAAAGCGGCGATCTCTAGAGCATATCCCCAGAAGGAAGGAGGAAGTTCTGTATGACTTATCATTGATCGTACCATATCTAATAGAGTACGATTTCTCCTCTCAGATACACCATTCAACTGTGGTGTTCCAGGTGGAGTGAGCTGAGATCTTATCCCACACTCAACTAGATAGTCACTAAACTCTTGGCTTAGGTATTCCCCACCTCGATCTGATCGAAGCATCTTAATACTCTTACCAAGTTGGTTCTGTACTTCATTCTTGAATTCTTTGAACTTTTCAAAGGATTCTGATTTGTGTCTCATAAGATACATATATCCATATCTATTGAAATCATCAGTAAATGTGATGAAGTACTAATAACCTCCTCTTGCTGCGACTTTGAAAGGACCACATACATCACTATGTATGAGGCCTAACAAATCTGTCGCTCGTTCGCCTTGTCCACTAAATGGAGTCTTGGTCATCTTGCCTAAAAGACAAGATTCACCTAAGAGCTACCCTTCCCCGGGTTACAATCGCTCACTCTCATCTCTCGGAGTCCCTCGCCTTTGAAGTTCTCTTCGTTCTCGGCCACGTCCCTCGGCAGCATCAGGCGCACGGCTCTGCAATGCTCCTTCGCGTCTCTTGCCTCGAAGTCTACTTCCTCCGGCTTCACTCCAAGCTTCTCGTCCGGTGGTCCCTCGGATGCTCCAAGCGCACGGCTTCCGCAAAGCTATCCTTCACCGACTCAAGGCACGAGTCATGAGATGTGAAACTTGCCACGGCTCCATGTGCGAATTACTAAGTCCTGCACGACTTCAACGCACATATCAAATCAACATATCAAACTAACTTAAACCCTTTGCCACACCATCAAAACCATATTACGGCAAGAGATTGCTCTAACACTTTATAGGTATGCACATTACCTTCCATGTCAGTCTTTCTCCTAAAGACCCACTTACACCCAATGGGTTTGACCCCTTCAGGTGGATCAACCAAAGTCCAGACTTGGTTAGTGTACATGGATTCTATTTCGGATCTCATGGCCTTGAGCCATTTCTCAGAATCTGGGCTCATTACAGCTTCCTGATAGGATGTCGGCTCATCAAGCATGATACCATCGTTATCATCCAAGAGAAAAGAATATCTCTCAGGTTGATGACGATCCCATCGCATCTGAAAGCTTGGTCTACTGAGCAGGTTGTATCACAACTCCTTGTGATGACTGTCTTGTTCCATTAAGGTATCGAGTGCTATTTTGTGTATCTTGAACTTCTTCAAGATCAATTTTACTCTTATTTTTCTAGAAATAAATTCCCTTTCTAGAAAAACATCATTTCGCAACAAACACTTTGCCTTGTGTGGGGTTGTAAAAGTAATATCCCTTAGTTTCCTTGGGATATCCAATGAAATAGCATCTATCCGATTTGGGGGCCTAGTTTATCCGATACTTGACGCCGCACGTAAGCTTCACAACCCCAAATCTTCATAAAGATATCTTGGGACTCTTTCCACCATATCTCATATGGTGTCTTTAATGACGCTCTTAGAAGGAACACGGCTAAGTGTGAAAGCAGCGATCTCTAGAGCATATCCCGTATGAAGGAAGGAAGTTCAGATGACTTATCATTGATCGTACCATATCTAATAGAGTACGATTTCTCCTCTCAGATACACCATTCAATTGTGGTGTTCCAGGTGGAGTGAGCTGAGATCTTATCCCACACTCAACTAGATAGTCACTAAACTCTTGGCTTAGGTATTCCCCACCTCGATCTGATCGAAGCATCTTAATACTCTTACCAAGTTGGTTCAGATTCATTCTTGAATTCTTGAACTTTTCAAAGGATTCTGATTTGTGTCTCATAAGATACATATATCCATATCTATTGAAATCATCAGTAAATGTGATGAAGTACTAATAACCTCCTCTTGCTGCGACTTTGAAAGGACCACATACATCACTATGTATGAGGCCTAACAAATCTGTCGCTCGTTCGCCTTGTCCACTAAATGGAGTCTTGGTCATCTTGCCTAAAAGACAAGATTCACCTAAGAGCTACCCTTCCCCGGGTTACAATCGCTCACTCTCATCTCTCGGAGTCCCTCGCCTTTGAAGTTCTCTTCGTTCTCGGCCACGTCCCTCGGCAGCATCAGGCGCACGGCTCTGCAATGCTCCTTCGCGTCTCTTGCCTCGAAGTCTACTTCCTCCGGCTTCACTCCAAGCTTCTCGTCCGGCGGTCCCTCGGATGCTCCAAGCGCACGGCTTCCGCAAAGCTATCCTTCACCGACTCAAGGCACGAGTCATGAGATGTGAAACTTGCCACGGCTCCATGTGCGAATTACTAAGTCCTGCACGACTTCAACGCACATATCAAATCAACATATCAAACTAACTTAAACCCTTTGCCACACCATCAAAACCATATTACGGCAAGAGATTGCTCTAACACTTTATAGGTATGCACATTACCTTCCATGTCAGTCTTTCTCCTAAAGACCCACTTACACCCAATGGGTTTGACCCCTTCAGGTGGATCAACCAAAGTCCAGACTTGGTTAGTGTACATGGATTCTATTTCGGATCTCATGGCCTTGAGCCATTTCTCAGAATCTGGGCTCATTACAGCTTCCTGATAGGATGTCGGCTCATCAAGCATGATACCATCGTTATCATCCAAGAGAAAAGAATATCTCTCAGGTTGATGACGTATCTATCGCATCTGCAGTAGCTTGGTCTACTCAAAAGTTGTATCACAACTCCTTGTGATGACTGTTCTTGTTCCATTAAGGTATCAGTGCTATTTTGTGTATCTTGAACTTCTTCAAGATCAATTTTACTCCCACTTATTTTTCTAGAAATAAATTCCCTTTCTAGAAAAACATCATTTCTGGCAACAAACACTTTGCCTTGTGTGGGGTTGTAAAAGTAATATCCCTTAGTTTCCTTGGGATATCCAATGAAATAGCATCTATCTGATTTGGGGCCTAGTTTATCTGATACTTGACGTCGTACGTAAGCTTCACAACCCCAAATCTTCATAAAAGATATCTTGGGACTCTTTCCAGTCCATATCTCATATGGTGTCTTTACGACTGCCTTAGAAGGAACACGGCTAAGTGTGAAAGCGGCGATCTCTAGAGCATATCCCCAGAAGGAAGGAGGAAGTTCTGTATGACTTATCATTGATCGTACCATATCTAATAGAGTACGATTTCTCCTCTCAGATACACCATTCAACTGTGGTGTTCCAGGTGGAGTGAGCTGAGATCTTATCCCACACTCAACTAGATAGTCACTAAACTCTTGGCTTAGGTATTCCCCACCTCGATCTGATCAAAGCATCTTAATACTCTTACCAAGTTGGTTCTGTACTTCATTCTTGAATTCTTTGAACTTTTCAAAGGATTCTGATTTGTGTCTCATAAGATACACATATCCATATCTACTGAAATCATCAGTAAATGTGATGAAGTACTGATAACCTCCTCTGGCTGCGACTTTGAAAGGACCACATACATCACTATGTATGAGGCCTAACAAATCTGTCGCTCGTTCGCCTTGTCCACTAAATGGAGTCTTGGTCATCTTGCCTAAAAGACAAGATTCACATACCTCATATGATTCAAAATCAAATGAGTCCAGTAATCCATCCTTATGGAGCTGGGCTATGCGACTCTCATTTATGTGACCCAAGCGACAATGCCAAAGATATGTTTGATTCAAATGATTAGATTTGAATCGTTTGGTATTTATGTTATAGACTGGGTTTTCGAGGTCTAGAACATAGAGTCCATTCATCAAGTGTGCACTGCAATAGAACATTTCATTTAAATATACAGAACAACACTTGTCCTTAATTATAAATGAAAAACCTTTCTTGTCCAAACAAGATATAGACATAATGTTCTTAGTTATTGCAGGTACGAAATAACACACTTGAAGTTCTAGAATTAAACCACTCGGTAATGATAAGGATTATGTTCCTACAGCTATAGCAGCAACTCTTGCGCCATTGCCAACACGTAGGTCCACTTCTCCTTTTGTCAAAGATCTACTTCTTCTCAAGCCTTGCACATTGGTAAAAATGTGAGAAGCACAACCGGTATCCAATACCCATGAGGAAGAAATATATAGATTGACTTCTATAACATGTATACCTGAAGTGGAAGTCTCACTTCCTTTCTTCTTCTGAACTTCCTCGAGGTACTTTTTGCAGTTCCTCTTCCAATGTCCAGCTTCCTTGCAGTGGAAGCAAGTCCCTTCCTTGGCCACCCCACCTTTAAGCTTCAATGCTTTATCCTTATCTTTATTCTGGGTCTTACCCTTTCCTTTAGACTTTTTCTTACCCTTTCCCTTTTTAACCATAAGTACATCATTAGTACCAGGTTGCATCTTCTTAAGATTGCTCTCAGCAGTTCTTAACATGCTTAAGAGCTCAGACAATGGTTTGTCAATTTCGCTCATGTAATAATTCATGAAAAATTGACTAAAGCCTCTAGGCAGCGAATATAGAATAAGGTCAGTGGCCAACTCTTGGCCTAAAGGAAACCCCAATCTTTCAAGGTTCTCAACATACCCAATCATCTTCAGTACATGAGATCCTACGGGTGTTCCTTCTTGCATTTTGCATGAAAATAATGCCTTAGATACCTCAGATCTCTCGTGCCTCGCCTGCCCTTGATATAGTTGCTTCAAGTGTGCAACCATATCGAAGGCATCCATGTTCTCATGTTGCTTCTGAAGCTCAGAGTTCATGGTTGCAAGCATAAGACATGATACATCTAATGCATCATCTTGATGCTTCAGAAATTTCTGAACCAGTCAATGAACCAGTCAGAAATGGGTCCTTATCTGCACGAGTAACATTATTGGCGGGTGGTTCAGAAATGGGTTGCTCTAGGACATAGAGTTTCCTCTCCTGTTTGAGAACTATTCTCAAATTTCTGAACCAGTCAATGAAGTTTGCTCCATTGAGCTTGTCCTTCTCAAGGACCGATCGCAGAGAGAGGGTATTTGATGTATTTGAAGACATAGTAATCTACAACAGAAATAATATGCAGAAATGAGTATTATATCTGAAATCATTTAATTAGGCCTTTAATTAAATGAGACTCCCACTGATTCCCTTAGCTTCAATAGGAGCTAGTCATACCAGTTCTATTGAGCTTCAAGTTCATGTGGGACAAGATCCACATCATACCTCACCTTGAGTTAGCTTTGGCTAATCGCCCAAGATTTAGTATCACTAGGTAGGTAACATTTTACCAATTGCATCGTATGCAACTCTTGGAATAAAGGATCAAGATTCACATTATACATCATCTTGAGTTAGTTTTGGCTAATCACCCAAGACTTAGTATAAATGTTCTCTTATCCGTGTCTCATAACTATTAGGAAATGCCTCTAAGTATTTCTCAATCTAATTGAGACACTTAGTGAAGTCTCATCCAAAGTTTGATAGCGGGACATCACAATTGTCCTCTCGCACTCTACCAAGATAAAATGCGCTGCTTTGCTTTGGCAAACCCAACACAAATGATCGAGGTAGTTTATGAGTACCAAACTTTGGTAGGCATATTCATTTGACTTAATTTTAAGATAACAGATTATCTAGCATGCATCACATACACACAAAATATATCACATATACGCTAAACGTGACATGGTTATGACCCTTATTCTACGATTTCTCAAGCCAATGAGAAAATCGATTGATTACCCTAGGGATAGCATCTTCTCCAAGTGCTTCCTTTGGTCAGCATGTGTTGTCAGCAACGTTCTTGTAACATCCACCTTCAATGGACTTTCATTGCTTATTTATTTTGTACATTACAAAATGAGAATACTCGAGTTACATTCGAGTCTAAATCTATTTTACAACTAGAAAATATAAGTGAAGGCACGACATGCAGGTCGTGAAAAAAAAAATACAACACCCACATACATATGACGGCACGCAGGCCGTATTATGAATTACAACACATAACCACAATCATATTGGGTCCTAGGCCATAACCATGCACCATATACAAATCATTCACAATGATTTAATAAATTATTTTATTTATCAGTTTTATTATGTGCAATTTTTAAGCCTCTATGCCGATTAGCCACAACACCATGGCGGTCCCGCTTGGCAGACCATCTCATGAGTCGCTGCCCATTTTGTCCATCTCTATGAACCCGAGACCTCCAGATGGTCAGGTGTGTTCGGCACCGTTCGACTTGAACCAGCCCACTTGGCAGACCATCTGCTTGGCTGAATCAACTCGGACACAGGCGGAGTCGGCACCATCTGACTTGATTCAGCCCACTTGGCAGATTATCTGCTTGGCTAAATCAACTCGGACATAGACCGAGTTGGCACCATCCGACTTGATTTACCCCACTCGGCAGACTATCTGCTTGGCTAAATCAACTCGGACATATACCGAGTTGGCAAAAAAAAACATAATAAAACTAATCTCATGTTTATATCACATAAAACACCAAAAGAAAAAAAACGTGTATATTTTTTTTTACAAGTGGCTCTGATACCACTGTAGGGATCCCGAGCGATAAACAAAATTCGCAGCGGAAAACTTAAGATCCCTCCAGAGATCCAAGGAAAAAAAAATATACTCGTTTCAATTATCGATTCTATCCTATAAGAATCGAGATTACCTTCTAAGCGTGCCATTCGAATTTCAGTTAGCAACACTTGCGGATCTCAGTGTGGTCAGAATGTCCACGTCTCTACGGTGCACACACACACGATCTTGGAGAGAAGAGATAAGCCCTTTCGGTTGTGCTAGCAACCACTCCAAGGTCTCACTTTTCCACTCGGTACTTGGCCCTGTTGTGTTGTGAACGAAAAAATAAAATCTTATTTTCTTATTTTATTGTCCACGTTGAAGAAGAAGAAGCAACCATAATACACCTTAATGAGACATTAAATGCACTTCCTTATTCTCCTTGGTAAAAGAAAGGAAGTCAATTAATGCTCATTAAATGCACATTAATGAGTTTTAAATCCCATTTAAAACCCCATTTATTAATTCATGTATTATATTATTAATTCGTGTATTATTCATTTTAGCCTTCTTCTCTTGGTTTGACTTGAGTCTAACTCAACATAAACCAATTTGAGTCCAACTCAAATTTAGCCAAGTAATGAGTCTTACTCATTCTAGTTAATCCAATTAACTAATAATTCATTTTAGTCAAACCAAAATGATTTCCTCTCCAAAATAATATGTTCTTTGTGTGTGACCCTATAGGCTCTCATAACGTTGGCAATGTATCCAAAACCATTTTAGATACATAAGCAATGAGCGACATCTAGCAATACATCATTGCTACCTAAGTGATGAGAATGTCGAGATCCGACAACCTCTTCCGTGACTATTATCATATGACAATGTCCTTCTATCCTTGATATCTCAGATCGATCAATGAGGCATAGACCGTGTCACCCTCTTATCAATCTTTATGTTTCTTGATCCCCAAGTAGACTCACTCAAACAAATGAGCTCAATATCTCATATTGACTCATTTGAGCATGGCCATGCATTTCGTTGTCCTACTCTATCAAGAGGCCAAAGATATCACTCCCGTCATATGGGAGGGATAGATCCCATCTACATCACTCACATCCCTCCACATAATTCATTACATACTTAGTGATCGCCGTTATAGTCACCCAATTACAGTGTGACGTTAGACGATACCAAAGTACATAACTCCTTATGTAGGGAACCGTAGTGACTTCAGGTCTAAGGACTATTCATACCAATAGTCACATGAGAAAGTATATGACACTCATATAATGATCCATGATACTTTCTCATGGTGGGTCAATTCAGTATATATAGTCTCCAATATATATACCCATGTATCAATGTGATATCACATATCCATGACTTGTGAGATCAAGTCATCCATTGACCTATATGCTAGTCTCAATGTATCAATATAGCCCTTGTCTATTAATACAATACTCGACTAGGAATATTTAAGAATAGTGTTCTCTACAGCTTCTCATAATCAATTCTACCAATTGATATACTGTAGATAACAACCTACTATTCATGGGCATTATTATATTTATTTAGCTGGCACACGCATAAAGAAATATAATAATCATTCTTTGCCTTTATTAATGCAAGAATATAATACAAAAGTTTCCCTCACCAATCATCTCATAATTGACACTAAGGGCTCATACTAACAACAAGAGCCTATTGGGTCACACACAAATATAATTCTGTTTTGGAGATGATTTCTTTTAGTTTAACTAAAAGTACAATGAAGCATATAGCCAAGACTTGAGTTAGACTCAAATTGGTTAAACTTGAGTTAGACTCAAGTTAAACCATGGAAGATAAATTATTATGCAAGTGTCATCTATCATCATGCATGATTAATGTGATTAATCATGCATGTGAATACCAAGGGTCTAGGTATTCTCGATGAGAGGTCCATGCATTTGGATGAAGGAAAAATACCAAGAGTCATGGTATTCAATAGGAGAAAGAGGAATTAATGGCAAGGGTTACTAGTGGCTTAAAATGCTTTCAACGTGAAAGCAAAGGGAGATGGGCAAGTTCCAACGTGCAAAGCCAAAAAGAGAAAGAGTTCTCTCCTCCTTATCCTTCTTCTTCCGCAAGGGTTCTTGGCGTTTTCTAGGGATGCTAGCACAACGTGACTCCAAAACTACTGAGTGTCGGTGTTGATACCTTAGAGATACGTTATCCTTACCGTATTGAAATCCGACAGCGTTTGGATTAGTGGGATTGTGAAGGGCACGCATCGAAGGTATAATTTTTTCTTCTAAATAAGATCTAGATAAGATTAAGAAAACGATTTGAATGTTTTTGCATAGATCTCTAGTGGGATCTGATTTATATATATTGTTTCTGCTGCGGTTGTGCGAAGTATTCGCCCATGATGTTGTGAACATCTCGATTCGGAATTTCCCAACATAGAGGAGGCTATCAGTACTTATTACTTTTATTGATGATTTCAGTAGATATGGATATGTGTATCTTATGAGACATAAATCTGAATCCATTGAAAAGTTCAAAGAATTCAAGAATGAAGTACAAAACTAACTTGGTAAGAGTATTAAAGTGTTTCGATCAAATCGAGGTGGGGAATACCTTAGCCAAGCTTTTAATGACTATCTCATTGAGTTTGGGATTAGATCTCAACTCACTCAACCTAGAACACCATAGTGGAATGGTGTATCAGAAAGGAGAAATTATACATTATTATATATGGTATGATCAATGATGAGTTACACAAAATCTTCCTTTTTTCTTTTGGGGATACACTTTAGAGACGACTGCTTTTACACTTAACCGCGTCCCATCTAAGGCAGTCATAAAGACACCATATGCGATATGAACTGGAAAGAGTCCCAAGATGTCTTTTATGATGATTTGGGATTGTGAGGCTTATGTTTGACATCAAGTCTCCGACAAACTAGGCCCCAAATCAGACAAGTGATACTTTGTAGGATATCCTAAGGAAACAAAAGGATATTACTTCTACAATCCCACACAAGGCAAAGTGTTTGTCGCTAGAAATGGAGTATTTCTAGAAAGAGAGTTCATCTCTAGAAGAACTAGTGGGAGTAAAATACATCTTGAAGAAATTCAAGATTAAGATAACACTGAGATGAAAATTGATCAGACACTACAAAATGTTGTGGATGATGAGATTGTTGTACAAGAAGTTGTGGAGCAATAACCTGTTCAAGTAGACCAATCTCTTCGAAGGTTTGATAGGATACATCGTCAGCCTGAGAGATATTCATTTCTCTTGTTTGACAATGATGACGTTATGCTTGTTGAGTTGAACGAGCCTACATCCTATCAGGAAGCTGTGATGAGCCCAGATTATGAGAAATGGCTAAAGGCCATGAGATCCGAAATGGAATCCATGTACACTGACCAACTTTGGTTGATCCACCTGAAGAGGTCAAACCCATTGGATGTAAGTGGGTCTTCAAGAGAAAGGCTAACATGGATGCTCTTATGCATACCTATAAAGGGCGATTGGTAGCTAAAGGTTTCTAACAGATTCATGGTATTGCCTATGATGAAACTTTTTCACCAGTTGCGATGCTTAAGTCCATTCGAATCATGCTTGCTATTGCAGCTTACCATGATTATGAGATCTGGCAAATGGTTGTCAAAATGACGTTTCTAAATGGAAACCTCCTCAAGGATTTTTACATGACACAACCTGAGGGTTTTGTAGATCCAAAGCATTTTGATAAGGTATGCAAGCTGCAAAGGTCCATTTATGGTTTAAACCAAGCATTTAGAAGTTGGAATCTTCGATTGGATGATGCGATCAAACAGTTTGGTTTCATCAAGAATGAAGATGAACCCTGTGTCTACAAGAGGGTTAGTGGGAGTATAATTATCTTTCTTATCTTGTATGTTGATGACATACTTCTCATAGGAAACGACATCCTTACGCTGCAGTTTGTGAAGACTTGGCTTTGGAATTGTTTCTCAATGGACTTAGGTAAAGCAGCCTACCTTTTAGCCATTAAGATCTATAGAGATAGATCTAAGAGATTGCTTGGCCTAAGTCAGAGTGCATACATTGAAAAGGTGCTTAAATATTTTGCCATACAGAACTCCAAGAAGGGATTTCTGTCAATGTCACATGGTGTGAGCTTTTCGAAGGCTCAATGCCCTTCTTCTAAGAAAGAAAGGGAACACATGGATCAGATCCCTTATACATCTGCTATAGGGTCTATTATGTATGCCATGCTATGCACTTATCCTGATGTCTCGTATATTTTAAGCATGACAAGTAGGTACCAATCAGATCCAGGCGACGGTCACTAGATAGCTGTCAAAAATATTCTTAAGTACTTGAGAAGAACTGATATTTGGAGTCAATGAGGAGCTCGCTGTAAAGGGTTACAGCGATGCTAACTTCCAAACAGACAAGGACGATTACAGATCGCAGTCAGGGTATATCTTTTGTTTAGATGGTGGTGTTGTGAGCTAGAAAAGTTCAAAGCAAGACACAGTCGCAAATTCTACTATAGAGGCCCAGTATATTGCTGCTTTTGATGTGGCAAAGGAGGCTGTTTAGATCAGAAAGTTTGTTTTTGAGCTCGGTGTAGTTCCTAGCATCGTGAGCCTTATAGAGGTTTATTGTGATAACAACGGGGCTATAACACAGGCTAAGGAACCTCTTTCCCACTAGTGTTCTAAATATATACTACAGCGGTATTACTGATGTGTGTAAATCATGCTATGTTTTCACTACTCCATATACATGCATTCTATCACATTTCATATCCTAAGCATGTATTTTATCATGATTCAGTTAAAGTTTAGCATATTTTGGATGAAGAGACTGCTTTTGGGTGTTTTTGTGTTAACAGGGCGAAGAAACAGGCGTATCAAAACAACACAGGCGTGTTAGAAATCAACATGCCCGTGCCATGAGAGCCAGCAGCCAACACGCCCTGGCTCACCGATTGACATGCCCGTGTCATGAGAGCCAGCAGCCGACACGCCCCAGTTCAGCTCCGACACGCCCTAGTTCAAAGATCGACACGCCTGTGTCAGAGTTCCAGCAGTCGACACGCCCTGGTTCAAGCGCAACACGCTCGGTGGGAAATGCGCGACACGCCAGTGCCCTCATGTGGCACTGGCGTGTTGGCCTGATTCCAGGATTCCTTTTCTGCGAGCAATCAGGATCTTCGTCGAAAATCTGTAGGAAATCTATTGCCTTAATTGAAAAGAAGGCCAAAGCTATAAAAGAGAAGATATTCTAAACCTACGGGAGGACGGCGGGTGGTCAGAGATCGTCGACAGAAGAAGATAAAGAGTAGGAGTCGGCAGAAGAAGGATATGGCACCCAGTATCGTAATTTCTTTCTCTAGTAATTCTTGTCAGACTATGGAGTAGTATCCTGTAATCTTAGGATGGGGGAGTAGCCCTTGACAATTTATGACGGATGATATAATCTATACTACCTGAACTATTGTTTATTTTGATCTGGTTCTTTTGGATTCTTATTGATAAATCTAAGGAGCAGAGGGGAAGTATCTAACAGTGAACCCGAGTTCCCGAAAGCCAGAACCAACTAGGGAATAACTCCTACTAGTAGTGGTAGTGTATCTATGAGGGCTTGCGGGGGTCTCGTGACAGGTCTCCTTAGCTGATTATGGTCCCGTGTGCAAGCCTACCGTGAAGAGGAAATTTGACTCTAGAGGAACTCTCATGAATTTAATGGATCTATCAAACCCAGTTTTTACCAAGTAACGGAGGTAAGACATAGGGAGGTTTGCGGGGGTCTCGTGACAGGTCCCCTTAGCTGATTATGATCCCCTATGCTCGAACACCGTGACAGGTAAATTGAGTTTGATAGGTACAGTTAACGTAGATCTCGAAAGGGGGCCGTTGATTTACCTTAGGATAGGTTCCATCAAAACAACTCTAATAAGGGTAGGAAAGAATTAAATCACCTTATAAATCGTCGACGTGGTGAAACCCATATCCTGAGATTCTCCTCAACTCTTGACTTTCAGCTCGTTCTTCTCATTCGTCGTTCTTGACTTCTTAGGTTCTTTGCTTAAACCACAATTCGATTGACTAGATAACTTGGTATCACGACCACTCGGTAATTGACCCAATCCCTGTGGGATCGATATTTTTATTACTTGACAACAACCGTGCACTTGCGGAAAATAACACATCAAGTTTTTGGCGTCGTTGCCGGGGATTGGCACTCAATATTGAATTGAGCGTGATTTAGTTAATCTAGATTTCTGTTTTTGTTTTTTTCTTTCTTTTTGTCTATTCTGAATTCTTGTTTTGGGAGCCTCTCTTGTCGTTGCATGCACAGATTTAATAGGGAAATCATCGATATTGATCCTGAGATAGAGAGAACGTTCCTTGCTAGAAGACGATTTCAGCAAACTCAGGAAGAAAATCTGACCTCCAACATGGCTGATCAGAATGAGAATAAACCTCTAAGGGATTATGCGCACTTAGTACAAGGGATTGAGATCAGTATTAGAAGACCCTATTAGGCGAACAATTTTGAATTAAAACCGCTCTACTATCCATGGTCCAACAGCATCAATTCGGAGGAGCACTCACTGAAGATCCAAATCTACACTTGGAAGTATTTCTGGAATTTTAAGAAACTTTAAAACTGAATGGAGCCTCAGCTGATGCTATTAGACTACGCTTGTTTCCTTTCTCATTCATGACAAAGCTAGAGCTTGGCTACACTCTCTTCCAGATTGTATAACTACACAGGATCACCGAGCAAAGATTTAGACAAGTATTTTCCACCCAGCAAAACTGCAAGTCTTTGTTATCAAATCACGAATTTTGCGCAAAAGGATGGAGAAACATTATTTGAAGCCTGGGACAGATTTAAGGGATTACTACAGCAATGCCCTCATCATGGGCTGGAGAAGTGGCTCATTGTTCATACATTCTACAATGGAATCTATGCTATTAAAGTTTCTCTTGATTACTGCTGCGGAGGAGCTCTTATGAACAAAACATTGGATGAAGCTTTTGAGATCATCGAGAATGTGGCAATGAATTCTCACCAATGGGCTCTGAGCGAGGACATCAAACTAAAATGCCAGGTAAGTTTGAGGTAAGTACCATTGATCTACTCAGTGCAAAAGTCGATGCGTTAACTCAAAAGCTCGAACATTTTAATGTATCAGCTGTAAACTCATCTAATGTCACTTGCAAGATCTGTGGTGTATGCAGACATGTAGCGATGAATTGCCAAATCCTACACGCACCATCTGAAGGAGCTGGGATTGAGCAAGTGGATGCGCTAAATAATTTTAATCAGAAGCCTAATGGTGGCAACCCTTACTCAAACACGTACAATCCCGGTTGGAGGAATCATCCCAACTTTTCGTATAGAGCAAATCAAAATTCTTCTGGACTGAACAATTTTGGAGCACCTTCGGGATTTCAGCCAGGACCCAAGTCGAGCTTAGAAAAGATGATGGAAAATTTTATTACGTGTCAGGGGAAGATAAATGATGAATTTGATATTGTAGAATCAAATAGGCAACATCAAAATAATACCGAGGCAATCAAGCAATTGGGAAGCAAGGTTGATAATTTGACTAATCACACAAGAATGCTGGAAAATCAAATTTCCCAAATTGCCAGCTCAGCATCAAGGACGCCCGGCAGATTTCCTGGAAATTCAGAAGTAAACCCAGCCGAGCATTGTAATTCTATAAGTTTGAGAAGTGGAAGGATTTTAGAAGGAGACAGAGCTCAACGAGCAGCCTCTGACACGAGCGTGTCAGAGTTGGAAGAAGACAGCACGCCTGGGCTGAATAGCAAAGGAAGCCGACAACACACCTGACCAGGCGTGTTGATGATCAACACGCTGAGGAAAGCGGACACACGAAGCGTGTCACCGACACACCCGTGTCGGGTAACTCCGAATGGTACGACCGGCCGAACGCGACAAAGCGTGTCGAATAGGGAACCAAGAACATATAAGCCCCTATCCCATTCCTCAAAGGTCGATTAAGGAAAAATTGGATGAACAATTTGGTAAGTTCCTTGAGGTAATTAGGAAGTTATATATCAATATACCTTTACGAAGCTCTTGACAAATGCCCACATACTCCAAGTTCTTGAAGGACATCTTAACAAATAAAAGAAAAGTCGAGAGCACGTAATGCTGGCTCTTACAGAGGAGTGCAGCGCTTTAATTAAGAACATGGTACCTCCCAAACTAAATGATCCAGGTAGCTTTTCTATACCTTGCATAATTAATGACTCAAATTTTGATAAGGCTTTTTGCGATTTGGGCGCCAGTGTAAATCTGATACCTCTTTCCATATGCAAGAAATTGGATTTGGGAGAAATGAAACTAACTACTATGGCCTTTGCGTTGGTGATTAGATATCCTTTGGGAATCTTAGAAGATGTACCAGTGCAGGTGGGAAATTTTATTATTCCTGCAGATTTTGTAGTACTAGACATGGATGAAGACCCATGTATTCCACTCATTTTGGGGAGACCTTTCTTGGCTACTACAGGAGCAATGATAGATGTCAAGAACCACAAACTCTCACTTGCGTTTGGAAATGACAAAATTGAATTTGACCTTTCAAAAGCTGTTAAACAACCTTCTATTTTTGATGTTTGTTGTAGGATTGACAGTCTCCAGTCAATAGCACTAGAAGGAGCACCAGAACAAACTCATCTTAATAAGCTCGGAGGGGATGTTGAGGATAAAGAGCTGGAGATTTGCAACCCCAACCTCACACCACAGGTAGAACTTAAGCCTCTTCCATCCACACTCAGGTATGAATTCCTTGGCGAAAACTATACTTATCCTGTGATCATTAATGCTAATCTGAGCAATGCAGAAACCGAAAAACTGATTGAGGTATTGAAAACACATAAGAATGTCATTGGATACAAGCTTGATGATATTAGGGGAATTAGTCCATCGGTTTGCATGCACAGAATTCTACTAGAAGACAATTTTAAAACCTCTATAGAGCATCAAAGAAGGCTGAACCCAGCTATGAAAGAGATAGTCAAGAAAGAGGTCATGAAATTGCTAGATGCAGGAATTATCTATCCAATATCCGATAGCGAATGGGTAAGTCCAAATTCCATGTCGTACAAAGAAAGGGGGTAAGGTGATAAGGAATGCTACGAATGAGTTAATCCCCACTAGAATCAAGTGCATGATGGAGAATGTGCATTGATTATAGGAAATTGAATAAAGAAACTAGAAAGGACCACTTCCCCATCCCATTTATTGACCAAATGCTAGACCGATTGGCAAAACACTCGCATTTCTGTTACTTAGATGGATACTCTGGTTTCTATCAAATCCCTATTTATCCTAATGACCAAGAGAAAACAACTTTCACCTGCCCATATGATACTTTTGCTTTGGAAGAATGCCTTTTAGACTATGCAATGCACCACATTTCGTAGGTGTATGACTTCAATTTTTTCGACATGATCGAGAATATAATGGAAGTGTTCATGGATGATTTTTCGTATATGGTGCGATTTTGATATGTGTTTATCTAATTTGGTGAAGGTCTTACAGAGATGCGAGAAATGAATTTAATGCTTAATCGAGAAGTGCCACTTCATGGTGCGAGAAGGCATAGTGCTTGGGCACCTAGTCTCACACCGTGGTATCGAGGTGGACATTGCAAAATCAAGTGATCAAGAAGTTGCCTCCTCCAACCGATGTCAGAGTGCGTAGTTTCTAGGACATGCGAGGGTTCTACCGACGGTTCATCAAAGACTTCTCAAAAATTTCAAAACCATTAACTAATTTGCTTGCTAAAGATCTTTGTGTTTCACTTTGATAATCCTTGTCTTGATGCATTTTCCGAGTTAAAGGAAGCATTAACAACCGCCTAATAATGCAACCTCAGTTGAGTCTCCTCCCTTTGAAATTATGTGTGATGCCAATGATTTTTCTTTGTGGGAGCATGTTAGGACAAAGGAAGGATCGCAAGGTGTATGCAATCTACTACGCCAGTAAAACATTGGATGAAGCACAAATGAATTATGCTACCACAGAGAAGGAACTCTTGGCTATAGTATTTGCTTTCGACAAGTTCAGATCTTATATCATAGGGACCAAGGTGATAGTTTACACAGATCATGCAGCCATAAGATATTTGCTGAGTAAAAAGGAATCTAAGCCAAGACTTATCCGGTGGATACTTCTCCTACAAGAGTTTGACTTAGAAATTCGAGACAAGCAAGGAACGGAGAACGTAGTTCGACCATCTATCGAGGCTTCATCTAGAACCAAATGCGGAGGAGCCGATGATCTTGCTATAAATGACTTCTTTCCTGGATGAGCCTACTAGCAAACT